>OY755235.1:107791855-108391855 GCA_963576725.1 Azorinus chamasolen | reverse complement strand
TATACTGTTTATGTTTCAAATGTTAACATTCTACAAGGTTTTTACTTTGGCCAGGCAAAATATTTCTGAGTTTAACTCTTTCAGTGCAGGAAATGAGTTACTAATTAATGTCCTTTGCCAACTATAGATACAGATAAGGGATACCTAGAGGACGCAGCCCTCTAATCTGGGTCTGCACTATTTGTCAAATAACAATTTTCCTAAAAAATGTCCCTGAATATTTACAGTACGCTTGACCTTTCTGAATTTTGGAATAGTCCATTTGACAATGCAGCACTGAAAGGGTTGAAAATGAAGTACAGTAAAAAGTCGATACTACAAAATTTCAGTAAGGAATTCATGTCTTTGTAGGCAGGTGGCTGCTTAATGCAGGGTGAAAGTCATGCAGAAAGCTCCTAGAGGAGCTTTCTGCATGACTTTCACCCTGCATTAAGCTGCCACCTGTGTTAAAGATCAATAATGGTATGTATTTGAGTGTGTTCGTAATAACGAGTTTTTACTGTACTTGTAAAGAACACCAATTTATTATATCTTGTCAATCACCAAAGCCCATCACCAGTAGTCTTCATCATTGTTTAACACTTAACATGCTAAACAATCATCTAATGTAAAACTGATTTATTTAGTTCCCATGGTATTTAAAATATTAATTTCATTTCTAGAAAATTTAATATGATAAGTTTGTCAAACTGTTGGGATCCAAATGATATGTCAAGTTAATTGACATATCATCTGGTTCCAAACTGTTTGCTAAAGACCATCATGAATTCACGGCCCAAAGCATAGTAAACTTTAAATCTTCTCAGAATGCTTGTTGCATATCTTTATGAATATCTAAATTGCTTTCTTGGAACCCCTCTTCAAGAGTAGTTTAATTAACCCTTCTCATGTTAATCGCGACATGATTGGCATTTTCAAACACCTTGGATCCAGATGAGATGCTGAGTAACTCAACATCTCATCACGATCCAGTATATTTAGTGCTTGGTCTACAGTTTCTTAAATGCTGGATGTAAGTGAAAACTAACAGGTCAGGGTATTAGCAGATTTATTTTTTTTCAGCATGAGAACCCTTACAATGCTGAATTTTCAAATGGGCTATTCCAAAATTCAAACAGGTCAAGCTTATGGTGAATATTAAGGGAAAACTGTTACATGACAAACAGTGCAGACCCAGATGAGAGGGCTCCTCTAGGAGCCCTCTCATCTTGGTCTACACTGTTTGTAAAGAATATTACTGACTTGTGTCCTGCACTGTAAGTGTTAAGATTCGACAGCTGTAACCCTGCACTGCTGCACATAATTGAAAACAGTGGTATCTAAGATTGGGCAATTAGGGAGGTTTTGTAATGAAAAATGAGATAACCCTTATACAACTGTCATGCCAGTTAACCATGTCGTCCGCAAACAGGTTGGATTCAGATTAGATACAGAGCAGCATTGTGTATCTTCGTAATGCTGTTAGCACTTCAACAATGATCTTTGCAAATATAACTGAATGAAAACTATACATTAGAAATTGGATGTATGTATAATTTTTCGGATTTCTGAAGGACACCACTTTCCATGGTGAAATTGGCATCTTTTAAATCTTTCCTGATCTGTTTTAACCCTTAAGATTACTGAATTTCTGATGATTTTTATTTTACTGAACAGTCTAATCCATCTTTTTCTGATTTTTTTTTTACCGAGTTTGAAATGGCAGTGACCTGTGGGGGACTTTGGTCAGGGGTCTTAATGCCAAAGCCGTCTAAAACTGGATCTGCTCAGTTCGCAAATATAATAACTCATTTATCACTTTCAAAAGGCCGATTTTCAAAGTGGATAATTATGCTGTTACTGTATAATATGAAATCCATTTAGTCTGAAAGGAGAAATCGTAATTTAAAATAATAAAAAAAAAAAAAACACCAAAAAAGCCATGCATTTAAATGCTGGGAAACAAGTTGATTGACATTTGCAATTAGAAAGTGATTGAGATCAGAGGGCTCTTGGAGGTACTATTTCTAGGGTCTAAACAGTTTGTGTTTCAAAATCTTTAAACAACTTTAATCTTTCCATACTGCAGAAATTGTAGAATCAGATCTATATACTAGTAATTCCATTGGCAAACAAAGCAGACCCTGTCTGCTTATAGAATTGTACAGATCTAATTCTACAGTTTCTGCCATGGCGAAAAATATTTGTCTTCATTTGCCATTATAACCATTCAGCTAAGTGATATTCATGATATCATTATTTCTTACATGAGTATTCATGAAGTACATGTAAAGGGTTAACTGCAGCAGATCCAGAGTTCCAGATAAGAAAATAAAAACATTTTCAAGAATAGTTTCTTTATTTCTGCACCAAACCCTATGTTGTGACCACTCTTTAGAATTGTCTGTTCGAGACAATTCTAATGAGTGGTCACAACATAGGGTTTGGTGGAGAAATGACGATTTTAATATTTGAGTACGCATCTTTATCTGTAGCTCTGAGAGCTGATTCCCCAGTACTGTGTTTGTGCCAAAGAATTTACATAAAAGAAAATTAATTCGTACTCTAAATGCTTAAAAAAATCAGCAAAAGTTGTTTTTGCTAAATAAATTCTGAAAGTTCCGAAACTATAAACTTTTAAAACATAGATTATATCAATGCATGTTATTATGCTTCTGTAAAATGCAGCTGTTTTAGTCCTTTATTATGTATACTGTGGATGGATTAACTGCAGCTTATTGTAAGGATCCAGCTGCTTAAAGAGCTTTTGGCATGCCATTGGGTATTATCCATCTTTTCTTTCATAGACATGATGATTTGAAAATTGATGTACTTATAAAAAATTGATATAAAAGACTACAGTTACTACAGATAAAGATGTGTATCGGTTTGCTCATATCTGATAAGGAGGAACAGCACTGGCAAAACATATACCATTAAATCTTTCAATTCTTGTCTAGATATTGTTGAAAATATAGAATCAATAAAGTTGTTAAAGATTGTCAAACATGGGATCCTGCATATGTGCTCACAGTATACTGATGTATGTGTCTGGGCTGTAACTTGTCTTGCATTGAAGGATTTTTAAATAACTTTTACGATTCACCACATGGAGATGACATATTGTTCCTTACATTTAAGGTCAAGGTCACACTTACTGGTCAGCCATCATGGGGTACTGCATAATTATATGCACATAGTACAGTAGCACGCCTCCACATGGAATTTAATGACAATGACTTTTAGGCAGTTGTCTGCTTAAGGCAGGGTGAAAGTCATGCAGAAAGCTCCTTTGGGAGCTTTCTGCATGACTTCCAACCTGTATTAAGCTGCTACCTGTCTGAAAGATCGGTTTTGATATTAATTCTGACATCCAGTATAGAGGGGTTTTACTGCATATGGCTGTTGGTGTCCCAACTTTTATCAGCTTTGTGGTGCATGCTTACCCTATCCGTCACTACTTCGGGGGTATTCATCACTTGTGAATGACAGTTCTTGTTTTAGTTTAGTTTTTGTTTGTTTTTCAGATCTTGTCAATTGCAATAGAGAAGGGCCAGCTGTCACAGCCTGTACAGACAAGATTGTCCTGCTGTAAAATACTGGGCAAGATTGCCACAAAATTTGAGCCCTTTGTGTAAGTACATTACACATTCAGCATCAGTTGTACAGCAAATACAGTGTATATATGTAGGTCTATACACTGGGGACTCCAAAGACATTTTTAATATCCTTTGCAAACAGTATGAATCCAGATGAGATATTGAGTAACTGTACATCTCACTAGCATCCAAAAACTGTATGGCTCTCAGATGAGTGTCTTGAGTTAGAAATGGATAAAAGGTTTGCTCTGGAAACTTCATAGATATGCCTTTTAATGCTTTTGCAAACAGAGTAGACCAAGATCCGACAGCACCTGCAGGAGCTGTCTGATCAGGGCCTGCTCTGTTTGCTTATGAAATTATAAAGATCTGATTCTACAGTTTTTACCAGGGTCTTCACTTTTATTGTTCATATGCCATTATAAATATTAAGCTGATGTGTATTCATTTATATATTATTACCTACATGAATATTCATGGAGTTACCTCTCCAATCTATGCAGTAAACTTCACACACAACTTGGAATCAGATGAGATGCTGTGCTAATACTGTTGTTGAAAAGAAAAACAAGACACATATTCTTTAACCCTTTAACTCCATGCATATGCTTTTCTACGCCTTTGCAAACAGGGTAGACACAGATCAGACAGCTTCTATAGGAGCTGTCTGATCAGGGTCTGCTCTTTTTGCTTATGATAAATATTATTCTAATAATCAACAGTTTCTGCCATAGGCAAACATTTCTCTGTTTATGTGCCGTTATAAAATTTAATTTGATTAATATTCATGATTGCATTTATGTCTTACATGAATATTCATGGAGTAAAGGGTTAAAGATCTTCTTGTTTTATTCTGACAATATTGTCTTCAATTTCTTTTCACGATGAGAGTGTCAAAAAGTTTGTATTCTGATGAGATATCAAGTTACCGGTACTCAGCATCTCATCGGGCTCCAAACAGAAAATGTAAAGGTTGTTACTGTTGTAGTTACAATAGTATTGGGCTTAGCCCTCAATGCAGATAAGCCTTTTTAATGCCACTGCAAACAGTGTAGACCCAGATTAGATCAGACAGCTCCTGTAGAAGCAATTTGATATGTGTCTACTCTGACTATGGAGCTATATAGATCTGATTCTAAAGTTTCAGCTTGTGACGAAAAATGCAATGTTTATATGCGATTAAATTCAGCTATAATATTCATGATGTTATTATTTATTAAAATATATATATATCAGGCAAAGTGTTAAATGTATGTATAAAGCATACATGTACTGATCTATGAATTAACACACAATGAATGAATGTTTTGCTACAGAAAGCTACAGATAGAGGTGCATACCGAAATACTAAAATCTACATTTCTCCACAAAACTTTATACTGTGAACACTCTTAGAATCGTGTCTTCGAGATGATTCTAAAAAGTGGTCACAGTATAGGGTTTGATGGAGAAATAAAAGAGATATATGTATTCTTGAAAATGTTGAAATTTATGCATCTAATCTAGTCTAAAAAGTGGTCACAGTATAGGGATGATGGAGAAATAAAGGAGATACATGTATTCTTGATAATGTTTCAATTTAGGCATCTTATCAAGACCTCTGCCATTGTGATTTCAGAATAAAGAAGGAGATACTGCCAGTGGTTCAGTCCCTGTGTCAGGACGTTGAGTACGAGGTTCGTGGATGTATGTGTATACAGCTGGACCCTGTCTCGAGGGGCCTCGGGTAAGAAACAGCCTTTGTCATAACTTCTCTTTTTAATTCTGGACTACCGTCAGCAAATTTTGCATAGTAGAACCTCTCTGAAACTGCTTCTTTATGAATAAACATGCAGGTATTTAACCCCTTTATGCCTTGGCTTAGATGCATCATTTAATCCCTTTGCAAACAGAACAGATCCAGAGATCAGATGGCTATTGCAGGAGCCGTTTGATCAGGTTTTCTCAAATTGCCTATGGAATAGATCTTACTCTACAATTTCTGCTACACCCAAAATGTTCTGTTTACATACCATTATAGATAACTTATAATTGATGTTCATAATGTCATTATTTCTTACATGATTATTTATGAAATAAATGGTTAAAAGCAGGTTACTTCTTAATGCCGAATGACAGTAATGCTGGATTCACCTACAGTAAGTTCCTATAACAGCCAGTCTATCAAATTACACCAAAGAGAGAGTGACACATATACATAGCTATAGCATACTATATGTATATGTTCAAAGTGGAATTCTCTGGTATTGTATGCAGTCTGTTCATGAGCAGTTATTAAAAGTGCAACACTAGCACTGATTTAACCCTTTCCCTCATATAAACGTGTTTTCACACATTTGCAAACGGAGTAGACCCAGATCAGACGGCTTCTAGAGGAGCCGTCTGATCAGGGTCTGCTCTGTTTGCTGATGGAATTTGATAGTTTCGCTTCTTGACTTTCTAAAATGGCTACAATGTTCCACCTTCTCTATTGATTTATAAGTTCAGATCATGAATAGTCAGTAGGTATTGAAATTTGAAATAAACACAGAACAGGGAATTGGGTTAAGTGATTATGAAGGACAAGAAAATACAACAAGACTGAGAATGAAGTATGGGGCGACTTTTTATGGCCGCCACACAAGCACTTAACACCTGCTGTTTTTGTGAAGTACATAAGTACTGAAAGTAGGAGATCCTACTTATAGATTATAATTATCCCTTTCCCTCATATTGACGACTTTTGACGACTCTCTAAAAGTCATATGTTGAAACCATTGTGATAAATAGAGCATTTGCTCCTATAGGAGCAAATGCTTTATTTATCACAATGGTTTCAAACTACAGATTTCTAAAATTTTCCTTTTCTAGCTCCTTTTCGGTAGATTTATTCAAAGAGGTTGTATCTAAAAATAGCATATGAGGTAATGGGATAAATAGATGTATGATAGATGTATGATTATTTTCTTTGAAGGTTGGAGGCAACTAAAAGTGCAATACTGCCAGAGCTGGTAGAGCTTACTAATGATGAGGAGAGTTATGTAAGGATAGCTGGCCTACAGACAGTTGTCAACATCCTATCCCTGGTGGATGAAGGTAAGAATCTCATGCTTCAAACGTATCCTCTCCCCTCTTTCTCTCTGGGGCATCAAATTAGCCAATAGTGAGCAGAAATAGATGTTAATCAACACAATCAATCAATTAATAAAAAATATAGCTCCTATATGAGCGGTCTGACTAGGGTCTGCTCATGACAAGGTTTATTATACGCCTTTGCAATCAGAGTATACCCAGATCAGACGGCTGTTGTATGAGCCGTCAGATCAGGGTCTGCTCTGTTTGCTTATGATATAAAATAAATATGATATTCTGTAGTTTCTACCATGTATGCCTGCGGTACGGAAGGTCGTGGGTTCGATCCCCGGCCGCGACAGACCAAAAGTCGTTAAAAGTTGGTACTAGTAGCTCCCTTGTCTACGCTCGACAATAAAGGTGTAGTTCTAGGACTGGTCGGCCCGGTGTCAGAATAATGTGACTGGGTGGGGTGCCCTTGCCATGTACCTGCGGCAGGAGTATTCCAGTGAGGCAGCACTATAACTTGTGTCATGTGGGTGCCGTCTGCAAATAACTGAAATACTGTTGGTCGGACGTAAAACCCAACTCACTCACTCACTCACTACCATGTATCCATGTGCTATTACAACAATTCATCCAATTAATATTCATGAGGTCAATATTTCTTTCATGAATATTAATGGGGTAAAGGGTTAATGGAACTCCACAGTCTGTGAATATCAATATATTTTTTCAGACACATGCCGATCAACGCTAATACCTCTTGTGTGCAAGTTCTGTCAACAGGCAATGAAGACAGAGGACGTCACACTGTCTGTTGTGGCCAAGGAGTTTGGTCGCCTTTGTCATGGCTTCTCAGGTAAGCATAATTGAGTCTTAACATGCCACATAGTATATGTATGATAACCTTTATTAAAGGACTAGAAAGTCAATCTTCAGGACCCAAAAGTGTTTTGCAAAGGGAAATGAAAAAAATGTTTACTGTGAGTAAAATAAATGTCTGCTACATAACTTTTACAGCTGTCATTAGCATAATCCCTTACTTCATGAATATACAGTAAAACCTCTCTATAACAGCCACTAAATTGTGTTAATTAGTTGGTATTTACGGCAGGTGGTTACTTAAAGCAAGGTGAAAGTAAAACAGAACGCTCCTATTGGAGCGTTCTGTTTTACTTTCACCTTGCTTTAAGCATCCACCTGCCTTTATCACTAAATACTTGATGTAATTTAGTGGCCGTTATAGAGAGGTTTTACTCTACATTCAAAAAATAATTACACCATGCATATTTATTTGTTGATTTTTTATAATGATACATGTATACAGAACAGGAAAAATTGACAGAAACTATAGTATCCCATAAGCAAACAGAGCAGACCTCGATCAGACAGCTTGTCTCCTATAGGATCTGGGTCAACTCTGTTTGCAAAGGTGTTAAGAGGTGCATCTATGGAGTAAACGGTTAACACTCAACATGTCAAGTTGTAAATGATTGAGGACATAAGGAATTCTGTATGCAACTCATCCTGTTATTGGTGCCTGTTATTTGCACCAGGTGCGTTAATTGTGACTAAATTGCTGACAGTAAATTTTGTTATATTTTTATTTACATCCTAACACGCTGGGTTTTACAAAGGATGCATATCCAGATGGCTTCTTCTGACAAAGTAGCAAATAGTTATGCAGAAAGCTCCTTTTGGAGTTTTCTGCATAACTTTCAACCTGTATTAAGCTGCCACCTGTCTGAAAGACCGGCCTTACAGATTTTAACGTCCGGTTTAGCTCTTTGCTACTTTGTCAGAAGAATTCAGAGTTATCAAAATGGTTCCAAATTGACTTATTCACCTTTACAAACTGGCTGAGAGGGGAGATTGGGTGTCCAGAGACTTAGGGTAATTATTAGTTAGGATATACAGCTGAACTTGGGTGTCCAGAGACTTAGGGTAATTATTAGTTAATAGGATATACAGCTGAACTTGGGTGTCCAGAGACTTAGGGTAATTATTAGTTAGGATATACAGCTGAACTTGGGTGTCCAGAGACTTAGGGTAATTATTAGTTAGGATACACAGCTGAACTTGGGTGTCCAGAGACTTAGGGTAATTATTAGTTAGGATATACAGCTGAACTTGGGTGTCCAGAAACTTAGGGTAATTATTAGTTAGGATATACAGCTGAACTTCGATAACTTGAACTTTAAGGGACCATAGATATTAGTTCGAGATAACAGAAGTTTGAGTCATCTGATTTCTTATCTGAACAATTTTCAAAAAGGCAGCAGCTTAATACAGATCTAAAGTAATGCTGAAAGCTCCTGTAGGAGCTTTCAGCATTACTTTAGACCTGTATTAAGCTGTAATAGGTGTTTCTAGATATCTGTAGAAATAAATTTTAGAGCAATTCTGTATTGTAAGTTTTGGAAGGACTGAACTTTTTGTTCGAGTTATCTCGAAATTCGAGTTATCCGAGTTTGAGGTATCATAGTTCAACTGTATGTCGAATGTGTTATATCAATTATTGCAGCATATTTAACAGAAGAACAGAAGCAGTGGTTTGTCGACTTCTTCAAACAGATGTGCCGTGTGGGTTTGTCGGAGAACAAGCAGAATAAAAACAAAGACACTGAAAAGGAGTCTCCTACAAAAGATCAAGTGCCTATGAACCCAGATATACTGGAGCTAGAAGACAGACTGATTGAGTGTCGAAAAAATTGTGCATTTAATTTTCCTGTAAGTTATTTGACAATGGTAAAATATGGTTGGACGACCCCTAGCTATAAAAACGTACTTAAAAAGCAGATGATCACTTGATGTGTGACAAACTTAATTCAGAAAGTTCTTTTTGGAGCTTTTTACATTACTCTCATCCTAGTTAGAGCTAAACCTTGACTGGGCTTTGGGCAAACAGTGTAGGCCCCATTCAGAGATTTTCTGAAGGAGCCATCTGATAGGGGTCTGCATTGGATCCTTCACAAACCGTTTTCTTTAAGAAGTGTTTCAGAAACACCCTGTCAGATAAAATTAGATTGGTTTCTAGCTCATATCTGAGCAAGTACAAGAAACAAGTCAGAAATGTCCTTTACAAACAGTGTAGACCCAGATGAGAGGGCTCTCATCAGTGTCTGCACCATTTGTTATATTAAACTTTTTCTCTAAACCCCTGAATATTCACAGTAAGCATTACCTGTTTGAGTCATGGAATGGTCCATTTGAAAAATTAATTTTTAACGGGTTAATAATGAGGCGTGTAGGGGTTAAAAATTCTGAAGGGAGGTGATATCCCCCGAAAGCAAAAATTGCAACACAAAAAGAGAAAATTGCAGACTCGGTTTTATTGTGTCTGTTCATGAGCAGTAATTGAAAGTGCAACACTGCTCACGCCCCCTAGCACCGGCTTAAGCGGTATTCAATTAACCTTTTCCCTGTTCTATACTTATTCCAAACTTAAATACCTACTGAATATTCATGGTCAAAATAGTTATAATGAAATATGGAAGGTGAAATTGAAGGTGAAACATTTGAGCTATTTTAGAAAGGAAAAAAACCCAGATCTATCAAATTCCATTACCAAACAGAGCAGACCCTGATCAGACAGCTTCTATAGGAGTCTTCTGATCTGGGTCTACTCTGTTTGCTAATGTTTGAAAACACGTTTATATGAGGGAAAGGGTCAATAAATGCAGCATATATTCTCTGCTTGCCCAAGATACAAACTTGCACATTTTCTTACACAAATAACGCTAGCAATTTACTTTTTAGCTCACCTGAGCTTGCTCAAGTGAGCTATTGTCATGGTGCTCCGTCCGGCGTCCGTCGTCGTGCGTCGTGCGTTGTGCGTCGTGCGTCGTGCGTCGTCAACATTTGGCTTGTGAACACTCTAGAGGTCACATTTGTAGCCAAATCTTCATGAAACTTGGTCAGAATGATTGTCTTGAAAAAATCTCGGATGAGTTCGAAAGTGGGTCATGTGGGGTCAAAAACTAGGTCACTAGGTCAAATTATTCAAAATCTTTGTGAACACTCTAGAGGTCACATTTTTAGTCCAATCTTCATGAAACTTAGTCAGAATGATTGTCTTGATAGAAACTTGGATGAGTTTGAAAGTGGGTCACATACGGTTAAAAACTAGGTCACTGGGTCAAATTATTGAAAAACCTTGTGAACAATCTAGAGGTCACATTTTTAGTCCAATCTTGATCAGACTTGCTCAGGATGATATTCTTGATGATATCTCGATCAAGTTCGATCATGGGTGGGGCAGGATTAAAAAGTAGGTCATTAGGTCAACTCTTAAAAAAATCTTGTTTACACTGTAGAAGCCACAATTTCTGCCTAATCTTCATCAAACTTGCTCAGAATGATAACCTTGATGATATCTTGATCGAGTTTGATCATATGTGGGCTTGGGTCAAAAAGTAGGTCACTAGGTCAAATCTTAGAAAAATCTTGTTTACACTCTAGAAGCCACATTTTCTGCCTATTCTTCATCAAACTTGCTCAGAATGATGACCTTGATGATATCTCAATTGAGATCCATCATGGGTGGGCTGGGGTCAAAATGTAGGTCACTAGGTCAAATCTTAGAAAAATCTTGTTTACACCCTAGAGGCCACATTTTCAGCCCAATCTTGATCAAACTTGCTCAGAATGATAACCTTGATGATCTCTCATTTGAGTTCGGTTGTGGGTGGTGTGGGGTGAAAAAGTAGGTCACTAGGTCAAATCTTAGAAAAATCTTGCCTACACTCTAGAAGCCACATTTTCTGCCTAATCTTGATCACGCTTGCTCAGAATGATAATCTTATGCCGTGTGATTCTTGCTCAGAATGATAACCTTATGCCGTGTGATTCTTTAGCCTATTGGAGGGGCTGTATTCGAATAAACTTTTCAAGCTACAATAGTAATGTGTACCTTGTCTGCATAAGCCTTTCAGATTGAATAACTCTCTGCACAATATGGATATTTTCAATGTTATCAAATGAAAATTAGAAATATTAATTTGTTTTCAACACAAGCCTCACCGATAGTCCATAAAATTAGCTCATTTAGGTATTTAACTATATAAGTAGCAAGCTTGCTGTTTATACAGCTAAATATCTAAATGAGCTAGTTTGGATTTGCAATGAAGAGAATTGGCAATCATAGACATGCGGTCAACTTTTCAAGCTACAATAGTAATGTGTACCTTGTCTGCATAAGCCTTTCAGATTGCATAACTCTCTGCACAATATGGATATTTTCAATGTTATCAAATGAAAATTAGAAATATTAATTTGTTTTCAACACAACCCTCACCATTAGTCCATAAAATTAGCTCATTTAGGTATTTAACTATATAAGTAGCAAGCTTGCTGTTTATACAGCTAAATATCTAAATGAGCTAGTTTGGATTTGCAATGAAGAGAATTGGCAATCATAGACATGCGGTCCGAGTTGGAAATGGGCCAAGTTGACCCCCATCCGAAAATCACAGTAGTGTTCTGACACACATTGTGACAATGCAGCAAATGAGTGTTGCAGAAAGCTCATGCAGGAGCTTTCCTCAACACTTGTTTGCTGCATAACGCAAGGTGCTGTGTAAAATTAGTCTGTATTGTGGACTTCTTTTTATTAGCTCACCTGAGCATGCTCAGGGTGAGCTATTGTGATCACTTGAATGTCTGTCGTCCGTCGTGCGTCAACAATTTTCAACAATCTTCTTCTCTGAAACTACTCGTCAGATTTAAACGATATCTGGCAGGAATAGTCTTTAGGTGGCCCTCTTGCAAGTTTCTAAAATTTATGATGATATCTCAAAAAACATGGCTGCCAGGGGGCGGGGCCACTTTTCTTATATAGTTATATAGAAAACTTTAAAAATCTTCTTCTCTGAAACTACCAATCAGATTTAAACAATATTTGGCAGGAATGGTCTTTAGGTGGCCCTCTTGCAAGTTTCTAAAATTCATGATGATATCTCAAAAAACATGGCCGCCAGGGGGCGGGGCCACTTTCCTTATATAGTTATATAGAAAACTAAAAATCTTCTTCTCTGAAACTACCAATCAGATTTAAACAATATTTGGCAGGAATGGTCTTTAGGTGGCCCTCTTGCAAGTTTTTAAAATTCATTATGATATCTCAAAAAACATGGCCGCCAGGGGGCGGGTCACTTTCCTTATATAGTTATATAGAAAACTTTAAAAATCTTTTTCTCTGAAACTACCAATCAGATTTAAACAATATTTGGCAGGAATGGTCTTTAGGTGGCCCTCTTGCAAGTTTCTAAAATTCATGATGATATCTCAAAAAACATGGCCGCCAGGGGGCGGGGCCACTTTCCTTATATGTTTATATAGAAAACTTAAAAATCTTCTTCTCTGAAACTACCAATCAGATTTGAACGATATCTGGCAGGAATGGTCTTTAGGTGGCCCTCTTGCAAGTTTCTAAAATTCATGATGATATCTAAAAAAACATGGCCGTCAGGGGGCGGGGCCACTTTCCTTATTTATTTATATAGAAAACTTTAAAAACCTTCTTCTCTGAAACTACCAATCAGATTTGAATGATATCTGGCAGGAATGGTCTTTAGGTGGCCCTCTTGCAAGTTTCTAAAATTCTAAAATATGATGATATCTTGTATATTTTCAAATTTTAGAAAAATCTTGTCCATTACTTGTGTGTAACATTGTTGTAACCAACACTTAACAAATGTCAGGTGAGCGCCCCAGGACCCTCAGGGTCCTCTTGTTTCCATACTGAATGAGTTCCACAGTTAACCTTTTCCCTGTTGAATATTCATTTATGAAATAATGACATCAATTCATGAATATTTATTAACTGAATTTTTATAATTGTATATGTACTTATGAATTTTTGCTATTAGTAGAAACTGTAGAGTCAGATCTATTATACTTTCATAAGCAGATAGTGCAGGACCTGATCAGACGCCTCCTACAGGAGCCATCTGGGTCCATGCTTAAAAAGCTTTTAGTTGTTTTAGTTGAGTCTGAGTTTCGTTCTCAAGCTTTTGATTGGTCAGATTTGAGTTCTCAAGCTTTTGATTGGTCAGATTTGAGCCAAAGGCTCAAATCTGACCAATCAAAAACTTGAGAACGAACTCAGACTCAACTAAAAGTTTTATAAGCATGGACCCTGATCTTGGTCTACTCTTTGTAAAGTAGTGAAAAGGCATTTATATGAAGGAAAGAGTTATAGAATAATGGAACATTTCATTTTGAAAATTAAGCATTCTCGGGGTGATATTTTCTTTTGACAGGCAATGGTGATGTTTGTTGGTGCAAAATCTTTCAAGTCAGAGGCGGGGACATGTTTCTCTAGTCTATGTAAAGACCCTAATGTTTTGGTGCGAAAGAGTTTATCTTCAGGATTCCATGAGGTAAGCACTGCATAATGGAAATGCATGGATCATAGGAAAAAAGAGACATTGCAAGCGGTATAGACCTAAACAATTAACAAAGGAGTGGCGATTATTCACAGTTTATGTTCTTTTGCAGTTAGATTTAGGTTTACTCTGATTGAATATTTAATTGATCGGCTGGTTTGTCCGATTGAATATTTAACCATTTACCCCATTAACACTTTACCCCATGAATATTCATGTAAGAAATAACGACACCATGCATATTAATTAGATTAATTGCTATAATAGTACACAGACACTGGCATAATAGTACACAGACACTGGCAGTTTTGGCCAAGATAGAAACCCTAGAATCACATCTATACTATATCATAAGAAAACCGAGCAGACCCTAATCAGACGACTCCTATTGGAGCCGTCTGATCTGGGTCTTCTCTGTTTGCAAAGGTGTAGAAAGGCATATTTATGGAGTAAAGGGTTACAGTGCTCCCTCTCTACAACGACACCCTTTGGGATACGAAGATTGTGTGTGCTGTTCAGAGGGAGTTGTTATAGGGAGGGAAAATCAAACATAATTAGCTTGTTTGCAGATCCCCAGATAAGGTGTATTTCGAGAACTAAAACCGTTATGCCTCAATCAAACCCTATGTTGTGACCACTCTTTAGAATCTTCACACACATAGGGTTTGATGGAGGCATAAAGAAAATATGATGGAAAAAGTTGTGTCTGGAGCCTTGTTGTTTCGGAAACAGTGACATGCGTTGTTGTAAGGAGGGAATCGTTATTGAGAGGGTCGTTGTAGGAAGGGAGCACTGTATTATGACATCATTAATATTAGTTAGAGTGTTATTTGTTATAATGACACATGGACACATGACACATGGTCAAGGCAGAAAGTTTATAATTAGATGTTTATAATTACATGTACAAACAGAACAGACTCTGATCTGATTGCTCCTACAGGATTATGTTTCGCAAAAGTGTTGAATGGGGTATTTATGGAGTAAAGGGTTAATTTAGATGCAGTAGCAATAGTAATCTCAGCTGCTAACAGTTCATAATTGCATTATGGATATTTATGAAAACAAAGAATCTGGAAACTGGTGTTATCTGAAATTGATTTCCCTGTTCCGCAGTAGGTAATGGGATTGTGGTCAATATTACGTAGACACATTAAACAAATATCTGCCTGTGCTGTCAAATAAATCTCAGTTCAGTCTGATGCATTTGCTTCTCTCCTATCACAGATTGCAGCTATTATGGGCAATAATGTCACAAATCTCCTGGCAGACTTGATATGTCTACTGCGAGATGAGAATACAGAGGTCTTGAAGGGCGTCGTCACACATCTGCCAGAGACGATTACCTCAGTATGTGGACCACTTACCAGTCAGGCGATGCACGAAGCCAAAGTAAGAACATTTGTGATTGCCATTAATGATCACATTTTAACCCTTTCCCTCATATAAACATGTTTTCATGCATTTGCAAACAGAGAAGACCCAGATCAGACAGCTCCTATAGGAGACATCTGATCAGGGTCTGCTCTGCTTTATCCCTGTACTTGATTCAGCCCATTTTTCATGCTTCATATGAAACAAGTTACCCTGTACCTGATACAGATCCAATGACAAAAATAGTAGACCAAGATCAGATGGCTCCTGTAAAAGCTGTCTAACCTGGATCTACTTCCGTTTGCTTATGAAATAATACAGGTCTGATTATACAGTTTCTGCTATGGAATAAAAATCCCTCCTTCATGATCCTATTATAAAAATTCAGCTAATTAATATTTGCATTCATTTTTCTTTTGTTCATTTTTGTTTAAAAAAACAGTCACAGTAACAAACAGTTTGGATCCTGGCATCCTCGGCATCTCATCTGGATCCAGACTGTTTGTATAGGTAATGACAGATGCGACATTGGCTGTGATATGCACAAGTTATGATATTACAACCATGGAAAGTGATACAAGTGTTTGCTTGGGATGGGGGAGATGCAGTACTAAGTATTCAGTACTTTGTGAGTGCACAAGAAGCACACACTTTAGGTGTTTCTCAGGTTAATTAAAATAACTTGCTGGTTTTAACCCTTTGCATGCATTGGTACTTGCAAACAGTGTAGACCCAGATCAGAGGACTCCTGAAGGAGCCGTCTGATCAGGGACAGCATTGTCATTCAAAATTATCTATCAAGTTTAAGCCTTTCATATTGTCAGAGTAGACTCTATAATTAAACACTGATGACTCTTCCACTTTGAAAATCCATCGTTAAAAGAGGTGGAAATTCTTTCACCTGAGTGCAAAGTTGCTAAGTAACATCTGATGGTTATAAAATGGGTACAGTAAACCTCCTCTAATGCAGCCACCAAAAAGAGGTTAAATTCTGGTTAGTAGTGGTATGTGGTAGCTTAATGCAAGATGAAAGTTATGCAGAAAGCTCCTATAGGAGATTTCTGCATTACTTTCATCCTGCATTAAGCAACCATCTGTTTTTAAAGACACCTGTGTTTATTAAATGGTCACTTTAGAGGGTTTTTTCTGTATTAGATGTATTGTAAGTTTTGTATGTAAGATTTTGATAGCTGGCACTATAAGATTGGATATGTTTGTTTCAGCAAAGTCAGATAGCAGATATTATTCCTGCCATTTTGTCTGCGGAGGTTGTCATCACCATGTCCAATGACTGGCGGCTGCAAGAGACCATACTTGACCACTTCAGGTGTTTCCAGCATTTAACCAACAGTGAAACAATATACCAGAAAATCATTCCAGTTCTCTTTAACAAATTACGGAGAGCAGTGAGTATACAATGCTGCTAGTATCAAAGATTGTAAGACGTGGTACTCATATTGTTACTAATTATGGCTGGCAGTGAGTATACTATTCTGGTGGTATCAAGGATTGTAAGATATGGTACTTGCATTGTTAGCAATTTTTGATTGGTTTTATTCTTTACAAAATTTAGACTACCTTAGAAATCACCTGGTTGCCAATGAGATTCTGTGTAATATGACATCTCAAAAGACCTGCAAACTGTATAACCCTTTCCCTGTTCTATTTTTAGGCCAAATTCCAATACTTCTGAATATTCATGGACAAAATAGTTACGACTAAATATGGAAGGTAGAACATTGTAGTCATTTTAGAAAGTAAAGAAACAGATCTATCAAATTCCATTAGCAAACAGAGCAGACCCTGATCAGACGGCTCCTCTAGGAGCCGTCTGATCTGGGTCTACTCTGTTTGCAAATACGTTGAAACACGTTTATATGAGGGAAAGGGTTAACATGCTGAAATGGAGCGGTCCATCAATGTATGGGTATAGTCCATTCAGTGTAAAGCAGGAAGATTTGCTTTAGATTAATAACTTTTCAAAAAATTAGACCAGATAGAATATCAAACAATTTGGACCCATAGGAGATATCAATTCAGGAAGTATTACCTTATGAATCTTAATCTCTTTACAAAGTTTATCACAAATTGGCCCGCATCCTTGCAAAAAGTGATAAAGAAATCATAGTACAGTAGAATCTGTCTTAAGCAACCATTAAAAAGAGGTTTAAATCTGGGTCTTTAAGACAGGTGGTAGCTTAATGCAGGTCAGAAGTAATGCAGAAAGCTCCTATTGGAGCTTTCTGCATTACTTTAGCCCTGTATTAAGCAGCCACCTGCCGTTTGCTATTCCTACATTCAGTAAATGAATGATCGCTTAAGACAGGTCCTGCGGTATAGTACCAGGATCATTCTATTTTGGTTCATGCTAATTTGATAACTATTATATTGATTGTTAGCCATCATCTTGCTATAACACTTTATGTAATATACAATAGAACCTGTCTTAAGCAGCCAGTCATTTATTGAGCATAGGAGTCTTGAAAAGCAGGTGGTTGCTAAATGCAAGGCAAAGTAGTGCAAAAAAAAGTAAAGCTCCAATAGGAGAGTTTTGCATTACATTCAATCTGCATTATTAAGTTACCACCTGCCTTACAGACCCATAATTAGACCTAGATCTTTTGGATAGCCGCTTAACCCATTCCCTCATAGGCTATATAACCTTTTTAAATCAATCTACCCAAAAGGAGCATTTCCTAGAGAAAAGGAAAATGTTAAAATTGTGTAGTATTGAAACCATTGTGCTCCATGTTTCACAATGGTTTCAGTAAGTGACTATTATAGAGGTGTAGAAAGGCGTATTTATGGAGGAAAGGGTTAAGATAGGTTCTACTGTACTGTCACTAGAAAACACCCTGGGTATAACTGTTTTCAAAAAACGCTTCTTGTATTTTGTACACAAATGGGGACTTAATGCAGAATGAAAGCAATACAATTATTTTTCAACTATTACAGATAGAAAGTTCACATTTGTCATGTGTACTTATGTAATGAAACTAATTTTTGAGTGGTTTTAATTTCTTACTTAAAAGTCAAAGGTCGAAACTGGCTAAAAAAAATTTCCATGTCTACTATTTGTTGAGGGCTTAGTTTTCACAAAATACACACATCTTGTTTATTTCAGAGAGCCATACCAGTTAGATTAGCTGCTGCCCGTTCAACATTGTTCCTCATTCGTAATCTGAAGAAATTTGAGCATCGAGCGGAGTTAGTGAATACACTAGTAACAGGTACAGTATGCGAGTTTACCAGCAAAACTGGGACTCAGGATATTGACTTTCTTAGGTTTTATAACTCTGGTTACCTTGGACATTTCTTTGATAACCTTTAACCCTCTAATCCATGAATATTCATGAAAAAAAAATGACATCATAAATATTAATTAGATTAATTTCTAACATGGCATATTAACACATGAAATGTTTTCCAAAATAGAAACTGTAGAATATTCTCTATATTATTCCATAAGCACACAGAGCAGACCCTGATCACATGACTCCCATAGGAACCGTCTGATCTGGGTCTACTGTGCATGTGAATAGAAGAAGCATATTTATGAAGTAAAGGGTTAAAAACAGTTTGAATCCAAATCCAAATTAGATAACTAGTGACTTGACATATCAGGAACAAATCTGTTTGATACTGATGTAATGAATTCTAACCCTTTCCTTCATTCAAATGCTTTTTCACTCCTTTGCAAACAGAGTAGACCCATATCAGATGGCTCCTGTAGGAGCCATCTGATCAGGTTCTGCTCTGATTGCTTATGAAATTATAATAGATTGGACTCAAGAGTTTCTGCTAATACCAAAACATTGGTGTGTTCATAATTATGCCATTATAAAAAAATCAGCTAATAAATATTCATATCATTATTTCTTGCATGAATATTCAACAGGGAAAGGATTGAACAAATTAGAAACAATCCACTTTTTGGCAGAAATGTTATGCTATAAAGTAAATGAATACAAATGCAGGTTTGATTATTCTGACCGCTGCATGAATCAAGACATGGATAATTTTTACTGGTAAATGGCAGTGTATTTATAGAGGCAAAGTATGAAATCTGAGGTAAAATTGTTACTTTTGGATCTTTCAAAGGCAGTGCTAACCCTAATGTCCTTTGTAAACAGTGTAGACCCAGATGAGAGGGCTATATATCTATAGTTCCTACCATACCAAACAATCATATACACATGCAATACATTATAAAAAATAAATCAGCTAATAAATATTCATGATATATTTATTTCTTACATGAATATTCAACAGTTGAAGAGTTAATAGTCCTACAATAACAATTTGTTTCTTCTGTTTCAGATTTCTGCCATGGAAGGAGTTGCCATAGTAGGATGCTATTTATAGACATATGTAAAGTGACAATGGATTATTATTCGAAGGCATTTTTCAAGGAGAACTTTTTTGAGTATTTGCTCGGACTTCATTTAGACCCAGTGGCAAACATTCGTTTTCGCCTGTGTTCATTGTTTCCCGATTTAAAACGTTTAATAAAGTTACCTAGTGACAAGGCATTATCACAGCTTTTGGATACTTGTGTTCGTAGGTTGTTAATTGGTGAAAAGGATCGAGATGTTGCTTATGCCATCAAAACAGCGGTAGAAGAAATGGATAAAATTCCTATTCAAATGGAGTCAGTAAGTATAGAAGGCAATAGTGCTGCCAGACACTTGGTAATTTATTGGTCTATGGGTTTAATCCTATTCATCATGACATCATTAATATTTATTAGCTGAATTTATATAATGGCATATGTAGATGGGATGTTTTTGGTATTGGTAAAAACTGTAGAGTCAGATCTATTATTATTTTCATAAGCAAACAGAACAGAGCAGAGTCTGATCAGACGGCTCGCTCCTATAGGAGCCTTCTGATCTAGGTCAACTCTGTTTGTAAAGGCATCAAAAAGAATTTATATGAGAGAAAGGGTTATTCCTTTTTTTTGACTAAGTAATGTTGGTCCTTGTAAAATATTGCATGCTACAATTCTCAAAGTAAATTTGTTTTCATTTCTTTTCAACAATCATTGTATGAGTGTCAAACTGAACAGTTTGAATCCTGTATCCATGCTTATAAAACTTTTTAGTTGAGTCTGAGTTCGTTCTCAAGCTTTTGATTGGTCAGATTTGAGTTCTCAAGCTTTTGATTGGTCAGATTTGAGCCTTTGACTCAACTAAAAGTTTTATAAGCACAGGGCTCAACATTAACCTACGTCCGACAGACATTCACTGGTTGAATGTCGGTCCGGTCTTGTAAATATTCCAAGCCACTAGCCCGACTTGTCGTATAAATCCCGGTCCGGTCGCGATACCGATCGAAAGAGAAAGTAGCAGAAAAACACTTACAGATAGGTCACGTCGGGTTCGTCTATTATTGTGTTTATACATAGTACGCATGCGCAAAATTACAGACTGCTCTTCGCGATATTTTCCCCACTACTAGCTAGCCTTTACAACACCACGTGGTGACTGATGTACGGATACCAGTCTTGGAATTTTGTATCTATTTTTGCTATCGAACAGGGAACACCGTTGAGGAAGTTGTCGCAAAAAAGCGTCGGTACAATGTATTAATTTGCATGTAGTGTTCAATTGCAACATTTTGAAAACAATAAATGAGTTAATACGCGAGATGCTGTATTGAATTAATCTCCCGAATAAATAAAACACGTGCCAAAAACTTACGACATTCAGACTCATTTACATTTGATTACAATAACAACGTGTGGAAGCTTTATCGTAAGTAAAATTCGTCTGTTGAAAGAAATGTGACTGAAACTTCGGCTTTACATCAAAATGCGGCGGTAGTAGCGATGACAATATAATAAATCGAAGGGGCCTACCAGAAACAGAAAATACGTATGAAAAAGTGAAGCGAAACTGTGAATTTCTTCCCAAATGGCTCGAGAATTTAAATGACTCCTGGTCCTGTATCGTGTTTAATGTAGCATTGTAGTGCCATATTTTAATGAACATTCAAATATAACAGATTATTCACTACCTATAAACACATTTTAACAACCCTGCTCTTCTCTAAATCTTCTTGATAAAATGTATTTGAAGCAGGATTTGACACTTCATACAGGTTCAAACAGTTTTTAAAGACCAAAATAGTTTATCACCGAGTCAGGGCACAAGACATTTTGGTCAGGGCTAGTAGTTTTCAAAACCACTAGCCCGACTGGCCTAGTAAGCAAAAAAGTTAATGTTGAGCCCTGAAGCATGGACTCAGATTGCCAAGATACTGAGCATCTGATCTGGATACTAACTGTTTGAAGACATCATCAGATATTGGTCAATAGTCTTGAAATGATATATTGTACTTTGCAATGATATGAATGGAAAAATGGCTCAGAGTGCAATGTTACCCATTTTCCATAACCCTTTTCTTCATATATGATTTCTACACCTTTGAAAAAAAAAATAGACCCACAGGAGTCGTCTGATCAGTGTCTACTCTGTTAACTTAATAGTAGACATTTGATTCTACAGTTTCTGACATGGTCAAAACTTTTCCTGTGTCTATCTGCTATTGTAACAATTAATCTAATTAATATTTATGATGTCATTAATTCTTACATGAATATTCATGAAATAAAGAGTTAACAGTTTCAGCACTGCCTGTAATATTTTTTATAGTATTTGCAAATAGTTTTGATCTAGATGAGATGCAGACCAATTCAGTGTCAAATTAGGTTCCAAACTGTTTAGGACTCATATTTTTGGAAGAATACAACCCCACTAAACCAGAATTCTAATAGAGAAGAATTTAGATACTTATAGGCAGGTGGCTGCTTAATGCAAGGTGAAAGTCATGCAGAAAGCTCCAAGAGGAGCTTTCTGCCTGACTTTCACCCTGCATTAAGCAACCAACTTTCTCTCCAAGACTGATATTTATTTATACTAAATTTAATGTAGGGTTTGGAGGGTTTTTTACTGTAGATGGAAGAAATCCTTTGCAGATGACAGTTATTTAGCATGCTAAGAATTATTTGATATTCATAGTCTGTCTGTCATTTACAGACAGACATTAGAGCCTAAATGAAGAATGTCTATATAGACACTTACCAATTGGAATTGTGAGGTTTATTGCATATGCATTTTAATGTTTTGATCCTGATCTTGTGCTACCTAAATTGGTATTCGATCAGGATGTAAACTGTATTTCAGAGTTGCTGATCTGTGATCATTTAAAAAGAAAATAAAGGTATTTAAAATGTGATGGGTACACATGTTTAAAATGGATAACATTATTGCTTTCTAAGGGGCTAATAGAGTATATGTATATTATTTATTCTGAGTATTTTTCCATTCACAGTTGACTCGGAGAATAATGATGGAAGAAGACATCGAAGATCAAAAGAAGGAAGACCATGAGAAGAAGCTCATAGAACTGGTATGTTACATCTTTTGATTGTCACAGTGTGATAATAATTATATATCACATAATTTGCCACCTGGGAGTGCTGAAACAGAGTGCCATAAATCACGGAAATGCACTAATGAGGCTGTCCTAAGCTGTAAACAATGGCCGAAACAGTCGTCAGATTTAGTCTGTTTCACTTTCTGTGGCACTTTGTAAGGGTTAGGAGATAAAAAGAATCTTACATTCGTGTTCGTTACAAAAAAAATCATGAAAATCTTTTACTATAATGAATATAACACTGGCTAAAGCTTGTGTCATATTATTATAGTAAACTCATGTAAGATCCTCTATATATTATATATAGCAGGTGGTAGTTTAATGCAGGATGAAAGTTATGCTAAAAGCTCCTGCAGGAGTTTTCTGCAAGCCTTTTATCCAGCCTTAAGCTATCACCTGCATTTAAGACTTGTAGAGAGGTTTTACTTAATATAAATACTATATCACCACAAAGGAAATTTTAGGTGGAGTGGGTAGAGGTATATAAGAGTCACCATGTCTGTTGGTCTATCGGTCAGTAGGTCTGTTGATTTTATTTGTCCACACTATTTCACAGCCACTACTTACAGGATTTCAAAGAAACGTTATGGCACTTTGTTTGTAAAAAAAACTTTTTAAATACTGAGGCCAGCACTTGTTTGGCAGGTGATATCATCAAATGAGTGAATTTACTTGTTATTATATATTTCTCCATTAGGTCTTGTCTTATCAGAATAATCTCAGACAAGTAATAATTCTAATGAGTACTAACAAGATAAGGTTTGGTTGAAATAAGGTATTTGGGTGGAATAGACACCTTGTTTTTAACCCTTTCCTCCATAAATACGCCTTTCTATGCATCTGTAATAGTCACTTCTTGAAACCATTGTGATAAATAGAGCATTTGCTCCATAGAAGCAAATGCTCTATTTATCACAATGGTTTCAGTACTACACAATTCTAATATTTTCCTTTTCTCTAGTAAATGCTCCTTATCGGTAGATTCATTCAAAGAGGTTGGGTAAGAAAATAGCCTATGTAGGAAAGGGTTAATCTGATAGAGCACATTTATTTTGCTTTCAGGAGGAGAGAGAGATAAAGAAGGAGGAGGAAGCTGCCAAAGCTAAAGCAGAAAAGAAAGGCCATAACAAGGACAGCACCTCAAAAATACCCGGCCCTAAGAAAGGTAGTCAGTAATGTTTGTTCACTTCATGTAACTCTTCCTTAACCTTGGTGCTATATGACCTATTTAGTGCGGCGGTGCCGTAAAACCCAACTCACTCACTCACTCTTCCTTAACTCATTACCTCATAGGCAATTTTTAGATACAACTTCTGAATAAATGTACCGAAAAGGAGCATTAACTAGAGAAAAGGAAAATTTTAGAATTTAGTAGTTTGAAACCATATAGGTTTCCTATAGGAGCAAATGCTCTATTTATCACAATGGTTTCAAGAATTGACTATTACAGAGGCCTAGAAAGGCGTATTTATGGAGGATAGGGTTAACCCTTTCCCTCATACAAGAGCCTGTCCATGCCTTTGCAAACAGATTAGACACTGACGTCATCTAATCAGGGTTTACTCTTTATACTTATGAAGTTACAATAGATTTTACTCAGCTCTCTTTAGTTTCTACCAATATTAAAAAAAAGTCCTGTGTACATATGCCATTGATGAAGTTGTGCTGATAAATATATTGATCATTATTGCTTACATGTACATGAATATTCAACAGGGACAGGGTTAAGAAACTTTTACCTTATCGCTTTACTCCATAAATACACCTTTCTACACCTTTGCAAACAGAGTAGACCTAGATCAGATTAGTGAGCTCTTACTGTGCCATGTTTTTTCATGGTATACTCCATTTCAGGTAAAGGAAGCAGTACTAAACAGGAACGGGAATCAGCCGGAGTGAAACGAACACCCAGCACAAACAACTCCACAACCAACTCTAACTCCTCTATTAAAGGTAAACAATAGTTTGGCAGTCTGACTCCAACATATCTGATATTGTTTCTTAACCTGCTTTCTATTTTGACAGAATGGCACATTTCTGTCAGCTTTCCCATATCTATTTAACCCATTTCTATTTAACACTTTCAATGCTGAATTGCCAACTGGACTACAGTAAAACCTCTCTATAACGGCTGCTAATTTGTGTTAATTAGTTGGTTAAATATTTAGGGCAGGTAGCTGCTTAAAGCAAGGTGAAAGTAAAACAGAATGCTCCTATAGGAGCATTCTGTTTTACTTTCACCTTGCTTTAAGCAGCCACCTGCCTTTAATGCATAATACTTAATGTAATTTAGTGGCCGTTATAGAGAGATTTTACTGTAGTCCAAAATTTAATCAGGCCAAGCTTTCTGTGAATATTTTTTTTCTTCTTAAAATTGAAATTTGATAAACAGTTGTAGACTGATGAGAGGCTCTCTGTAGGAGCCCTTTCATCTGGGTCTACACTGCTTGCAAAGGACATTTGTAACTCATTTCTCATATTGAAAGGGTAAATACAGGTGATACTGTTGTAAGTAACACTTTACTCTATAAAGATTCACAGTTACATGTTTTGTAAACAGAGTAGATCCAGATCAGACCACTCCAGTAGTTATTTCTGCTATGATGTATGAATATGTTGATATTTACCACAAAATCTCACTATGACCACTCAGAAGTTTTAACATCTTTGTGTTTAAGGCAGATGGTGGTATCTTTACACAATGAAAGTTATGCAGAAACCTCCCATCTGGGAAATGGGGTCTTATTGCATTGCCGACAGTGTGACACAATTGCATTGCAGTCAGACATTTTGTCTATGATAAGGTTTACATATGGAAATATAGTTTATAGATTGTGATAAATTGTCAGTTCATGCAGACTCAGACCGCTGGTCTGAGTCAAAATGTTTCAGTGCAATAAGATGTTTTTACCAGAATAGCTTCAATGATCAGATGCATTTTGAAATTCAGAAAGGGAGATAAGTGTACTACAGACATAACCATTAACAATTAGTAATAGAATTATTTCCCTTGGCAGCAAGACTAAATTTTTTCAACATGTTATATGTTTTATCCACCAGTCTCTGAGAGTGAGTCCAAGATTCCACTGGCTAATAGGTCCAAATTAGCCAGAACAAAATCAGGTAAACCCTGGCCACTCAGATACAGGCTGCTACACATACTGAGGCAAAGATTGCATGTGAAACTGTCATAAATCACTGAATATGTCAAGTTGGCCCTTTACATCATGAATATTAATCCTTTCCTCCATGAATAATGACATCATGAATATCAATTAAATTATTTTTTATAAAAGCACATGGACACAACATTTTTGGCCATTGCAGAAACTGTAGAATCATATCTATATTATGTCATAAGCAAACAGAGCAGACCCTGATCAGACAGCTCCTATAGGAGCTGTCTGGTGTGGGTCTGCTCTGTTTGCAAAAGTGTCGGAAGGCATATTTATGGAGTAAAGGCTTAATGTAAGAAATAATGAATTTATTAGCTGAAGTTTTATAATGCGCATTTGAACTCTGAATGTTTTGGACATTGCAGAAACTGTAGAATTAGATCCATATAATTCCACAAGCAAGCAGACAAGTGCAAGCAGACCCTGATCAGTTGGCTCCTACAGTAGCATTCTGATCTGGGTCTACTGTGTTTGCAAAGGCTATCAAACACATCTACGAGGTAAAAGTTAAAATTGAAAGTAGATGTCACACAGAAAACTGGACTAATGTTTAATAAAGCAGCAGATGCCATTAATTATACAAACGTATTTTTTAAAACCATTTAGAAATCTTTCTGTAAGTAATGAATTCAGTAGTATTAACTTTTTCACGAGAAAATAGGCTTTAACAGTGTTACACCCATCTCAGACAAGTTTCAGCTTCATGTCTGATTTGCCTGATCTGGGTCTACACTGTAGCAAATGTCTGTGTGTAATTCTTTCATGAGAACATTTGGAGGTTTCAAATGCCAGTTTCTCTATAACCCTTAACTTCATATAAATGCTTTTATATGCCTTTGCAAACAGAGTAGACCAAGATCAGACAGCTCCTGCAGGAACTGTCTGATCAAGGTCTGCTCTGTTTGCTTTTGACATGATATAGATCTGACTCTAAAGTTTTTTTTGTTTTGTTTTTAAGCAAAACATTCATGAAAATTTTACGTTCAGCTTACATGAATATTGAACAGGTAAAGGGGTAAAATGATGGTTTTTGTCTCAGTATGTTGCAAAACTGTTCTGTTTATACGTCCAATGTGTAACCCTTGTATGCATCAACAGATGCCCTTATTACCCTAGGCATTTAGGAAGACAAACTTAGGCAAATAGTGTAGACCCAGATCAAATGGCTCTTGAAGGAGCCATTTGATCAGGGTCTACACTATTTGCTACTATGTTATTCCAATTTAAAGTTATCTTAGCCCTTAGCCCATCACATATTTTTTATCACTCTGCCCTCTTGAATATTAATTAGGCAAATCTTTTAAAAAATATACAGGATATGTTGAAATGATTTTCTTAGGCAAAATCATAGAGCATGCAGGCATGGATTTTCCATGGCAAACAGTGCAGACCCAGATGAGAGAGCTCCTATAGGAGCTCTCTCATCTGGGTCTACAATGTTTGCAAATGCGACTATAGTTATGACTGGCGGACTATGGGCTAATGGTACCAAATTGAAGTACTCAGTTTTATGAACCAGTGGAGAGGGGAGATTGGGTGTGCAACTACATAGGGTAATACATATATACATGTATGCAGGGTAATTAGGGTATAATGTTAAGTTTTATAGTCCCCTGTGTATGCCAGGTGTACATTGCATTGCATGTATCTTTAGAATGAATCAGGGCTCCAGACTATGTCATGGAGAAATAAGGACTATTGTGACAAATAATTCTAATGTTACATGGAGAAATAAGGACTGTTGTGACTATTAGGTGGAGAAATAAGGACTATTGTGACTACGACCCAGATTTAAACTGTTTGATAGTCACTTTTGAGAAGTGTAACTGAACTCTGCATATCTGGAGCTCTGACAATACTCTTTTAGAAATGGTTCATTGTATGTCTCATTTGTCCAGTCTCTAATTTGGTAGAGCTGTTTTCATGGTTTAATATTTAGTCTTGTAACGTGCTAAAATATGTATCGCATAGTACCTCATCAAATTTTACTTGCTCATAGATACAGTAGAAACTCTCTAAAGCCTTAACCCTTTCCCTCATATAAATGCCTTTTCACACCTTAACAAACAGAGCAGATCCAGATCAGATGGCTCTAATAGGAGCTGTCTAATCAGAGTCTGGTCTGTTCTTATGGTATAATATAGATCTAATTCTACAGTATCCATATTGAGCCAAAA
Organism: Azorinus chamasolen; assembly: GCA_963576725.1. Taxonomy (NCBI): domain Eukaryota; kingdom Metazoa; phylum Mollusca; class Bivalvia; order Cardiida; family Solecurtidae; genus Azorinus; species Azorinus chamasolen. Next base: position 108,363,668 of record OY755235.1, on the reverse strand, counting down.
TGTCCTGTTTTCATAAGCCATTCTGAAAAATACTATTCATGGTGTAATTATTTCTTACATGAATATTCATAGGCTAAAGTGTTACCAGTAATTGAAACCATTTAACCCTTTCCTCCATATATACGCATTTCTACGCCTCTGTAATAGTCACTTCTTGAAACCATTGTGATAAATAGAGCATTTGCTCCTATAGGAGCAAATGCTCTATTTATCACAATGGTTTCAAGCTACAAAATTCTAAAATTTTCCTTTTCTCTAGGTAATGCTCCTTTTGGGTAGATTCATACAAAGAAGTTGGGTCTAAAAATAGCCTATGGAGGAAAGGGTTAATATAATTTGTTGCCTTTTAAAGCAGGTGTTTGGTTTTTATTAATGCAAGATGAAAGTTATGCTGGAGCTTTCTGTGTTGCTTTCGTCTAACATAAAGCTACCACCTGGCTTTAAGACCCAGAATTAAGTGGTCACTTTAGAGAAATGTTTCTGTACATTGTATACATTTAATTACCTGTAACCGACACAAAGTCGTAGCATAGCTGTAGTACCTGTAATAAGAAATAAAGGAATGCCACTATGAATGATTGTATACTATTCTGTCATTGATTTGTTAGTTTGTTTTATGCTGCTGCAATGTGGTATGCAGTAATTACACAGTTTATGTATCAGCTCAAGTTGTGTATCTGTCATAAAAATATACATATTTCATATAATCATCATCAGACTTCACAAAATTGTAGATCTCAATTAACCCTTTCCATATAAACAGTCTCCATATAAACACGTTTCACACCTTTGCAAACAGAGTAGACCCAGATCGGATGGCTCCTGTAGGAGCTGTCTGATCATAGTCTTCTCTGTCTGTTTGATCAGGGTCTGCTCTGTTTGCTTATGAACTGTCATGCACAATACCGGTATTCAACAGTTAACCCTTTCCTCGATATGAACACATTTTCACGCCTTTGCAAATATTATTGGGATTCATTATTTCTAACTTGAATATTCAAAAGGGAAAGAGTTATGGCCAAGTTCAGGGTTTAATTGCACGTAGGTTTTGCAGTGACAGCATCTGTCCTTTATGAAAATTGCTGTCTGCTTCACTTTCTAAGAGTAGATTTCTTTCCAGTTGTCTTTCAAAACCATGATTAAAGTTTCAAATAGTTTGGATTGTGATAAGATGCCAAGTTACTATGGATGTCATCAATTCATAGCCAGCACGCAAACACTAAATCCTGTCAGAACTAATATACAATTCTGTGATTGTATATTGCATGTCAGTGTTAACCCATAACCTGATAAAGACATCATTTCATGCCTTTTGCAAACAAAGTAGACCCACATCAGATGGCTCCTGTAGGAGCCATCTGATCAGGGTCTGCTCTGTTTGCTTATGGAATTGTAAAATCTGATTCTGCAGTCTCTGCCATGACCAAACATTCTCCTGTGTTCATGTACCATTATAAAAAATCAGCTTATTCAAGATGAATAGTCATCAGGTAAAGGATTCAAGGATTGTTTTAACCTTACCTGATGAATATTCATTTAAGAAATAATGCCATCATGAATATTAATTAGATTATTTTTTTAATGGCACATAAAACACATAAAAAAATGTAAAACAAATACGGAGTCAGAATCTATATTATTCCATAAGCAAACAGAGCAGACCCTGATCAGATGGCTCTAACAGGAGCCATCTGATCTGGGTATTCTCTGTTTGCAAAGACGTGAAAAGGTGTATTCATGTATATGGAGTAAAGGTTTTAAGTGTGTGAAAACTATAATATGTCATGCATGCCCTGTGATTGATTAGTTTACCTGGTGATATTGTACTGGCTCTTTACTCATTGGTTATGGTAGGCATGTGTTGTTTTTACCTTTTAGAAATAGCATGATTTGTTATTAATTACATTAGAACCTGTCTTAAGCAGCCATTCATTTATTGAAAATACATATAGGAGTCTGAAAAAGCAGTTGGTTGCTTAATGCAGGGCAAAAGTAATGCAGAAAGCTCCTGCATTACTTTGGACCTGCATTAAGTTACTTTAGACTGAATAGACACATTTTTGATGGCCACTTATGACAGTTTCTACTGTATTACCAATATGTAAGTAATGTTATTGCACTGTAATCTCTCAGACTTTGTTGCATGCAAGTAGTCAGTTAAATACATGTAAAGTACAACCACTCTAAAGGCAGGGGTGCGGAAATCCCATGTCCGACTCGTCCGTCTCGTACATTTGGGGTCCCGGACAAATTGGTTTTTGCAGTTCAATTGTCCGCGGACAAGTAAAGATTCGGGATATTATTATCTTGGAAACTTAGATATGCCTTCAAATCTGACCAAAAAGCGCTTAAAAATCCAAAGAAATTGAGATAATCCGCAAAGTCTAACGTTTATTTACCATTTACTCTACTGGTATACTTATCTACAACATCAAACATTCGTCATTTCATTCGCTGTAACAATCGGGTACCAGCGTCCAGGTACCAGTGGATAAAAGAAATGGGTTCAATAAATAAGCTGCCGAATAACGGATTTAGAATAACAGTTGCGGCACTACAAAACTACAGGTATTTCAAAATTTATTTCTAAACTTGATCAAAGCACGCCAAATTCCTCGTAACAGTTAAACTCAGTCTGAAATAATAAACAAGAGCTTATTTTAATTATCCAAAATTTAAACACGCGAGCGAAGTCTTTAGTAACAAGGTCCGTATTATGTTGAGACCATTCAGACTAAGATGTTGTCCGTTTTTTAGCCAAATCCTAAAAAGTATGTCATGTCCGATTCCACTGTAAACATATTACAAAATTGACAGTTTAAGCAGACGATGGACACGTTTCAAAGCCCAAAGAAGCCGATGACAAGGGCCAAAAGCGAAATACAAAGAATGAAAGGGACAATACCTATGATAAAAACAAGTGTAAACGATCTTTGCTGATTTCAAATGGTTACGAGGAGAAGACGAAAGTCAAACTGTATTTTGTCATGTCTGCCGTTTATATGGGTATGTCTAAGTAAATATCCCCTAGTCGGTGCTACTAAACAGAGTCTGGTAGAGTCCGGTAGAGTCTGGTAGAGTCCGGTAGAGTCTGGAGGCCTTTTAAGTGCAATTTAAAGATTATAATGCTGTTATATAACATTAGTTTGTATGTTTGAAGCTATAGTAGTTAATATCCATTTAAAAATGATCGTATATTAGCTTGAAAACACCCGGTAAATATTACCGGGTCACGCTGTAATGGCCGCCCTACGTCGGATAGAGTCGTATACTTAGGTTTCGATACTAACAATTTGAGTCCAATTATTCACAAATTGCTACACAATTTTATGTGAAATATGGTTGCAGATACATCTCTACCTTGTTATTAATACATTAATTCGCTTAATTTTGCAAATGTTGGCCTAAAACTCCCGTTTTCATCTCCAGACACTACCGGTACCCTCCGACTTTTCGCCAATCTGATAAAGGCGAAACAACAATCTTGTCATACAATACATGTATATCATGTCCATACTGCCGTTGAAATTATAATAAAATCACTTATTAATGTATGTAAAATGTTTTCTGATAAAAAGGGGGAAATTTAATACCATATAGACTTCTAAAACTAGAACAGACTCTATCCGACGTAGGTCGGCCATTACCGTGTGACCCCGGTAATATTTACAGGGAGTTTTCAAGCTATTATATGCTCATTTATTAACGGATGTTAATTACTACTGCTGCAAACATACAAAATAGTGCTATATAACAGCATTATAATCTTTAAATTGCACTTAAACTTCTAATAAGGCCTCCAGACTCTACCGGACTCTACCAGACTCTACTGGACTCTACCAGACTCTGTTTAGTAGCACCCCCCCTAGTCGCCGATACTACATCAGTAATGAAGAAAGGCAAATGTGTTGAAAGGCATGATACACTTATTACTCAGATTTTTAATTTCACTGTGCCCGACTTGGAAGACATTTGTTTTCAACCAAATTTACCAACACCTTTGGTGTGGGTACTCTTTAGAACCTTGAGAAATAGTTTCACTTTGAATTTTCAATAAATACTGAAAGTTTCAATTTAAGTTTGTATATTTTGCATGTAGTAATAGAGTACAGGACCTCTTATCTGTAGGTCATAGTTTTTAATCTGTACATAGTAGTATATTTTTGGCCTCAGAAAAATCAGATGTGTGCGTCTCAGACAGTAGGTCCTGCACTCTACCATTACATCATGGAAATTCCTCAAGTTACTGAAAAAGATGCATAAATTGGGACAAGTTGAATTATGCTGTGGACAACCAAGTTTTTTTTATTTCACTAGTCCGAGGACAAGTAGAAAAAAATGAAATTTCCACACCCCTGCTAAAGGGACTAATTACTAAGTAATACTTAACCCTTTCCCTCATATAAACGTGTTTTCACGCATTTGCAAACAGAGTAGACCCAGATCAGACGGCTCCTAGAGTAGCCGTCTGATCAGGGTCTACTCTGTTTGCTAGTGGAATTTGGAAGATCTGGTTCTTTTCTTTCTAAAATGGCTACAATGGTCCACATTCCACATTTCATTATACAGTTTGTAACTATTTTTTTATGAATATTCAGTAGGTATTGAAATTTGGACTAAATATAGAACAGGGAAAGGGTTAATAAGTTAATATGGATATATTTAAAAACAGAGTCAAGCTGCTTAACCCTTTCCCCAGTTGAATATTCATGTAAAAAATAATGAGATCATGAATATTTATTTTTATAATGGCAAATATACACAGAAGTTTTTGGTACTGGTAGAAATTGTAGAATCAGATATTATTCCATAAGCAAATAGAGCAGACCCAGATCAGACGGCTCCTATAGGAGCCGTACAAACTAGATCTACTCTGTTTCCAAAGGTGTGAAAAAAACATTTATATGAAGGAAAGGGTTAAAGAAGACCAGAAATCAAGGAAAGTTTTAATAACCTTATTCTACTGTTTTATGATTGTAATTCATAGAATATTTAGGATTTTATTTTACTGGTGTTATTTCTAGATTACAAGCAGTTGGAACCAATCCTCAGATTTGAATCAGTATGGCTTGCAGTTGTCTTAAGCAGTTCTTTCTTCATTAAATTTCTTACCTATTTTTCTCACACAGTTTGTGGTTCGATATATATTGTTAGATAGTTTATTACGTTAAATCATTAATGAGTGAAAGTAACTGTGAAACAGCACTGTATTTATTGAACTTCATCATTTATCTCTCTTCAGATTCTTCCACGACGAAGCATGGGACGAAAACGTCCACACGGTCTGGAGCTAGTGGTGTTCCTACTCCTAGTAGCGCTGGTACTAGGTACGGTTATAACCCAGTTAAATTTTTCCCTGTTTAATATTTATGTCAGAAATAATGACATAATGAATATTTATTAGCTAATTGTTTCATAATGGTCTAATATGTACACAGGAGGTTTTGGTATTTGTAGAAACCTTAGAGTCAGATCTCGTATTATCTCATAAGCAAACAGCAGACCCTGATCAGATGGCTCCTATAGGAGCCATCTGATCTGGGTCTACTCTGTTTGTAAATGCGTGAAAATGCATTTTATTAAAAAATAATTATTTAGTGAGAGCAATTCAGTGCCCTATAGAGATCCAAGCTCTTTGACACTGTGACAATGTCTCTGAGAAGATGAAAGAAAATGTTTTGCAGCTTTCCCTCACTAGACAAACACATACAGTAAAACCCCTCTAAACCAGAATTCTAGTAGAGAAGAATTTAGATACTTTAAGGCAGGTGGCTACTTTATGCAGGGTGAAAGTCATGCAGAAAGCTCCTAGAGGAACTCTCTGCATGACTTTCACCTTGCATTAAGCTGCCGCCTGTCTCCAAGACCTATATTTATACTAAATTCAGCATCCGGTTTAGAGGGGTTTTACTGTACTTTGATATTTAGTTGTTGCTCCATGTAGACGGCTTAGATCACTCTAAGTGGGTGAAGCTTGCCTTTAGAGACACTAACTCATGTTCCTGGAATTTATGTTTCATAGCAACATGTTGTATTCTTATTAACACTTTTAACCATTTGAATAAAAAACAAGTTTTATTTGCAAACAGTGTTGCTCAGATCAGGTAGCTCCTTTAAGAGATTTCTGATCAAAGCCTTCACTGTGAGCCAAATGCCAAAACATTGAAAATGTCTAAAAGTGAGGACTGATCATGTGACTCTGGTACGATGATACGTCTCTGACACAGGCTGGTCTGGCTCTTCACCTTTTGCATTACTCGCCATACATCTTTTCCTGTCTTGCAGTATGTGTATTATGTTTGCTTCATGTGTTTTCTTTCAGGAATAGCACCGTTGTTTATTATCGTATGAAATAATGATCATGTATGCTGGTAGTATTTGTTCTAATGATTCTAGAGAGAAATGTATAGAAATTGACTAACTTCACCATGAATCATTTGTATTTATTCCTACTAAGTTCACCTTTCAGAATCACAGTACAGTGTATAGAGCACACATAAACACGCTCACATGCAGCTTTGATAACCCAATGAGAATGTGTACAATGACTCTTAACCCCTTACTCCATGAATATTAATTTGAGAAAAAATGATGTCATGAATATCAATTACAGTAAAACCTCTCTATAACGGCCACTAAATTACCACAAGTATTCTGTGTTAAAGGCAGGTGGCTGCTTAAAGCAAGGTAAAAGTAAAACAGAATGCTCCTATAGGAGCGTTCTGTTTTACTTTCACCTTGATTTAAGCAGCTACCTGCCCTAAATACTAACTAATTAACATAATATAGTGGCCGATATAGAGAGGTTTTACTGTATCTGTTTTTGTAATGACATTTGAACACAGAAGGTTTTGGCCATGGCAGAATCTGCACTGTCAGATGAATACAATTCCACAATCAAACAGGAGTAGACTCTGATCAGACAGCTCCTAAAGGAGCAGTCTAATCTGTGTCTGATCTGTTTGCATAGATGATAAAAGTCATATCTGTGGAGTAAAGGGTTGAGTCAAGCCAGTCGCTGTTGTATTTTCAGAATTAGATTTAGACTGCATAATATGCAGACTGTTGTCTAGGAGGGAAATGAGAACATGTACACTGCAATATAGATCCAAATTATAATTTTCTCAATCAGTATAACATCAGATCAGGATCTACACTGTTTGCTACATAAGTGGACATAGAACTAGCTTCTGATGATTGACAAACAGTCCCAACCTGGATCAGATGCAGTACAGTAAATCCTCTCTATAACGGCCAATAAATTAAATCAAGTAGTTTGTGTTAAAGGCAGGTGGTTGCTTAAAGCAAGGTGAAAGTAAAACAAAACGCTCCTATAGGAGCGTTCTGTTTCACTTTCACCTTGCTTTAAGCAGCCACCTGCCCTGAATACCAACTATTTAACACATTATATTCAGTGGTCATTATAGAGAGATTTTACTGGATTACAATTTAGCAACTACACAGTTTATAAAGATGTCTATGTTCTCTTTTCCCCTATGATGTTGACTATATACATGTATAGTATAGTAGAACTAGAACAATTTGATGATATCAGTGATCTTTTCTCTTTATTTAGTTTTCCTACATTCATGTATATAACAAATAGTGTTTAAGTCTCTTTGGCTTACAAATGTCTTTTTTGGTGCATCAAAAAAAAATAAAAATCTTTACTAAAATGAAAGTTTACAAAATAATATAGACCATTTTTTATTCGGGCCACATTTCAGTTTCGTTACTGTTCAACATTGGTAAATAAAATTTTGGAGTTATGGCCCTTTATTTTTTCAAGAAGTTTTAATTTAGCTGGACAAACACCAAATCAGACGAGTGTTGGCGCCGCACACGGCTCTTGTTTTGTATCATGGAACATTTTTCCGATATAAGTTCAAATTGATAATCTTTATAAGAATGATAGAAGATAACAAATGCTATGTTTTATGATGTTATTGAAAATATTGAACAATTATTGTAGAGACAATCACTTTAACCCTTTCCTCCATAAATACACCCATCTACATCTTTGCAAACAGAGTAGACCCAGATCAGACGACTCCTATTGGAGCCGTCTGATCAGGGTCTGCTCTGTTTGCTTATGATATAATACAGATATGATTATACAGTTTCTATCATGTCCATAATTCATGTGTCCATGTGCTACTTTAACAATTAATCTAATGATGTCATTACTTCTTACATGAATATTCATGGAGTAAAGGGTTAATTAATTCGTTGTTGCTTAGTACACGTTTCACTCTTTATGTATTTATAGGTGCTTCAAGCTTATTGTTTTGACAGTGTTAGCCCCGGTACATGTAGCTTATAGTCCAGTGTGTTTATAACTTAAATATATAACTTTAGTTTATCACTGCTAAATAGATAGTCACTATTGAATATCATACTGGCCTTGTTATCCCTTTCCCTGTTCTATATTTAGTCCAATTTTCAATAGCTACTGAATATTTGTGGACGAAATAGTTATATATGGAAGGTGTAACATTGTACATTTTAGTTACGTAAAGAAGCAGATCTTTCAAATTCCATTAGCAAACAGAGAAGACCCTGTAGGAGCCGTCTGATCTGGGTCTTCTCTGTTTGCAAATGCGTGGAAAGGCATTTATATGAGGGAAAGGGTTAAATAAATGGTAGTGCACTCTGGTTCCCGCATTCAAAGGGTTAACCTTTTCCTCCATAAATACGCCTCTATATAAGTCACCTGTTGAAACCATTGTGATAAATAGAGCATTTGCTCCTATAGGAGCAAATGCTCTATTTATCACAATGGTTTCAAATTACAAAATTCTAAAAAATTCCTTTTCTCTTGTTAATGCTCGTTTTCGGTAGATGCATCAATAGAGGTTGGATCTAAAAATAGCCTATGGAGGAAAGGGTTAACCAAGTTTCAGGCAGCTTAGGTCCTGGTAAGAGGCTGATTTACTCAGTGTTTCATCTGAATCCTAACGAATTGAAAATATTTCGATCCAGATGAGATGTTTTGTAAATTGATGTCTTCTAAGAATTATTAAATGAATGGTTTAGAAATGTTTGAAGTACTTCTGTGAAGTTTCTTGTACAGCTGCATAGCATGTTCGATATATATATATATCATGCCATAATAATAGAAATACTGACGCATGTGACTCTAGTCTAGAGAAACTGACCACATTGCATTTGAGTGAATTCTGTTGAAAGTCATACAGAGGTCTAGATAAGATACTTAATTAACCCTTTCCCTCATATAAATGCATTTTCATGCATTTGCAAACAGAGTAGACCCAGATCAGACGGCTTCTTATAGGAGTCCTTTTTTTGTCCATGAATATTCAGTAGGTATTGAAATTTGGAATAAATATAGAACAGGGAAAGGGTTTATAAACTTTAAAGTTCCTTTATTTCTTTACTTCTCTTTGAGACGATTCTAAAGAGTGATCACATAATGTTTGGTAGAGAAATTTCAATTTTAGTATTTGAATATTTAAATCCTATAAGAGCCATCTGATCTCAGTCTACTCTATTTGCAAAGGTGTAGAAAGTCAAAGGTGTAGAAAGGCAAAGGTGTAGAAAGGAGTGAAGGGCTAAAAGGATTCAACAATGATTTTTACACTAAGCCCTGGAAATATATTATGTTTGATTATTGCTGTTAAAGGTTGTCAGTAAAGTCTGAGGGCATTTTTTTTCAAAACTTTTCAGAATTTGAACTGACCCAAATGTCATTTGAACAGGCCATTACAGGGAGCTGTCAGTACTTATTGACAATGCTGTAAATTGAGCTTATTGAACTGGTTTATTGAAATGATAGTAACTTGAACCATGAAGATTCAGTCAGAGAACTAGCAAACATTTCAGTAGTATAGCTTATATTGTGAAGGTTGATGTTTGTATTAATGATATGTGGATTTACTGCAGGAAATCATCTATTTCAAAGATTACAGAGCAGCGCCGTGGCTCGTTAGGGAATCCTGTAACAGGTAGGTCACAGTATTATGTCCAAACAGAATTTATGTCCATCCATTTAAAGAATGAAGAACAGTATTGGTCATTGCTTCTGTCCTGTGTCACAATTAATTTTGGTCACAATCTATGATTTTTCCCTGAGGTTTGACCCTCTTTCCTCATCAAATTATGTTAATAGGTAATTGCTTATTGCTAATTTCTGATGAATATTTAGTCTTGATTCTTGTCTTAGACAAGATTTATTATTATAAAGCAAATGTATTGTGGAAACACCCGCGGCAGCCTAATAGGATCCTTTCCTTTATACTTAATCTGAATATTGCCATGGTCATCTATTTCGCCCTTGTTATCCACCGAGTTAAATTGGTTTAATTATTGAAATGTTTTTTTCAAAACTTTCATTGAAGACAGTGACATACGTGTGTTCATGTATGAGTTCTGTTTTATCAGGATATCCAAGAAATTCCAAATACCATATTCAGGGCATGGCATGTTTTGTTCTGAATTAAATCAGTGAGTTAATTACAATATGCCAATCCCAGCCACTATACAGGTAATTTCACTCATATCCTAGGTCTCAAATATACATCCCAACTTGAAACTGCAAACACCATTTTCATTGGAGTGAAAAATTCATGTGTGTTTCAGAAAAGCCAACAGCTGTGAGAAAAAACAGCAATGGGAGTATTCCTGTCTCCAAGTAAGTGCCTGTAGACTCGTGACATGGCCACACCAGGACCACAAGTCCATAGTTTACAGTTACAGAGGTCCAGATAAGATGCGTAAATTAAGTCTTAACCCTTCGCTTGCTATTCACGTCAATATACCTACCTGTAAATAGTGAAGACCCAGATGAGACAGCTCCTGCAGGAGCTGTCTCATCAGGGTCTGCACTGTTTACAAGTTGATTGTGCAACCAATGCACTCCACAGCAGTGATTGCACAGCGATATACTTGTACACAGTGAATATGTATGTAATTATACAACAGGGCATGGGTAAAGAAGGAGAAATGTATTTTAAAATTCAGCAAGAGAAGGGTTAAAGAATAGATCCTTTATTTTCCACCACACACTATGTTGTGACCACTCTTTAGAATCGTCTCTTTGAGACGATTCAAAAGAGTGGTCACAACATAGGGCTTGATTGAGAAATGACGATTATAGTATACGAGTACGCACATTTTATCTGTTGCTCTGCAGTTACAGTTCCATGTTCTATCATTGCATGCTTCCTGTGATCAGTTTTTGCAAGCTTAACCCTGAACTCTTTCACCGCCAAAGTCGCCGGAAAGCAACTTACAGAGCTTGCTGCAATGGGTGAATCTGATCATCTTTGCAAACAGTTTGGATACGGATGAGATGCCAAGTAACTCAGTGTCTCATCAGGTTCCAAACTGTCTATCACACAATTTAGGTTTTAGAGACAATGAAGGAAAGTCCGCTCTGAAGGTTAAAGTAGATGATATTGGGTTCCCAAGAAAAAAATGTTTGGCGCCAAAAGAGTTCCTTATTTAAGCCCTTCTGTAAACTTGCTTTTGTATGATCCTCTTTGTATTAGTGTATGGGTGATAACTCTACAGTCTACACAGGCAGACTTCCAACTTCAATTTTGATTGAGTAATACAGACACATTATGAACTGCAGATGTTATTCACTGAAATTACTTGGTGCAGACATTTTCAGATGCAATTCACAGAAATAGCTTTTTGCAGATGACAAAATTTTAATAGATATAGGATGTAATTTACTGATATTGTGTTGTAAATACATATAAGACAATTGACCTCCAGATGTAATTCAGTGAAATTTTGTGGTACAAATAATGCATATGACTATGGAGTAATAAAAATTTAATGTACTCATAATCTGTAGACAAATTAAAGTTGTTAACGATTTTAGATGATTAGATGGTACAACCTTTAGATAATTAAATGGTAGTTAGTCAAAAATACCATGAGAAACTAGAGCTTCCTGATTGATATGTTGAAGCTTATTTCAATTGTTTATTAGTCAGAGCTGTAGATAAAATGCTTATGATTTTATCCAAAATTCTTATTCCTCAGCCAAAGCTTACCTTGCTGGTACTCTTTAGAATTGCCTCAGAGAGGCTGAGTAATGTAAAGATATATGTCATAGATTTCCCAGGTATGCCTCGTGTCTAGAGCTCTGAATACTTTTCAGCAATTTCCCCCCATATTTAACCCTTCTCTTGCTGAATTTTAAAATACATTTCTCTTTCTTTACCCATGCCCTGTTATATAATTACATCTATCTTCACTGTGTACAAGTATTTCGCTGTGCAATCACTCCTGTGGAGTGCATTTGTTGAACAATCAATTTGTAAATAGTGCAGACCCTGATGAGCTGCAAGAGCTGTCTCATCTGGGTCTTCACTATTTACAGGTAGGTATATTGACGTGAATAGCAAGCGAAGGGTTAATACCAATAGTAAAAAAAATAATCCAGCTAAAAAGGAATTTCATTGCTGGTTATGAGCAGATGTGCATTCCATTTTTTTTTTCCAAAAAAAAATGCCACTATAGAAATAGCTGAATGGTGGCCTTGGTGGCCTTTGATTTGTCAAAATTAAGATATATTTGTTTGTTTTCCTGAAAAATATGTCAATACTCTTAAGCGATTGGTATGTGTTTCAAAAGTATTAAATTTTGTTGTCATGGTAACTGATTGATGGACTTTGATTGGTCAAAATAAAGATATTGTTTGACTTTGCTGAAAATTGGTATTTAGGGGTATTTGAATACCAGAACTTGGTTATATGTGTTTCAAAACAGTTTGTTTCCATGCTAATATGAGTGGCGACGTCTGATTGGTCACAATTTAGATTCAATCTATACCTGTTGTCTGTTTCATTTTAGGGGCATCCTGTAATATAGCCCATTACAATTGGATCTTGTCAGATTTCCTGCTAAATGGTTTTAACCCTTCTCTTGCTGAATTTTAATATACATTTCACCTTCTTTACTCATGCCCTGTTGTATAATTACATACATATTCAATGTGTACAAGTATTTCGCTGTGCAATCACTGCTGTTGGGTGCACTGGTTGCACAATCAACTTGTAAATAGTGCAGACCTGATGAGACAGCTCACTGCTGTTGGGTGCACTGGTTGCACAATCAACTTGTAAATAGTGCAGACCCTGACAAGACAGCTCCTGCAGGAGCTGTCTCATCTGGGTCTTCACTATTTACAGGTAGGTATATTGACGTGAACAACAAGTGAAGGGTTAAAATGTGTTGCAAGTCTGGAAAACATGCCATGAATTCCTTTTCTAAAGTGTTTGAAAAAATTGGGAAATTGCTGCATTGGTTTTAGTATTTTGCTTAAGTGTTGCCATGTTCATGTTATGTAAAACTGCATGGATTTCTCTTGTTGTTTGTTACTACACTAACAGCTTATCTATAGAATACGTTTCAGCTTTCAGGATAGTAAAATAAGTATATGAGCTTTGTAAATATGAAATCCAGCCTAAATGTTACCCCAAAACCAACCTAAAGGCTATGCCAATAGTACAGCAGTACTCAAATGGTGTCTTTATGGGTTTGGTAAGTAACATAGATCCAGACCAGTTATGGTGTCAGTGTTATAGATGTGGTGTCCGAATAGGGTTTTTACCCTAATTACCCTAAGTATTCGGAAACCCAATTTCTCGTCTCCTCAGTTTGTAAACTGAGTAATTAAATTTGTTATGATTTTCATCCTTTTAAATTACACTGTCAATGTAGCAAAGAATGTAGACACTGATCCAAACAGCACCTTCTGGAACCGTTTGATCTGGGTCTACACCTTGTGCCAAAGTTTGACTGTTCAAATTCTTAGGGTAATTAAGGTACTTTAAGCGGTCATCAAAAAGAGGTCTAATTATGGGTTTGTAAGGCATTTGGCATCTTAATGCAGGTCAAAAGTAATGCAAAAATCTCCTATAGGAGCTTACTGTATTACTTTTGCCCTGCAATCTTGTGTTCTGTAAATGAATGGCTGCTTAGGACAGGACATACTGTAAGAACGTTTTGTATGAATTTGGGTGTCAAACTGTAGATCAGATCAGATGCCAAATCTTCGTCCTGACTGCTGGTCTGCATCTATGGTACATTTTTGTAAAACTTCAAAAATGCATATAATTTGGGTGTCAAACTGTAGACCTGATCAGATGCCAAATCTTCGTCCTGACTGCTGGTCTGCATCTATGGTACATTTTTTTGTAAAACTTAAAAAATGCCAATACTCACTGGATGGCTCATATTTTATGATTGTTACCCAGAATATTTTGTTGACATAGTTTTTCATTTTTATATTTATAGGTAATAAATTGATAGTTATAGCATATTTATACATAGTGTTTTGATATGCATGTGACAGTTATTCAGAGCTGTAGATAAGATTTGTATTTAGGGAAGAAAAAAATCCCACCAAAGCCTATTTTGCTGCTACTTGAATCCTTTCCTTTATATAAACGCTTTTTCATGCATTTGCAAACAGAGTAGACCCAGATCAGATGGCTCCTATAGGAGCCATCTGATCAGGGTCTGCTCTGTTTGCTTATATGCTATATGTCTGATTCCACAGTTTTTGTCAAGGCAAAAAAGTATACCTCGAAAAGTTTATGTTATAAAAATTCAGCTAATGAATATTCATGATGTCATTATTTCTTACATGAATACTTAACTTGGAAAGGGTTAATGAGTAGCAGTAACATATAGTGTTTTGGCTGAGAAGGAAGAAATTTTGATAGCCCTGTACACATCTTATGTTCAGCTCTGGTTAGTGACTTTTTCAGTACCTAGGTTTATTGTAAACATTCTCAATGGGTTATCTAACGTGTGTCAGTGTGTTCTAACAAGTTTTCGCAGAGAGTTTTTAAATGTTAACATGAGAACAAATATTTTTGTTTTTCCAGATACATATCATTTACTTTCATTGCCGATATATCGAACTTGTATACGTATAATGTTTTTCATTTTGTTCTTATTGTGCATGGCATCTTTTTTCTTTCAGAGTATTAATCTTGGTTCAGTATTATCTGTCTTTACTAGTTTTATTTCCATGTAACCATATGTATACATTTATTGGATAGATCTCTGATACTTTTATAAATAACTTAATCCTTTACCTCATGAATAGTAATGTGAAAAATAATGATATGATAAATATTCATTTGCTTAATTTTTGTAATGGTTTCTAAAATGAAGAGTATTTGGCAGGGCAGTCTCTGTAAAATTCCATAAGCAAAGAGAGCTGACCCTGATCAGACGGCTTGTTCAGCAGCAGTCTGATCTGGGTATCCATTGATTGCATAGGTGCCTCTTTCAGACTTAAACACAGAAGTCTTAAACAGGCAAACTGATTATAGCTTGAATTTTGAAAATGTAATGGATGCAAACCCTTCCTTCATATAAATGCATTTTCACGCATTTGCAAACAGAGTAGACCAAGATCAGATGGCTCCTAGAGGAGCCATCTGATCAGGGTCTGCTCAGTTTGCTAATGAAAGGTTTTAGTTTCTAAAATGGCTACAATGTTCCACCTTCCATATTCGACTATAACTATATTGTCCATGAATATTCAGTAGGTATTGAAAAATTGTGTAAAAATAATTTGCTCTGAGCTGGCTAATAGGTAACTTTTTAATCCTGAATGTTCAGAGTGGGATAGTCTCTTTACTCCATGAATATTCATATAAAAAATAATGACATTGTGAATAATAAATGGATTCATTTGTTTAATGGCACATGACGCTTTTTGACGCCTATGTAAAAATTACTTTTTGAAATCATTGTGATAAATAGAGCATTTGCTCCTATGGAGCAAATGCTCTATTTATCACAATGGTTTCCAAACTACAAAATTCTATTTTTGTTCTTTTCTGTAGTTAATGCTACTTTTGTGTAGATTCATTCAAAGAGGTTGGATCTAAAAATAGCCTATGAGGGTAATTGGTTAAAGAGGGATGTAATAGGAGAAATACAAGAATTCATGACTTATGAATATTCATTCACAGAATTTTATAGTGGCCAATCAAGAAGGGAAGATTTTGTCATTTTCGAAACTGTAAAATCAGGAGTTTGCAATTTTTATAACCTTGAACACTGGTCAAGGTGAACTTTTAAAAAAAGCCACACTTTCTCATGAAACAATAAGAGCTAATTGGTTTAGAATATAATTTTTTTCTGTTTACAGGACTAAGAAGTCAAAATGATTTGATGAGCTGATGCTACAGAAAGCATAATATATATATAGACACAACAAAGGCAATGGTGAAGTGACCTGCAATCATGGTGACCTTTTGTTAATACAAGTGACCTTGACCTGCAATATGAACTTCAGCTAAGAGTATAAGTAGCTGTAGTGAAATGCTCAGACAAGTGTTCCATTAATATTGTGAGAGCTTGTTTCTGTGACGATATAACTGCTGTCTCTATAGCAATAGCATGTAAGTGCAACTGTGGTAAGTTGGAAAGTTTGTGACCTTGGCAGCAGTGTTTAAAGTGTGACTGCATTGAATATTTTAGACTGAGGTTTCCATGGAAACAATGGTTTTTGATTTTCTAAAGTTACTTTGGTAACTAGGATAAAGTTGTTGCTATGGCAACAGTTGGTAGGATTGTAGTGAATGTGAAATTTGGTAGAGAATTTTCACAGCGACATGTAAACAATTCCTGATAAAAGAATCAGTTTTTGTTTAGATTAGGTGTCATATACTTTGCCATTTAATCAGAACTCAAACTGTTTGCGACTCTCGTAATTTATTTAACCCTCTCAATGGTGACATGATTGATACATCATTGAAAAACAGTGCAGACTCTGATCAGAGGGCTCGTCTGACCTTTGTATACACTGTTTGCCACATCTAAAGGGCTAAGGCTACAGATGAAAAATGTAAACTGAAGATTAACAGCAGGAAAAAATTATTGCGGACAATAGTTATATGGAATGCTGAAAGCTACCATTTGAGGTTACCCTCATGTTTTCTTCCGTCCAACATATGTTAACCAGACTCCAAGACCTGGTGCCTAGCTGTGTACAGTCCAAGACCTGGTGCCTAGCTGTGTACAGTGCATTTTCAATTTGCTAGTCCTGGTCTTAATAACAGATCTACAGAAGAACTTTAGTGCAAACTACTTTCTTCTTCCTAATGGGGGGGGGGGGGGGGGGGGGGATTCTTGTAACTTTCTATAAACTGTTGATCCTGATGGGAATTATAGGATTTGAAATGTTTGATACTTTGAAAAAAAAATATTAGAGTTAAATTCTGATTTAAAGTTATATTCTGCGCATTTTTCATATAAGTCGATCAACACCAAAAGTTGTACACATATTAATATCATTAAAACAATGCTTACAGTACAATTTCCATCAGTTTATATATATTCACCCCATTATAAATGGTATCTTAAACCAATACTTCATATTGACGCCTTTTGACACCCCTGTAAAAGTCACTTTCTTAAACCATTGTGATAAATAGATCATTTGCGCCATAGGAGCAAATGATATATTTATCACAATGGTTTCAGAATAAATGTACTGAAAAGGAGCAGTTACTAGGGAAAAGGAACACTTTAGTAGAATTGTGCAGTTTTGAAACCATTGTGATAAATGAAGCATTAATTTTGCTCCTATGAAGCAAATGCTGTATTTATCACAATGGTTTCAAAAAATGACTTTGACAGTGGCGTCAAAAGGCGTCAATATGAGGGAATGGGTTAAATGTTTACATGCTAGCTGAAACATTTGAAAACATATGGAAACAGTTTGGATTCTGATGAAACACGGAGTAACTTTATGTCCAATCAGGATCAGGATAATTTGAAATTTCTTAACCCATTCCCTCATAGGTTATTTTTAGATCCAACCTCTTTGAATAAATCTACCGAAAAAGAGCATTAACTGCAGAAAAGGAAATTTTTAGAATTATGAAGTTCTGAAACCATTGTGATAAATAGAGCATTCGCTCCTTAGGAGCAAATGCTCTATTTATCACAATGGTTTCAACAAGTGACTTTTACAGAGGCGTAGAAAGGCGTATTTACGGAGGAAGGGGTTAAATTGTTATAATAGCTTGATGCTATGTCCCCCAGTGTTCTGAAGACTGTCTTCTACTAACAAGTAGACTATCAACAGAGCAAGGGCTGCTGAAATATATAAGTGTAATAGGATTGTAACAAAAAAGCAACCTTGGTGCCTAGAAATCAGATTTTAGTTGAAATACAGTAAAACCTGTCTGTAGGAACCATGCTATATTACACAAATTCTGGGTGTCAAGGAAAGTTGTAGCTCAATGTGGGATGAAAGTTAAGCAGAAAGCTCCCCAATGAGCATTTTGTATTACTTTTGTCCTGCATTGAGCAACCCCCTGCTCTTGTATACCCAGTATTTATTTAACCCTTTCCCTGTTCTATGTTTATTCCAAATACCTACTCAATACTCATGGACAAAATAGTTAAATGAAACATTGAAAGTGGAATATTGTAGCCATTTTAGAAAGTAAAGAAACAGATCTATCAAATTCCATGAGCAAACAGAGCAGACCCAGATCAGACGGCTCCTATAGGAGCCGTCTGATCTGGGTCTGCTCTGTTTGCACATGTGTGAAAATGCATTAGTATGAGGGAAAGGGTTAATTATAGGTTCTACTGTGTATGGCAAAGAGGACTTGTACAATTAAAAGAGTGTAGAACCAGATTAATAGACTGCTGCATGAGTTTAAAGCATTATCATCTGGATCTTAAATGTTTGTAGCAGTGACAATACCCTGATCAAAGTATTTCGACAGCTAAACTTGGGCAAATAGTGCAGACCTGGATCAGACTGCTCCTGAAGGAGCTGTTTGATCAGTGTCTATCCCATTTGCTGCTATGTCAGTCTAATTTAAAGTAAAATAGTGCCAGATTGAGTAGTGAATTATTTATTCAGCATTACAAACTGGTACAGAGGTGAGATTGATTGTCTGAACACTTTATTAGGGTATATTCTGACCTTGACCAGACACACGAGTGACTGATATTGGTCTTCACTACAAACGTCACAGTGCCTTTTTTTTCCTTTTTTGACATTGGTTATATGCAGAGCTACAGATCAAGGTGCGTACCCCAAATACTAAAATCATCATTTCTCCACCAAACCCTATACTGTGACCACTCTTTAGAATCATCTCGAAGAGACGATTCTAAAGAGTGGTCATAGTGTAGGGTTTGGCGGAGAAATAATGGAGCTATTCTTGAAAATGTTTAGATGTATGCATCTTATCTGGACCTCTGGTCATATGTTTAATATTTTAGCTCCACTATAGGAAAACCAACCTTTAGGCTTTGCAAACTGTGTGGAACCAGAGCAACTGTCACTTTGAGGACACATCTTTTTTATCAGCCAGTATATTCTAGTTACTGACTGGTGTGACAAACAGTGTAGAAATTATCCCTTTATTCCATGAATATTCATGTAAGAAATAATGATATGATTATTAATGAGTTGAATTCTAATAATGGCATTATAAAATAAACAAACACATTTTTAACCATTGCAGAAACAACAGAATCAGACCTATAGTAGATCATAAGCAAAGAGAGCAGACCCTGATCAGACGGTTCCTATACAAGCTTTCTGATCTGGGTCTACACTGTGCATAGAAAGGCGTATTTATGGAGTAAACAGTTAATCAGATGCTGCATTTTCAAGGTGCTTGCTAATCTGATTCTACACAGTTCAAAACCTATTGGTTGGATGTTTGTATAGCGGGTTTATACTTGTATGATCAGGGCCTACTGTAGATGACTGTGACATGGGTCTATGATGTATGTATGTGTTCTCTTTAATGACACATTTTCATGAAATGTGAACACCAATGTCTTCATTTAAATTTGTATGTGTTAACACACAATACTTGTGTGGCGATATGAATACATGGTTGTGTATGTATTAGTGTAACTGGGACCCTTTGGGGATGTCATGGTATGAGAGTGTATATACTCATACCGTCATACTTCAGAGATCTGTGAGATGAGTGTTTAGGAAATCTAGGTCAAATGTCTTCTATATATCTTGGCCAACCCTTGACTACCAGCTAGGTAAGTTTTGGCTGAGAAATAAGACATTTGGATACAATAGTACATACCTGTTATATACAACTCTGTTAACCTTTTCCCTGTTCAATGTTCATGTAAGAAATAATGACATCATGAATATTTATTAACTAATCTTTTCAAGAAATATTTTGCCTCGATAAAAGCTATATAAACTGATCTATATCATGTCAAAAGCTGACAGAGCAGACCCTGATCAGTGTCATAGGAGCCGTCTCACGGTCTGATTTGAGTCTACTCTGTTAGCAAATGCGTGAAAAGGCATTTATATGAAGGAAAGGTTTAACCTTTTATATCATGAATATTCATGTAAGAAATAATGATGTCATTAATAGTAAAAGGGTGGTTTTTACACCTTTGCAAACAGAGTAGCCCCAGATCAGCCACTGTAGGAGCCATCAGGGTCTGCTTTGTTTGCTTATGGAATTATACAGATCTGATTCAGTTTCTGCTATGGTCCATTACACACATACATTATACAAATTCGGCTATTATATATGCATGATGCCATTATTCCTACATGAATATTAACCCATTACCTCATAGGCTATTCAAGATACAACCTCTTTGAATAAATCTTTTATTTATTTAAAAGGAGCATTAACTAGAGAAAAGGAAAAAATTAGAATTTTGTAGTTTGAAACCATTGTGATATATAGAGCATTTGCTCCTCTATGAGCAAATGCTCTATTTATCACAATGGTTTCAACATGTGACTTTTACAGAGTCGTCAATATTAGGGATTTGGTTAAAGATGGTATGGGCTCATGACTAAGTGTAACCATTGCAATATGAATCTAGGTTGACAGCAAATACAAGCAGTGTATTGAAACATTATTAATCCGTTTACTTATGAATATTTATGTAAGAATTAATGACATTATGAATATCTATTAGCTAAATTTTTCATACATGTAATGGCATATAAACACAGAATATTTGGCCATTGCAGAAACTCTAGAATCTGGGTCCATGCTTATAAAGCTTTTAGTTGAGTCTGAGTTTCGTTCTCAAGCTTTTGATTGGTCAGATTTGAGTTCTCAAGCTTTTGATTGGTCAGATTTGAGCCTTTGGCTCAAATCTGACCAATCAAAAGCTTGAGAACGATCTCAGGCTCAACTAAAAGCTTTATAAGCATGGACCCAGATCTATATTATTTCATTAGCAGACATTGATCTGATGGCTTCTACAGGAGCATTCAGATCTTGATCTACTCTGTTAAAAGGCATATTTATGGAGTAAAGGGTTATGAAAGGTCAGACTCATGAACTTCAAAATGCTCACCTTAATATGCTGTGCTCAAGTCATATGCATTTACTTAGAGAACTTGAGATGGTTTGGGTAAGATAAATATGGTCTCTATGGCTTCTGCAGGAGCCGTCTGATCTGGGTCTACTCTGTTTGCAAAGATGTAGAAAGGCATATTTATTGAGTAAATGGTTAAAGAAACGATATGATAAAAACAACAAGATTTGCAGTCACAGGGAGATCTAAAGTTAAATTGGCAGTTTTTGCGAATAATGGTGCTATAATGATTGTGTAATTGTTCTTTCTTTTATGGAATATCATGTGACTTTCTCTCTTATAAATATTTTAAAATCAAATTCAAAAACCTTCCTGTTACATAGCAAATGGATTCACTTGACAGTTTGTACCAACAGAAATGTAGATGACAAGTGCATAAGGCATTCAGTTTGCAAACAGTTTGAGGTTTGAACAAGTTCTGACCAGGAGGTTATAAAAACTTTTTGCTTAAGCCTGAGATCGTGCTCAAGCATCTGACCAATGAACTCAGACTTGGGAGTTTTATAACCTCAGACCCCGTATGGCTTTTGAGTAACCAGGTACTAAATCAGAAGACGACTGGGTATTTGAAAATTGGTTTTGTTTTTGTGTTCCTATCCCTATTTAAAATGCTATTGCATCTTTTCATTGGGCATGACTCCTAGGATAATAGTTTTATTTCATAAGCAAACATAGTAGACCCTGATCAGACAGCTTCTGTAGGGGCCATCTGCTCTGGGACTGCTATTTGCAAAGGCTTAAGAAAGGCGTGTTTATGGAGTAAAGGGTTAAATTAAACTGACATAATTACAAAGTGTGTACACCCAGATCATACGATTTCTTAACTCAGTTTTTGTCTGTCCAAACACCTAGGATAGTTATGGTATTGTGTATATGTTTTGTTTGAAACTAAGTTTATTTATTGACATTATGTCATGCCAGAGTGCATAATTCAATTGACATTCAGTTGCAGATTTTTCCCTTTTACTTTGTGATGCTGAAGTATTTAATCACTCTCAGTATTAACCTTTCCCCTCATATAAACGTGTTTTCGCGCATTTGCAAACAGAGTAGACCCAGATCAGACGGCTCCTAGAGGAGCCGTCTGATCAGGGTCTGCTCTGTTTGCTAATAGAATTCGATACACCTATTTCTTTACTTTTTAAAATGGCTAAAATGTTCCGCCTTCCATATTTCATTATATCTATTTTGTCCATGAATATTCAGTAGGTATTGAAATTTGTAAAAAAAATAGAACAGGGAAAGGGTTAACATTTGTTATCTTTAGATAATGTTTAATGATTAGAAAATCTTGACAGTTGTTTTATGAAATGCATTTTGAATTTTTGAATGATAGATACATGTATACTATCATTTACAAAATTTAATGTATAAATCCTGACCAAAGCAATACCTACAGATCTGTACAGGGTCTGCACTGTTTGTGGTTTCAATTCTATATTTAACCTTTTACTCTATAAATACGCCTTTTCAAACCCAGATCAGACAGCCCCTGTAGTAGCCGTCTGATCAGGGTCTGCCCTGTTAGCTTATGATGACATAGATATGATTCTACACTTTCTGCCATGGCCAAAAAGTCCTGTGCCCATGAGCCATTATAACAATGAATCCAATTAATATTCATGATGTCATTATTTCTTACCTGAATATTCATGGAGTAAAGAGTTAAGAAATCTACCCTTTAGAATGAGTGAATTTAATTTTTTACAATTGTAAAGAGTTTGTTATTGTTGATAAGTTTGTACTGAACTCTTAGCATATTATTGATGAATTTGTGGTGACCTTTACCCTTTCCCTGTTCTATATTTAGTCCAATTTTCAATACCTACTGAATATTCATGGACAAAATAGTTTATTGAAGGTGTAACATTGTAGCCATTTTAGAAACTAAAGAAACAGACATATCAATTTACTTAAGCAAACAGAGCAGACCCTGATCAGACTGCTCCTATAGGAGCTGTCTGATCTGGGTCTACTCTATTTGCAAATGCATGAAAAGACGTTTATATGAAGGAAAGGGTTAACAAACAATCTGGATATAGAGACTGTAAATCTGTGGATATTTGGTATACAAATGGGTTTTTTCCACAGACCTACAGATAAAGGTGCATACTGAAATACTAAAATCGTCATTTCTCCTCCAAACCCTATGTTGTGACCACTCTTTAGAATCGTCTCAAAGAGACGATTCTAAAGAATGGTCACAACTTAGGATTTTGTGGAGAAATGAAGAAGCTATTCTTAAAACTGTTTTAATTTACGTATATTATTTGGACCTTTGTTACTACTTTTATCCCTTTACTCCATGAATATTTATGGAAAAAATAATGACAGCATGAATATCAATTAGATTAATTGTTATAATAGCACATGGACACAGGAATGTGTGGCCAAGTCAGAGACTCTAGAATCATATTATATATTATTTCTTAAGTAAATAGAGCAAACTCAGATCAGACGGCTCCTATAGGAGCCGTCTGATCTGGGTCTTCTCTCTTTGCAAAGGCGTAGAAAGACATATTCATGGTGTACAAGGTTAACACTATGTACCAAATTGTGATGACTTTTTGCAAACAGTTTCGATCCTGTTGAGATGCCAAGTAACTTGACATCTGTTTAACACTCTATCATTATTTAAAAAAAAATAGAAGAAAAAATTGTATTTAGAATTGAAACCGACGGCACATTTTGCAGGTGTTTAAAAGGGATTAAAGAAATTGATGAAAAGTCTGTATTTCTGTTCACAAATGACAAGTGAGTAAGGTGTTAAGAGTTCATATGTGGAGAGAAAGTTGAAGTGTAATAATTATGTTAGCTCAAACTACTGAAGTTACCCATGATCGTAGCATTGTTGAAACATATTGCTATCCAGCTAAATATTGTTGAAATAGTTTTCCTATCCAGCTGAATAACCCTTTACTTGATAATGCAGCCTTTTTTAACCTTTGCAAGCAGAGGAGACTCAGATCAGACAGCTTCTATAGGAGCTGTCTGAGCAGGGTCTGCACTGTTTCCTTGTACGTTACAGATCTTCTCTACTGTTTGCCTTGCCAATAAATTTCTTTTATATTTTTGATACAATAACTGAATTAACCCTTTCCCTGTTCTATGTTGATTAAAAATTTCAATACCAACTTACTATTCATGAGCAAAATAGTTATAATGAAATGTGGAAGTTGGGATATTGTAGCTATTTTAGAAAGTAAAGAAACAGCTTTCAAATGTCACTTGCAAACAGAGCAAACCCTGATCAGACGGCTCCTATAGGAGCCGTCTGATCTGGGTCTTCTCTTTTTGCAAATGTGTGAAAACACGTTTATATGAGGGAAATGGTAAATTATTATTCATTATGAATAATTATCTCATGAGTATTCATCAAGTAAAGGGATATATTAGTAATATCATGTAAGCTTTGTATTGGATCTTTGGTAAATATATTGTAAAGAAAACATTAATTATATTTTTACACATTCCATTTGATTTTCAGTAATGGCAATAGATGGTTCAATTATAAGTGTTGTGATAGAAATAAATTTGTTATATGACAATATTGTTATATTTTGATGAAAATTCCAAGAAACTAAAACTAGAACTATCACTAAAGCTACCCCCACACGGCAGCTTTGATTGCAAATCCAAGTTTGTGACACCATCTACCCATGTAACAGGACTAAAACACAAAAATACTCAATGTTAAAGGAGAGATAATTCTGTAATGCTTGCAACAAACATATGAAAACTATACCATTCATATATGCTATTCGTGGTTATTATGTATGGCAGGTATCAATTCAATAACTTTCAAATTGAAGGTGGAGTTCAGGACACCAACTCCCCAAATTTCATGCCAAAAAGACAAAAAATACTCAAGTTCAAGGGAAGATAATTCTGCAGCGCCCAGCACAAATTGTGTCTCGCACATCTATTATTCATAGTTATTATGTATACTAAATATAAACTGAATAACTTTCAAATTGAAGGAGGCATTCGCGACATCAACTTCCCATATTTCATGCAAAAAGACCAAAAAAATACTCGAAAGTTCAATGGAGATAATTCTGCAATGCCCTACAGTAAACACGTTAATTATGTCTCCCCTCATATTTATATGGGGGAGGCATATTGTTTTCGTGAGAGTTGTCCGTCTGTCGGTCACATTTTTTGTCCGGACAATAACTTCAATATGCCTGATGCCAGTTGACTGAAACTTCATATATGGAAAAAGCATTATGAGAGGAAGTGTCATGCACAAGGTCCATAACTCTGGCTTCGCTAATAATTATATAGGAGTTATTGCCCCTTGAAAAAAAAATCACACTTTTTTGTCTGGACGATAACTTCAATATGCCTGATGCTAGTTGATTGAAACTTCATATATGGAAAGAGCATAATGAGAGGAAGTGTCATGCACAAGGTCCATAACTCTGGCTTCACTAATATAGGAGTTATTGCCCCTTGTAAAAAATGCACACTTTTTTGTCCGGACGATAACTCCTATATGGCTCATGCCATTGAATTGAAACTTCATATATGGAATGATCATGACGAGAGGAAGTGTCATACACAAGGCCCATAACTCTGGCTTCACTAATAATGGAGTTATTGCCTTTGTAAAAAAAAAAAATCACAATTTTTTGTCCGGACGATAATTCCTATATGGCTCATGCCATTGGATTGAAACTTCATACAAGGAAAGATCATGATAAGAGAAAGTGTCATGCTCAAGGTCCATAACTCTGGCTTCACTAATATTGGAGTTATTGCCCTTTGTAAAAAAACATAATTTTTGTCAGGATGATAACTCCTATATGGCACATGCCATTGGAGTGAAACTTCATACATGGAAAGATCATGATAAGAGAAAGTGTCATGCATAAGGTCCTTAACTCTGGCTTCACTAATATTGAGAGTTAATGGCCCTTGTACATTTGTTTAACGCTTTCTTGTCCAGACGATAACTCCTACATGGCTCTTGCCATTGTATTGAAACTTGATACATGGAAAGAGCATGATGAGAGAAAGTGTCATGAACAAGATCCATAACTCTGGCTTCAATACTTTTGGAGTTATTGCCCGTTGTTACATTTTTTGTCCGATCAATAACTCCTGTTTGACTGATGCTATTGGAATGACATTTCATTTATGGAAAGAGCATGATGAAAGTAAGTGTCATGCACAAGGGCCATAACTCTGGTATCAATATTTTTGGAGTTATTAGCTGTTTTCATTTTCTTCTTGAAAAATGTGATGTGGAAAGCGCATAATGAGGGGAAGTATCAATCATCAAGTCCATAACATTTTTAGTGATTTCCCTTTACATATTGTTTTTATTAGAGGGGAGACATCCGTTTTTGTGACAAAAACCTCTAGTTGCATCTTGCATATCTACCATTTGTGGTTATGATGTATACCGAATATAAATTCAATAACTTTAAAACTGAAGGAGGAGTTTGCGACACCCAACTCCCAATGTTTCATGCCAAAATGACAAAAAAAAACCCTCAAAGTTCAAGGGGAGATCATTCTGCAATGCCCACCGGTAAACACGTGAAAATGGCGTCTTGCACATCTACCATTCCTGGTTATCATGTATACCAAATATAAATTCAATAAACTGAAGGAGGAGTCTGTGACATCAACTCTCCATGTTTCATGACAAAAAAACAGTTTAGGTCCCACCATAGTGCCATGGAGGTGGGGACAAATTTCCAAGTTCATAACAATCTTCAGTCCCTACAATTTTCAGATACAATAAGTCAATGGTTTTTAAGGAAATGGGGATTATATTGCTTTTCTTTAGTTTGGTCCTACCCATAGTGTCCAGTGTTATATGGACCAAAAAAATTCCCAAGTCGAAACTAATTTTTGATTCAGTCCCGTCATTTCTCAAATGCATACACCTATACAAAAACTCGATGTTTTGTGAAGGAATAGACATCATATTGCTTTTCTACAGTTTTGGCCCCGCCCATAGTGTACTAGGGGTGGGAACCAACAAATTGCGATATTTGCTCCAGTCCCTAAACTTTTTGGATACGCATGCCTATACAAAAATCCTATGTTTTTAGGAAATGTGTATTATATTGTTTTTCTATGGTTTGGTCCCGCCCATAGTACCCCGGGGTATGGGGAACCAAAAAAATTCCCAAGTCCAAAATAACCTCTAGTTCAGTTCCTACAACTTTCAAATACATACCGGTATGTCTATATAAAAAGAAATAGAAAGAAATAGGGATTCATCTGGATTCAAACTGAAATTTAAATGCAATCAATGATTCATCTATAGCAAAACTAGAAATGTGTCCATAGGACTCGGCTGCCCCTTCTTCAGATTTTTTTGTCACGGAAGTAGTAAAGACTCATGTATGCAACGACTGAAGCGATTTACATGGCTATCGAACACCAAGATAGAATGGCTACAGACATGTGTGTAAAGTTTGGTGAGGATTGGACAAATACTTTCCAAGAAAGAGTCTAGACAAGATATTTTTAGTGATTTTTTTACAAATAAAGGGCCACAACTCTTAAACGACTGAAACGATCGATTTTCATGGCTATTGAACTTAAAGGCATTTCAAAGCTCCTTATAAAAGTGAACCCCCCCCCCCCCCCCCCCCCTATATACACAGTATCCAGCTGTGCACCTGCAGTGTCCAGTCAGGGTCCATAGCCATAAGAGATAAAGTTATGCAATTATACATTGATCCTCTGTGATGGTTCCCCGCCTTATCAGTTTGTGTATCACATGGCTGACAGTCAACTCCCAAAATACACAGTATGGGGTTAATGGGTCAACATTCCTTTCGAAATGCCTTTAACCAAGAATTGATGGCCACAAACATGTGTGCAAAGTTTGGTGGGGATTGGACTAATACTTTCGAAGAAAGAGCCGGGACAAATTCTTCTAAATGTGCATGCGTACGTATGTACGCACGTACAGACAATAGCAATCATATATGCCACCACTATGGGGGCATAAATGTTTATGCATTTCAGTGCAATATACACGTGACTAATGTCCTTTTGAGGAAAAAGGTTCCTATGGTTTGGGCCTAAACCACTATAATGAAAAAGGGGAATAACTCCAAAAATGCTGATGTTAGAGTTATGGACATTATGCATGACGCTTCCTCTCACCAGGCCTGTTCCATATGTGAAGTATAAATTCAATGGTATCTGTAGAACAGGAGATACGGTCCGGACAGATTGATGCCAGATTGTGCTGCGGACAGACAGACAGACCAACCAACCAACACACTGACTCCTATATGCCCCCTCTTCGTTTGCGGGGGTATAATAAGTGGTTAATGCGTTTAACTACAATGCCAGGGATCCCAGGTTCGATCCCCCGTCGGAACAAGTCCTTCGGATGCGACTTTATAAACCGAGGTCCAATGAATCAGTGCTTTACATAAGACATCTAAAAGACCCTAAGCAACTCTATCGATAATTAGAGTAGGGCACTAGATCGTGTCCGGGTTTCTCCGTATCCACTCCCCTCTCTCTGGGGCGTCCAGTTAGCCTATACACGTAGTTGACAGACATGTATGTTAACCCTTTTCCTCCCTAATGCACATTTATATATGCCTTTGCAAACATAGTACACCCAGATCAGATGGCTCCTATAGGATCTGCTCTGTTTGCTCATGCTATAATAAAGATATGACCCTACAGTTTCTGTCATGACTAAACAATCCTATTCCCATGTGCTATACATGTATTAACAATTAATCTAATTAATATTCATGATGTCATTATTTCATACATTGACATTCATGGAATTCCTGTTCCCATCTGCTATATTAACAATTAATCAAATTAACCCTATAGGAGCAAATGCTCTATTTATCACAATGGTTTCAAACTGTGATTTTTATAGAGGCACAAAAATGCGTCACTAGGGAGTAAGGTGTTTAACCCTTTGAATGTGGAATATGAATGTACAGGCATTTGCAAAACAGTGTATACCCATATACCGGCATTTGCTAACAGTGTATACCCATATACCGGCATTTGCTAACAGTGTTTACCCATATACCGGCATTTGCTAACAGTGTATACCCATATACCGGCATTTGCTAACAGTGTTTACCCATACAATGTATACCGGCATTTGCTAACAGTGTTTACCCATATACCGGCATTTGCTAACAGTGTTTACCCATATACCGGCATTTGCTAACAGTGTATACCCATATCAGAGGCATTTGCTAACAGTGTATACCCATATCAGAGGCATTTGCTAACAGTGTTTACCCATATACCGGCATTTGCTAACAGTGTATACCCATATCAGAGGCATTTGCTAACAGTGTATACCCATATCAGAGGCATTTTCTAACAGTGTATACCCACATCAGAGGCATTTTCTAACAGTGTATACCCATATCAGAGGGCTCCTTGAGAATATGGTTAACACTTTCTCTTTTGAATATTCATTTAAGCGATAATTATATCATAAATATTTATTAGTTGAAATTTCATAACGGCACATGTACACACGAGTGTTTGGAGTTGGCTGAAATTGTAGTGTCAAATATAAATTACAATTTCATAAGTAAATAGAGTAGCCCCTGATCAGGAGGCGTCTTATATGGGTCTACTATTCATAAAGGCTTGAAAAAGCGAGATGTTGTTGTTATAGAGTGATTCTACTGTATTACCTTTTCCCTCATATAAACGTGTTTTCTCACATTTCCAAACAGAGTAGACCCAGATCAGACGGCTCCTATTTGATAGATATGTTTCTTTGCTTACTAAAATGGCTACACTGTTCCATATTTCATTATAACTATTGTGTCCATGAATATTCAGTAGGTATTGAAATTTGTAATAAATACAGAACAGGGAAAGGGCTAATCAGAATAATTGTTATAATGGTTCATGAACACAGGAAAGGGTTAAAACCAGTGATAGTCTTATCAGATCTGATAACCAAAGTCGTCATTTAACCCTTTACTAAATGCAAGCAGTGTAGAGTCCTAGAGGAGCATTATCATTTGGGTATGACTCTTTTCCTTCAAAATATATCTGAATAAGAACGGCAATCTTGTCCTGTTCGAATTTCGGAATAGTCCATTTGAAAAATCAGCGTTGATAGGGTTTATATAAAAATATCAGTGATTGAACTTTAAATAATTCAATGCTAAATTTTCAGGGTGGAAAAGTTAATCAGTTTATCTATAGCGTCCATGCAGTATGAAACGGTAAAATCTACAAGGATTTTGAATGATAAACAGAGCAGACCTTGGTAAGAGGGTTCTTCTAGGATGGATCCCTCTACTCTGTTTGTCAGAATATATTAAACTAGAACCTCCTCTCAATAATCAAGCTCCTCAGAAAAGTTTATTGCAGTTTCCGAGAAAACTGGCAAACTGACAGACGGACCAACATAGCGACTTGTGTATACCCACTTTAACCCATTACCCCATATGCTATTTGTAGATTCAACCTCTTTGAATAAATCTACCGAAAAAGAGCATTAACTAGAGAAAAGGAAATATTTGAAATTGTGTAGTTCTGAAACCATTGTGATAAATAGAGCATTTGCTCCAATGGAAAATGGAATTAAGTAGTAGCAAATATATGTCACCATACAACTGAAAACTAAATAAATGAAAGTTTAACACAAGAATATTTATGTCAAAAAGAAATAAAGTTTCTATACTCGAACAACTAGGCCTGATGTGTCAAAGGTCAGCCGATTCCATTTTTGAGGGTGAGAAGCATTCCGCGTGTTCTCGGACCATTTTTTAAACAGCCGAATTTAGTATATTAGATAATAAGAATGCCAGTGGGCGCAATATACGCCCGCCGAGGCCTTGCTCAACATAAACTGTGGTTAACATATTTGCTAAACGCAATTCTAAGTCCAATTGTGCGACCTTGACCTTGGATATACATACCGGGACACACCCATGCTACAGTAACAGGTCCAGATAAACATTGTGGTGTAATTTGAGAAGGGTCCACCAAGCAGAATCTGAGTTAGAGATGTTACAGACAGACGGACAGACAGCGCCATTCCCTAATACGTCCCGTGTTGTTGTTTTTCAGACAGAAGCTTGTGATGGTAGGCAAGTGTTCTAAGTTTCAAGGCTTTATCTCAAAGTGTTATGTAAATAAGCGGACTTTAACAAAAACCTTAACCAAAAATTCTAAATTAAAAAGGGTCATAATTATGTCAAAATGATTGATGAGTTATTTAGTCTTGCCTACAGATGAAGCTTGTGATGGTGAACAAGTGTTCCAAGTTTCAAAGCTTTATCTCAAAGGGTTATGTAAATAAGTGAACTTACAAAAATGTGTTCAACATAAATTACATATTTAATAACATATTTGCTTAACGCAAATGCTAAACGCAAATCCAATTGTGCGACCTTGACCTTGGATATATGTACCGGGACTTGACATGCTGCTGTAGCATGTCCAGATAAACATTGTGGTTAAATTTGAGAAGGATCGGCAATACAGAACTTAAGTTAGAGATGTTACAGACGGACAGACAGACAGACAATGCCATTCCATAATACGTCCCGTTTTTTCAAACGGGTGTATAAAAATGAAGGCGGAATTGTAAGCAGTTTAGCGCAGTAGGTAAAGTCTAGGTAGGCAGACAGCATCGCGTTAGTAGTCTGTTTATTAAACGTGGGTTCACATCCCGCGTCGACCTTAAAGGTTTTTTTTTAAATCTTGAATGAATAGTAAAGCATTATTTAATTTCATACTGTATATAATTATGCTGACCATTTATACACATGTTCGTCAATGTACTACTCACGTGTAGGACATTGAAAAGACATATTGGGCACCAGTCATTACTATAAATGAAATCATTGAAAACTTCAGACCTGCCATCGGACACTGGTGATAATTATGTTGACGAATCCGAGACGGACACTGTCAGAGAGGGAGAACATTCATAGTATTGAAATATCAAAGTACTGACAGTACTGAAGGTTTCGGACATAATATATATCATATTGATTGTTTGCTGTGGATTTTTCTGAAAATCATGTCAGTGGTTTGGAAGACATTTAAAGAATTGTTTTATGAACATACAGGACGATTCCAATAGCTCATCTTGCCACTTTGTGCCAATAGAGCCAAAATTGATAGTTTATGTAGTAAAGAGCCATCACTCCGTTATTTGAAAGTAAGGGTCAAGTCAAGTCGTGCTTAGCATAATAGAATTAACGGTTTCACCATTATCGTTGAATGAGAACACTGTAGGTCTAGACTGGACCCCGGATGATTCTGACCATTACTTGGTCAGTACCAAACATATGCAAGAAATGTCTGATTTATAAAAACCCTAATTTCCTTAACCCTTTCCCTGTTCTATGTTTATTCCAAATTTCAATACCTACTGAATATTTATGGACAAAATAGTTACAATGAAATATGAAAAGTGGCAATTAGTAGCCATTTAAGAAAGTAAAGAAAAAAAGAAAGAAAGAGTAGCCTATATATATATATAAGTGTGTAGGCAAAAGGGGCATTTAACTCAGAATCCGACAACAGTATATCGGACTTTTGTAAATACCACAGGAAGGGTATGGAACTTTCAGAATCCGACGACCTTATGTCGGACTTCTGTTGTAAAAAGACACCATGCTGTTTGAACAAAGGCGTTTGGATTGACAGTAGGTCATTGGTAAAATCTATTCATTTTATACTTGGAGATTTGATGAAAAATGGGTCTGTATAATTTGCATATTAAATATTGCATATCTATCTATCTATCATATTAATATGTACGTTCACTAGTCGTTGTTGCTTTTCACACCTTTGTAGCGTTTAAATAGAACCATGTAACACTTATATATTGGGACCCAAGCGGTGGCCGAGGGGAAAGAGCTGCGTCTATGAATCTGTAGGTCCTTGGTTCGAATCCCGTCCAAACCAAATGCAAATAGAAAAAATATTCTAATATATTTTTTATTCTTTATCTTTTTTGATATTCTTTTCTCTAAATACATTTTAAAGCAAACAAACTAGAAAACATAAGCATGCCTCTTGAAACTTGTTATGGACTTCTTAAAGGTATTATGCTATATTAACATACAGTCCTGGTGTCAATAGTATGCATTTCGATGAAACTTAGAGGCAGGATCCAGACTTTGTGCTAGGACAACTATGAATTCGAAAGTACCATGTTCAATTTAAAATTGTCACCTGCTCATTATTTTGTGTATTGCATATATAATTATTTAGATTCAATTAGTCTATGCTTTGCATAGTTTTATTTTAAAATTGTCAAACATCTAGGATCCTGATCACAGACCGACACACACAATGTACAACTGGCAATTAGGTCACGATAACCTGCATAATATTTGAAAACTTAGTTTGTTTCAAAATGAATTACTGCACAGTTCAAACTGACTATAAAAAATTCCCTGAGAATTTGAACAATAATTACATCAACAAAAACAATAGTTTAAAAAAGTACATGTATATAGACACAGAGCGCAAATGGAACGGATCCATGTAAGAAACTTGATTCCTGTTCTATGTTTATTCCAAATTTCAATACCTACTGAATATTCATGAACAAAGTAGTTATAATGAAACATGAAAAGTGGACATTATTAGCCATTTAAGAAAGTAAAGAAAGAGATCTTTCAAATTCTATTAGCCAACAGAGCAGACCCTGATCAGACGACTTCTATAGGAGTAATCAGATCTGGGTCTACTATGTTTACAAACACATGAAAAACATTTATATGAAGGAAAGGGTTAAATGTTCTAGCACCCAGTCTCTCCTCTCTACCAGTTTGTACAGCTGAATAAGTCAGTTTGGAAACATCTTTGCAACTTTAGATTAAACAGACATGGTAGCAAATAGTGAAAACCCTTCAAACGGGCCCATTAAGGAGGTGTTTGATCTGGGTCTGCACTATTTGCATAAGTGTGTTTGTCAAAATACCCAGGGTAATTAGGGTATCACTTGTAAATCTCTGAAATACATTCAAAAGTATAGATTTGTCGCCTTTTACAATACAGTAAAACCCCTCTTAACCCGACTTCTAGTAGATAAGAATTTAGAATTTTTTTAGGCAGGTGGCTGCTTAATGCAGGGTGAAAGTCATGCCGAGGAGCTTTCTGCATTATTTTCATCCTGCATTAAGCTGCCACCTGTCTCCAAGACTGATATTTATACTGAATTTAAAGTCTGGTTTAGAGGGGTTTTACCGTACATGTATTTTTGAAATTCTATTTCTTTCAAACCAGATCTTAGCAACAACGTCGCACGACCATTGATTAAATTCATCAGGAAACATTGTAATGTCGCAATGGAATTGAATTTCTGCATTTGAATTTTTATCTACCCTAGAAATAGTACCATTGATGTTCGATATTTCTTAGTAGTTCACAAAATGTTGAAAGTGTATCGAAATATCAACCGTGGCTGTAATAATCAAATAATTATTTTCGGTTATGTGTCCATTTCATGTACCTCCAACAATTCTATAATGTTCTGCAAAAGTCTAACAATTGTGTTACTTTGGTCTACCTAACTATTACAACGGTGAAATGGGCTGTTCCAAAATTCAAACAAGTCAAGCTAAAATGAGCTTATGTTTAATATTTAGGGACTTTTCCAAACAATAGTGTAACACGACAAACCGTGCAGATCCTGATTAGAGGGCTTCTCTATCAGCCTTCTTACCTGGGTCTCCTCTGTTTGGAAAGGGCATAAGTGACTAGGCTAAAAGGGCATTTACTCAGAATCCGACAACAATATATCGGACTTTTGTAAATACCACAGGAAGGGTATGGAACTTTCAGAATCCGACGACCTTATGTCGGACTTCTGTTGTAAAAAGACACCATGCTGTTTGAACAAAGGCGTTTGGATTGACAGTAGGTCATTGGTAAAATCTATTCATTTTATACTTGGAGATTTCATGAAAAATGGGTCTGTATAATTTGCATATTAATATGTACGTTCACTAGTCGTTGTTGCTTTTCACACCTTTGTAGCGTTTAAATAGAACCATGTAACACTTATATATTGGGACCCAAGCGGTGGCCGAGGGGAAAGAGCTGCGTCTATGAATCTGTAGGTCCTTGGTTCGAATCCCGTCCAAACCAAATGCAAATAGAAAAAATATTCTAATATATTTTTTATTCTTTATCTTTTTTGATATTCTTTTCTCTAAATACATTTTAAAGCAAACAAACTAGAAAACATAAGCATGCCTCTTGAAACTTGTTATGGACTTCTTAAAGGTATTATGCTATATTAACATACAGTCCTGGTGTCAATAGTATGCATTTCGATGAAACTTAGAGGCAGGATCCAGACTTTGTGCTAGGACAACTATGAATTCGAAAGTACCATGTTCAATTTAAAATTGTCACCTGCTCATTATTTTGTGTATTGCATATATAATTATTTAGATTCAATTAGTCTATGCTTTGCATAGTTTTATTTTAAAATTGTCAAACATCTAGGATCCTGATCACAGACCGACACACACAATGTACAACTGGCAATTAGGTCACGATAACCTGCATAATATTTGAAAACTTAGTTTGTTTCAAAATGAATTACTGCACAGTTCAAACTGACTATAAAAAATTCCCTGAGAATTTGAACAATAATTACATCAACAAAAACAATAGTTTAAAAAAGTACATGTATATAGACACAGAGCGCAAATGGAACGGATCCATGTAAGAAACTTGATTCCTGTTCTATGTTTATTCCAAATTTCAATACCTACTGAATATTCATGAACAAAGTAGTTATAATGAAACATGAAAAGTGGACATTATTAGCCATTTAAGAAAGTAAAGAAAGAGATCTTTCAAATTCTATTAGCCAACAGAGCAGACCCTGATCAGACGACTTCTATAGGAGTAATCAGATCTGGGTCTACTATGTTTACAAACACATGAAAAACATTTATATGAAGGAAAGGGTTAAATGTTCTAGCACCCAGTCTCTCCTCTCTACCAGTTTGTACAGCTGAATAAGTCAGTTTGGAAACATCTTTGCAACTTTAGATTAAACAGACATGGTAGCAAATAGTGAAAACCCTTCAAACGGGCCCATTAAGGAGGTGTTTGATCTGGGTCTGCACTATTTGCATAAGTGTGTTTGTCAAAATACCCAGGGTAATTAGGGTATCACTTGTAAATCTCTGAAATACATTCAAAAGTATAGATTTGTCGCCTTTTACAATACAGTAAAACCCCTCTTAACCCGACTTCTAGTAGATAAGAATTTAGAATTTTTTTAGGCAGGTGGCTGCTTAATGCAGGGTGAAAGTCATGCCGAGGAGCTTTCTGCATTATTTTCATCCTGCATTAAGCTGCCACCTGTCTCCAAGACTGATATTTATACTGAATTTAAAGTCTGGTTTAGAGGGGTTTTACCGTACATGTATTTTTGAAATTCTATTTCTTTCAAACCAGATCTTAGCAACAACGTCGCACGACCATTGATTAAATTCATCAGGAAACATTGTAATGTCGCAATGGAATTGAATTTCTGCATTTGAATTTTTATCTACCCTAGAAATAGTACCATTGATGTTCGATATTTCTTAGTAGTTCACAAAATGTTGAAAGTGTATCGAAATATCAACCGTGGCTGTAATAATCAAATAATTATTTTCGGTTATGTGTCCATTTCATGTACCTCCAACAATTCTATAATGTTCTGCAAAAGTCTAACAATTGTGTTACTTTGGTCTACCTAACTATTACAACGGTGAAATGGGCTGTTCCAAAATTCAAACAAGTCAAGCTAAAATGAGCTTATGTTTAATATTTAGGGACTTTTCCAAACAATAGTGTAACACGACAAACCGTGCAGATCCTGATTAGAGGGCTTCTCTATCAGCCTTCTTACCTGGGTCTCCTCTGTTTGGAAAGGGCATAAGTGACTAGGCTAAAAGGGCATTTACTCAGAATCCGACAACAATATATCGGACTTTTGTAAATACCACAGGAAGGGTATGGAACTTTCAGAATCCGACGACCTTATGTCGGACTTCTGTTGTAAAAAGACACCATGCTGTTTGAACAAAGGCGTTTGGATTGACAGTAGGTCATTGGTAAAATCTATTCATTTTATACTTGGAGATTTCATGAAAAATGGGTCTGTATAATTTGCATATTAATATGTACGTTCACTAGTCGTTGTTGCTTTTCACACCTTTGTAGCGTTTAAATAGAACCATGTAACACTTATATATTGGGACCCAAGCGGTGGCCGAGGGGAAAGAGCTGCGTCTATGAATCTGTAGGTCCTTGGTTCGAATCCCGTCCAAACCAAATGCAAATAGAAAAAATATTCTAATATATTTTTTATTCTTTATCTTTTTTGATATTCTTTTCTCTAAATACATTTTAAAGCAAACAAACTAGAAAACATAAGCATGCCTCTTGAAACTTGTTATGGACTTCTTAAAGGTATTATGCTATATTAACATACAGTCCTGGTGTCAATAGTATGCATTTCGATGAAACTTAGAGGCAGGATCCAGACTTTGTGCTAGGACAACTATGAATTCGAAAGTACCATGTTCAATTTAAAATTGTCACCTGCTCATTATTTTGTGTATTGCATATATAATTATTTAGATTCAATTAGTCTATGCTTTGCATAGTTTTATTTTAAAATTGTCAAACATCTAGGATCCTGATCACAGACCGACACACACAATGTACAACTGGCAATTAGGTCACGATAACCTGCATAATATTTGAAAACTTAGTTTGTTTCAAAATGAATTACTGCACAGTTCAAACTGACTATAAAAAATTCCCTGAGAATTTGAACAATAATTACATCAACAAAAACAATAGTTTAAAAAAGTACATGTATATAGACACAGAGCGCAAATGGAACGGATCCATGTAAGAAACTTGATTCCTGTTCTATGTTTATTCCAAATTTCAATACCTACTGAATATTCATGAACAAAGTAGTTATAATGAAACATGAAAAGTGGACATTATTAGTCATTTAAGAAAGTAAAGAAAAAGATCTTTCAAATTCCATTAGCCAACAGAGCAGACACTGATCAGACGACTTCTATAGGAGTAATCAGATCTGGGTCTACTATGTTTACAAACACGTGAAAAACATTTATATGAAGGAAAGGGTTAAATGTTCTAGCACCCAGTCTCTCCTCTCTACCAGTTTGTACAGTCTCTCCTCTCTACCAGTTTGTACAGCTGAATAAATCAGTTTGGAAACATCTTTGCAACTTTAGATTAAACAGACATGGTAGCAAATAGTGAAAACCCTTCAAACGGGCCCATTAAGGAGGTGTTTGATCTGGGTCTGCACTATTTGCATAAGTGTGTTTGTCAAAATACCCAGGGTAATTAGGGTATCACTTGTAAATCTCTGAAATACATTCAAAAGTATAGATTTGTCGCCTTTTACAATACAGTAAAACCCCTCTTAACCCGACTTCTAGTAGATAAGAATTTAGAATTTTTTTAGGCAGGTGGCTGCTTAATGCAGGGTGAAAGTCATGCCGAGGAGCTTTCTGCATTATTTTCATCCTGCATTAAGCTGCCACCTGTCTCCAAGACTGATATTTATACTGAATTTAAAGTCTGGTTTAGAGGGGTTTTACCGTACATGTATTTTTGAAATTCTATTTCTTTCAAACCAGATCTTAGCAACAACGTCGCACGACCATTGATTAAATTCATCAGGAAACATTGTAATGTCGCAATGGAATTGAATTTCTGCATTTGAATTTTTATCTACCCTAGAAATAGTACCATTGATGTTCGATATTTCTTAGTAGTTCACAAAATGTTGAAAGTGTATCGAAATATCAACCGTGGCTGTAATAATCAAATAATTATTTTCGGTTATGTGTCCATTTCATGTACCTCCAACAATTCTATAATGTTCTGCAAAAGTCTTAACAATTATGTTACTTTGGTCTACCTAACTATTACAACGGTGAAATGGGCTGTTCCAAAATTCAAACAAGTCAAGCTAAAATGAGCTTATGTTTAATATTTAGGGACTTTTCCAAACAATAGTGTAACACGACAAACCGTGCAGATCCTGATTAGATGGCTTCTCTATCAGCCTTCTTACCTGGGTCTCCTCTGTTTGGAAAGGGCATAAGTGACTAGGCTAAAAGGGCATTTACTCAGAATCCGACAACAATATATCGGACTTTTGTAAATACCACAGGAAGGGTATGGAACTTTCAGAATCCGACGACCTTATGTCGGACTTCTGTTGTAAAAAGACACCATGCTGTTTGAACAAAGGCGTTTGGATTGACAGTAGGTCATTGGTAAAATCTATTCATTTTATACTTGGAGATTTCATGAAAAATGGGTCTGTATAATTTGCATATTAATATGTACGTTCACTAGTCGTTGTTGCTTTTCACACCTTTGTAGCGTTTAAATAGAACCATGTAACACTTATATATTGGGACCCAAGCGGTGGCCGAGGGGAAAGAGCTGCGTCTATGAATCTGTAGGTCCTTGGTTCGAATCCCGTCCAAACCAAATGCAAATAGAAAAAATATTCTAATATATTTTTTATTCTTTATCTTTTTTGATATTCTTTTCTCTAAATACATTTTAAAGCAAACAAACTAGAAAACATAAGCATGCCTCTTGAAACTTGTTATGGACTTCTTAAAGGTATTATGCTATATTAACATACAGTCCTGGTGTCAATAGTATGCATTTCGATGAAACTTAGAGGCAGGATCCAGACTTTGTGCTAGGACAACTATGAATTCGAAAGTACCATGTTCAATTTAAAATTGTCACCTGCTCATTATTTTGTGTATTGCATATATAATTATTTAGATTCAATTAGTCTATGCTTTGCATAGTTTTATTTTAAAATTGTCAAACATCTAGGATCCTGATCACAGACCGACACACACAATGTACAACTGGCAATTAGGTCACGATAACCTGCATAATATTTGAAAACTTAGTTTGTTTCAAAATGAATTACTGCACAGTTCAAACTGACTATAAAAAATTCCCTGAGAATTTGAACAATAATTACATCAACAAAAACAATAGTTTAAAAAAGTACATGTATATAGACACAGAGCGCAAATGGAACGGATCCATGTAAGAAACTTGATTCCTGTTCTATGTTTATTCCAAATTTCAATACCTACTGAATATTCATGAACAAAGTAGTTATAATGAAACATGAAAAGTGGACATTATTAGCCATTTAAGAAAGTAAAGAAAAAGATCTTTCAAATTCCATTAGCCAACAGAGCAGACCCTGATCAGACGACTTCTATAGGAGTAATCAGATCTGGGTCTACTATGTTTACAAACACGTGAAAAACATTTATATGAAGGAAAGGGTTAAATGTTCTAGCACCCAGTCTCTCCTCTCTACCAGTTTGTACAGTCTCTCCTCTCTACCAGTTTGTACAGCTGAATAAATCAGTTTGGAAACATCTTTGCAACTTTAGATTAAACAGACATGGTAGCAAATAGTGAAAACCCTTCAAACGGGCCCATTAAGGAGGTGTTTGATCTGGGTCTGCACTATTTGCATAAGTGTGTTTGTCAAAATACCCAGGGTAATTAGGGTATCACTTGTAAATCTCTGAAATACATTCAAAAGTATAGATTTGTCGCCTTTTACAATACAGTAAAACCCCTCTTAACCCGACTTCTAGTAGATAAGAATTTAGAATTTTTTTAGGCAGGTGGCTGCTTAATGCAGGGTGAAAGTCATGCCGAGGAGCTTTCTGCATTATTTTCATCCTGCATTAAGCTGCCACCTGTCTCCAAGACTGATATTTATACTGAATTTAAAGTCTGGTTTAGAGGGGTTTTACCGTACATGTATTTTTGAAATTCTATTTCTTTCAAACCAGATCTTAGCAACAACGTCGCACGACCATTGATTAAATTCATCAGGAAACATTGTAATGTCGCAATGGAATTGAATTTCTGCATTTGAATTTTTATCTACCCTAGAAATAGTACCATTGATGTTCGATATTTCTTAGTAGTTCACAAAATGTTGAAAGTGTATCGAAATATCAACCGTGGCTGTAATAATCAAATAATTATTTTCGGTTATGTGTCCATTTCATGTACCTCCAACAATTCTATAATGTTCTGCAAAAGTCTAACAATTATGTTACTTTGGTCTACCTAACTATTACAACGGTGAAATGGGCTGTTCCAAAATTCAAACAAGTCAAGCTAAAATGAGCTTATGTTTAATATTTAGGGACTTTTCCAAACAATAGTGTAACACGACAAACCGTGCAGATCCTGATTAGAGGGCTTCTCTATCAGCCTTCTTACCTGGGTCTCCTCTGTTTGGAAAGGGCATAAGTGACTAGGCTAAAAGGGCATTTACTCAGAATCCGACAACAATATATCGGACTTTTGTAAATACCACAGGAAGGGTATGGAACTTTCAGAATCCGACGACCTTATGTCGGACTTCTGTTGTAAAAAGACACCATGCTGTTTGAACAAAGGCGTTTGGATTGACAGTAGGTCATTGGTAAAATCTATTCATTTTATACTTGGAGATTTCATGAAAAATGGGTCTGTATAATTTGCATATTAATATGTACGTTCACTAGTCGTTGTTGCTTTTCACGCCTTTGTAGCGTTTAAATAGAACCATGTAACACTTATATATTGGGACCCAAGCGGTGGCCGAGGGGAAAGAGCTGCGTCTATGAATCTGTAGGTCCTTGGTTAGAATCCCGAATGCGAAAAGAAAAAATATTCTAATATATTTTTTATTCTTTATCCTTTTTGATATTCTTTTCTCTAAATACATTTTAAAGCAAACAAACTAGAAAACATAAGCATGCCTCTTGAAACTGGTTATGGACTTTTTAAAGCATTATGCTATATTAACATACAGTCCTGGTGTCAATAGTATGCATTTCGATGAAACTTAGAGGCAGGATCCAGACTTTGTGCTAGGATAACTATGAATTCGAAAGTACCATGTTCAATTTAAAATTGTCACCTGCTCATTATTTTGTGTATTGCATATATAACTATTTATATTGAATTAGTTTATGCTTTGCATAGTTGTATTTTAAAATTGTCAAACATCTAGGATCCTGATCACAGTCCGACAAACACAATGTACAACTGGCAATTAGGTCACGATAACCTGCATAATATTTGAAAACTTAGTTTGTTTCAAAATGAATTACTGCACAGTTCAAACTGACTTTAAAAAATTCCCTGAGAATTTGAACAATAATTAAATCAACAAAAACAATAGTTTTAAAAAAGTACATGTATATAGATACAGAGCGCAAATGGAACGGATCCATGTAAGAAACTTGATTCCTGTTCTTTGTTTATTCCAATTTCAATACCTACTGAATATTCATGAACAAAATAATGGCTACTTATTTCCACTTTTCATGTTTCATTATATGAAACATAAAAAGTGGAAATGAGTAGCCATTTAAGAAAGGAAAGAAAAAAATCTTTCAAATTCCATTAGCCAACAGAGCATGTCCTGATCAGACGACTCCTATAGGAGTCATCAGATCTGGGTCTACTCTGTTTACAAACGCGTGAAAAACATTTATATGAAGGAAAGGTTTAGTGTTCTAGCGTCTCTACCAGTTTGTACAGCTGAATAAGTCAGTTTGGAAACCTTTTTGCAACTTTAAATTACAGCTTGCTTAATCCTTACAATGCTGAGTGATGTTTCGTTTGCAACAATTGACGTCTTCGTCAATTCTTCAATAAACTTTCTTTCATTTTATGCAAAAATATGATCAAGATGACAAACAGTTTGGATCCTGATGAGACGCAGAATTATGTGGCCTCTCATCTGGACCCAAACTGTTTGCATAGGTAATCACAGTTTCGCCGCTAGCGTGCAAAGAGTTAAGCGTATGACCTCTAGAGATTTTAACATGATGTAACCAGTTGCCCTGCACTACTGACCACCAGTGGGCTTTAACCTTTATACTGTAAAGAACGTACAGAACAGAAGAAGTCTATTTAACCCTTAATTTCCCCATATAAACTTGTTTTCATGCATCTGCAAATAGATTCGACCCAGATCAGACAGCTCGCTCCCATAGATTCAGGGTCTGCTCTGTTGCTAATGGATCCACCTTCCATATTTCATTATAAATATTTTGTAAGATTCCGGAACCGGATTGTAAGCCAAGCACTGCACATGCGCGTATTCTCTTAGGGGGGTTCCCGCTAGGTAGCGCTCGTGCAATAGGGTTTTCCGCCATAGTTTGAGTCGCAATCCATTTTATAAGGATTTCGGCAAAAGCCGAAACCCTAAAAATGCATTGCAGTAAAACATCTATGAACCGATCATCCAGTAAGGACGAAAGAGAGCTCTTTAGACAGGTGGCTGCTTAATGCAGAAGAAAAATAATACAGAATATTCTTAAGGGAGTTTTCTGTATTGCCCTTTTCCTAAATTATGCTGCCGCCTGCCTTAACCCATTCCCTCACATTGACGACTTTTGACTCTGTAGAAGTCATTTTGTGAAACCATTGTGATAAATAGAGCATTTGCTCCTATAGGAGCAAATGCTCTATTTATCACAATGGTTTCAAACTACAACAATCTAAAATTTTGCTTTTCTCTAGTTAATGTTCCTTTTGGGTAGATTTAGTCAAAGGGGTTGGATCTAAAAATAGCCTATGGGCCTGGGGTAATGGATTAACGGTCAACAGGTAGATATACAAGTAAAATTTTGATGCAAAGCATCAAAGTCGACGCCAAAAAGTATTTACTTTTATAACTTTACGGAATATTGAATTGATAATATACAGGTCTAGTCAATCACCTCAGAGAATAGTCCATTCATGCATTCCTTTCGAATCTTTGCTTTTTTAATAGTCTATTTTGCTTTTGACTAATAAGAACTGAAGAAAATGCCATAGAAATAAACCAATTACCATCAGTTCCAAAGAAAGAGAGACTAAATGCATATATGGAAGGCCTTGCAAACAGAAGTGATCCATTGATTGATACAGGAAATGTTATTAAATTAGGAAACAATTTTGCTTGCGCATATACATTGTATACGGAAATGGGATGAACAATTGATGTCACACATAAAAGTGTCCATGTTTTACAAGAGATTCATTGGTTTCGGGATCAGGGATGGTACAGGGCAATAACTGGAAGATTTTGTGAAACATGCTTGCAAACAGTATTCACTCGAATATTAAGATTGAGCTGAGATATGGTTTGGATCAGATAGAATTTCTGGACACTTTAGTTAAATAGACAATGATCAAATATATACAGATATTTATGTTAAGGCTACAGATAAACAGCTGTACCTTAACAATTCTTCCTGTCGTCCTCGAAGTACAAAGAAAAACATAGCACATGGCTTGGGACTGAGAATTAAGCGTATATGCGAACGAGAAT
The DNA here is from genome assembly GCA_963576725.1 of Azorinus chamasolen. Classification (NCBI taxonomy): domain Eukaryota; kingdom Metazoa; phylum Mollusca; class Bivalvia; order Cardiida; family Solecurtidae; genus Azorinus; species Azorinus chamasolen. The sequence goes on along the minus strand of OY755235.1, from coordinate 108,318,913 downwards.
CCGACTATATTAGGGAAAGAAATAAACTCAAGGGTCAGTTGAGGAAGAGAGGATATAACAGCAGGATGATAGAAAATCAGTTGGTAAGGGTGGACAAACTTGACAGATCTGCCACTTTATCAAAGAAACAAACGGTTAATAGAAAAAATGAATAGGGTCCCTTTAGTTTTGGCATATTCAAATCTACTTCCAAATATACATGACATTGTAAAATAAGAGTGTTCGGAGGAACACATGTGTCACATGCTCACAGCTGACACAAAAACTGTTAAAACTGTGAAATGAGAACAAAGGAGAATAGCTAAGAAAATATTGCATGCAGAGTGATGGACCTTAGTTGCATTAATGGTCCCCAATCAGAGGAAGACACATATGAAATTTGAAAGCTCTATAATGATTAGTTTAGAAATGGCAGTCAAAAAGGAAAGTGTGAACAAAGGGGAATAACTAAAAAAAAATGGCATGCAGAGTGATGGACCTTGGTTACATCAATGGTACTCAATGAGAGGAAGACACATGTGAAAGTTGAAAGCTTTTTAGATATTATGATTAGTTTAGAAATGACTGACAGTGTGACTGACAGACAGACAGACTGACAAACAGACGACGGGAAAATGACCCCTTAGTGACACACTGCCTCTCAGTAGCTGACACAAAAAACATTCAAAGATTTTGCACCAATCTGAACGACTGAAAAAAGTATTTCAACAACTTCCAATTGTTGCATTCAGGCGTGATAAAAATCTATGTGACACACTGGTGCATTAAAAAACTAACAGGATTGTTAAGCCAAGCAATATAGTTTAATCACGGGGTTGTACTACTTGCAGTATTCTTGAAATGTCAAGTATTAGGGACACAAATGGGCAATTAGTTTACAATGCGTCTACTAATAGTAACTGTAGAGAAAGAAATGTAGTTGACATATGCAATTAAATGCAGCAAATGCGATGTAATGGTGTATGTGGTTGAGACTGAGTGAGAAATTCGGGAGGGAATGAAAGAACATTTGGGTGATGTAAGGCATGAGAGAAACCAATAAATTGACATTTTGGCGTTGGTGGTCAGAGCAGTGATGGTGTTAGATATGAAACGGATGTTCAATGCATGTAGAATTGGAAGACATATTTATGAAACTGGTTGGATATGGAGGCTGTGAACTTACAGACCATTTACCAAGGAGGCTAATGCATGCATGACGTCGTTGCGCTCATGACATCATTTGATGACGTCAATTGATGACGTCATGACATTTTAAATAACAACCCAGCGTCACCATGACGCTGGATCAACATTGTTCTCTTTTATTTTATGGCTGTTCAAATCACAGGGGTCTTGACCGCTTCATTTGGGTCTATATGTATAAGTACTATATATTAACGTTATTATATAGTACATATAGACCCCCATGAAGAGGTCCAGACCCCTGTGGTTCAAATGCATATAACAAAAAAATGTATATTCTAACATGATAATCTTTGAAAACGGTCCTTACCTTAGTGGTCGAAATATTAGATCAGTCTCAGAGCTATTCAAATATTTATGTATTATTAATTTATAGATCTACCAATTCCCTTTTTGGAATATTTTTCTTCGGGCTGCAATTTATTCCTATCCCAAGGGACCGGCTCCTGTTTCTTTTTTCAATAATTTTGTAATGGATTTTTAGTTTTATCGTTGATTCTTTTTCATTTTCACTACCTTTCTATGATAATACTTCTATAATTAGATTTTTTTTCCAGTAAATGTTTTTTCTTTTAACTACATATTTCTTATCTCTCAAAACACAGACTGCTCCTTCCATAGCCCCAAAAGAAAGGTGATGTCTGTATTCCAATGACTAAGTCAGGATAATACCAATGTCTAAATATCCGGTACCGCTCGGTACCGATCGCTCTTTAGCGACATTGTTTACGACATTGAAATATTTTTATTTGTAAAATAAATATATAAAAATAATTATTTATGACATTACCTAAAATAAATGTAATTTGTCGGACAGATTCTTAATGCATTTCACAAGAAGTTTGTTAAATTTGTGCAACCGCCCTATAAAAACAAGTTCTTCTTCTTTAAATAAACAATACTCCTTCAAGATTGAAGATTATGTATTGACGCTGGAATAAAATTTCGGGCGTATAATATATAAGCTTCAGTCAGAAGTGAAATAGTGCTAAAATAAAAGTCAGGTTTAAAACTATATACACTGATTGCTGTTTATACTGAAGAGATTATTGACATAACAACAGGCACAGTGACAATTGTTTTGGAATTGTCGACTGTACCTGCTTCATGGGCGGTGAGGGGCAACATGTTCCACTGACAGATAGTTCTCGGAAAGAATGAATACTTGTATGAATCCTTAGATGTGCTGATTTGTCTATATGATAATGAATATGGGTTGGTGTTTCGAGTTCTTATATTACCTGTGGAGGGTATCAAGAGGCTGTTTTCAGGGTAGATAGCGACTATTTGATGGACAATTTTATATAATAATACATGGATAACTCCCCTATACAGCCTACAGGCAGGATTCCAATGACTAATTCACCTGTATAGGCCATAGGCCGAATTCCAATGGATAAGTCACCTGAACCGCATACAGGCAGGATTCCAATGACTAACTCACCTGTATAGGCCATAGACCGAATTCCAATGGATAACTCCCCATTTACAGCCTACAGGCAGGATTCCAATGACTAACTCACCTGTACAGGCCATAGGCCGAATTCCAATGGATAAGTCACCTAAACCGCCTACAGGCATGATTCCAATGACTAACTCACCTGTACAGGCCATAGGCCGAATTCCAATGGATAAGTCACCTAAACCGCCTACAGGCAGGATTCCAATGACTTATTCACTTGTATAGGCCATAGACCGAATTCCAATGGATAACTCCCCATTTACAGCCTACAGGCATGATTCCAATGACTAACTCACCTGTACAGGCCATAGGCCGAATTCCAATGGATAAGTCACCTAAACCGCCTACAGGCATGATTCCAATGACTAACTCACCTGTATAGGCCATAGACCGAATTCCAATGGATAAGTCACATGTACGACCTAAATGAATGTTTCCAACGCATAAAACATCTGTACAGGCAATAGACCGAATTCCAATGACTAATTTACCTGTACAGGCCATAGGCCGAATTCCAATGGATAAGTCACCTACACCGCCTACAGCCATGATTCCAATGACTAACTCACCTGTATAGGCCATACACCGAATTCCAATGGATAACTCCCCTATACAGCCTACAGGCAGGATTCCAATGACTAACTCACCTGTACAGGCCAAAGGCCAAATTCCAATGGATAAGTCACCTAAACCGCCTACGGGCAGGACTCCAATGACTAATTCACCTGTATAGGCCATAGACCGAATTCCAATGGATAAGTCACATGTACGACCTAAATGCATGTTTCCAACGCATAAAACATCTGTACAGGCAATAGACCGAATTCCAATGACTAATTTACCTGTACAGGCCATAGGCCGAATTCCAATGGATAAGTCACCTAATCCGCCTACAAGCAGGATTCCAATGACTCACTCACCTGTACAGGCCATAGGCCGAATTCCAATGGATAAGTCACCTTAACCGCCTACAGGCATGATTCCAATGACTAACTCACCTGTACAGTCCATAGACCGAATTCCAATGGATAAGTCACCTAAACCGCCTACAGGCAGGCTTCCAATGACTAATTCACCTGTATAGGCCATAGACCGAATTCCAATGGATAAGTCACATGTACGACTTAAATGCATGTTTCCAACGCATAAAACATCTGTACAGGCAATAGACCGAATTCCAATGACTAATTTACCTGTACAGGCCATAGGCCGAATTCCAATGGATAAGTCACCTAATCCGCCTACAGGCAGGATTCCAATGACTAACTCACCTGTACAGGCCATAGGTCGAATTCCAATGGATAAGTCACCTAAACCGCCTACAGGCATGATTCCAATGACTAACTCACCTGTACAGGCCAAAGGCCGAATTCCAATGGATAAGTCACCTAAACCGCCTACAGGCAGGCTTCCAATGACTAATTCACCTGTATAGGCCATAGACCGAATTCCAATGGATAAGTCACATGTACGACCTAAATGCATGTTTCCAACGCATAAAGCATCTGTACAGGCAATAGACCGAATTCCAATGACTAATTTACCTGTACAGGCCATAGGCCGAATTCCAATGGATAAGTCACCTAATCCGCCTACAGGCAGGATTCCAATGACTCACTCACCTGTACAGGCCATAGGCCGAATTCCAATGGATAAGTCACCTTAACCGCCTACTGGCATGATTCCAATGACTAACTCACCTGTACAGGCCATAGAGCGAATTCCAATGGTTAAGTCACCTAAACCGCCTACAGGCAGGCTTCCAATGACTAATTCACCTGTATAGGCCATAGACCGAATTCCAATGGATAAGTCACATGTACGACTTAAATGCATGTTTCCAACGCATAAAACATCTGTACAGGCAATAGACCGAATTCCAATGACTAATTTACCTGTACAGGCCATAGGCCGAATTCCAATGGATAAGTCACCTAATCCGCCTACAGGCAGGATTCCAATGACTAACTCACCTGTACAGGCCATAGGCCGAATTCCAATGGATAAGTCACCTAAACCGCCTACAGGCATGATTCCAATGACTAACTCACCTGTACAGGCCAAAGGCCGAATTCCAATGGATAAGTCACCTAAACCGCCTACAGGCAGGCTTCCAATGACTAATTCACCTGTATAGGCCATAGACAGAATTCCAATGGATAAGTCACATGTACGACCTAAATGCATGTTTCCAACGCATAAAACATCTGTACAGGCAATAGACCGAATTCCAATGACTAATTTACCTGTACAGGCCATAGGCCGAATTCCAATGGATAGGTCACCTAAACCGCCTACATGCATGATTCCAATGACTAACTCACCTGTATAGGCCGTACACCGAATTCCAATGGATAACTCCCCTATACAGCCTACAGGCATGATTCCAATGACTAACTCACCTGTACAGGCCATAGGCCAAATTCCAATGGATAAGTCACCTAAACCCGCCTACAGGCAGGAATCCAATGAATAACTCGCCTGTACAGGCCACAGGCCGAATTCCAATGAATAATTCACCTAAACCGCCTACAGGCAGGATTCCAATGACTAATTCACCTGTACAGGCCATAGACCGAATTCCAATGGATAACTCCCCTATACAGCCTACAGGCAGGATTCCAATGACTAACTCACCTGTACAGGCCATAGGCCAAATTCCAATGGATAAGTCACCTAAACCGGCATACAGGCAGGAATCCAATGAATAACTCGCCTGTACAGGCCACAGGCCGAATTCCAATGAATAATTCACCTAAACCGCCTACAGGCAGGATTCCAATGACTAACTCACCTGTACAGGCCATAGACCGAATTCCAATGGATAACTCCCCTATACAGCCTACAGGCAGGATTCCAATGACTAACTCACCTGTACAGGCCATAGGCCAAATTCCAATGGATAAGTCACCTAAACCGGCCTACAGGCAGGAATCCAATGAATAACTCGCCTGTACAGGCCACAGGCCGAATTCCAATGAATAATTCACCTAAACCGCCTACAGGCAGGATTCCAATGACTAACTCACATGTACAGGCCATAGACCGAATTCCAATGGATAAGTCACATAAACGGCATACAGGCAGGATTTCAATGACTAACTCACCTTTACATGCCATATGCCGAATTCCAATGGATAAGTGACATAATCCGTCTACAGGCATGATTCCAATGAATAACTCACCTATATAGCCTACAGACAGGATTCCAATGACTAACTCACCGGTATAGGCCATAGACCGAATTCCAATGGATAACTCACCTGTTCAGGCCATAGACCGAATTCCAATGGATAACTCCCCGATACAGCATACAGGCAGGATTCCAATGAATAACTGTGGCAAGAAATGATATACATTATTTTTGAGACCTTGCAGTCCACATATGACCTTTTGGAAATGAAATGACACTATTAACCCATTACCTCATAGTCTATTTTAGATAAAACCTCTTTGAATAAATCTAACGAAAAGGAGCATTAACTAGAGAAAAGGAAAAGTTTAGAATTGTGAAGTTTGAAACCATTGTGATAAATAGAGCATTTGCTCCTATAGGAGTAAATGCTCTTTTTATCACAATGGTTTCATAAAGTGACTTTATAAAGTACCCTTTATTACTTTTCTACAGTTACTCTGTTTGCATCTCAATCATTGAGTACACTAGCGATAGGTGGATACAGTATGTTCAATTAAATGTTTTTTGTTATACATGCACTTTACCACTGTATTTGCTGTCGCGGTTGTTGTAGATTAGTCGGAGAGGGGATACGTTTATTTACACTGTTTGTCTTTTAGGGTGAGGTTGGGCGCCCATAAACCGGTTTAAACCCCCGGTGACTTTTGTCACTGACCGTTCCAAGGCGGTACTTCCATCTTCCTCCTATTGTATGTTTGTTTTGTCTTTGTGCGTCTCTTGTTGTTTTTTCTACCCATGTATATTTGCTGTTTCCTTGTGTTGCTGTTCGGGCGAGTGTTTGTTCTGTATGTGGTATTTCCTGCATGACTCATTTTTGTACTTTTACAGAGTCGTCAGAAGTGGTCAATATGAGGGAATGGATTAAGGTGGAATGAGAGTGCTTATAGGTGGAATGATATACTTCGGAGACTTTATAGCCTCGATATGACCTTTGGGAAATGGAATGACACTGTTGTAAGGTGGAATGACAGTGTTTATAGGTGGAATGTTTGAATGTTTGATACATCGTAGCTCCATATGACATTTTGGAAATGGAATGGCACTGTTGTAAGGTGGAATGACATATGTTTTAGACATTGTAGCCTCCATATGACCTTTTGGAAATGGAATGTCACTATTTAAGGTGGAATGACAGTTATTATAGGCGGAATGACATACTTTTGAGACATTGTAACCCCCATATGGCCTTTTGGAAATGGAATGACACTGTTGCAAGGTGGAATGACAGTGTTTATGGTGGAATGACATACCTTTGAGCCATTGTAGCCCCAATATGACATTTGGGAAATGGAATGACACTGTTGTAAGGAGGAATGACAGTAATTATAGGTGGAATGGCATACCTGTATCTTTTAAACATTGTAGCCCCCATATGACATTTGAGAAATTGACTGACACTGTTGTATGGTATAATGGCAGTTATTATAGGCGGAATGACATGCTTTTGACACATTGTAGCCGCCATATGACCTTTTGTAAATGGAATGACACTATTTTAATTGGAATGACAGTGCCTATAGGTGAATGACCTACTTCGGAGTTATTATAGGTGGAATGACATATCTTTGAGACATTGTAACCCCCATATGACGTTTTGGAAATGAAATGACACTGATGTAAGGTGGAATGACAGTTAATATAGGTAGAATGACATATTTTTGAGACATTATAGCCCCCATATGACATTTGGGAAGTGGAATGACAGTATTGTAAGGTGGAATGACAGTTGTTTTAGGCGGAATGGCATACTTTTGAGATATTGTAACCCTCATATGGCCTTTTGGAAATGGAATGACACTGTTGTCAGGAGGAATGACAGTAATTATAGGTGTAATGACATATCTTTGAAACATTGTAGCTCCCTCTTGACCTTTGGGAAATGGATTGACATTCTTGTAAGGTGGAATGCCAGTTATTATAGGTGGAATGACATATCTTTGAAACAATGTAGCACCCATATGACATTTGGGAAATAGAATGACACTGTTGTAAGGAGGAATGACAATTTGTATAGGCGGAATGACATACTATTGAGACATTGTAGTCGCTATATGCCCTTCGTAAATGGAATGACACTGTTGTAAGGTAGGATGACAGTTATTACAGGTGGAATGAAATACTGTTAGACATTGTAGCCGTTATATGATTTTTGTAAATGGAATGACACTATTAAAGATGACATGACCGATTATAGGCGTAATGACATACTTTCGAGACATTGTAGCCGCCATATGACATAACATTTGGGAAATGGAAAATTGAATGACACTGTTGTAATGTAGAATGAGAGTGCTTATAGATGGAATGACATTTGTAGCCCCGATATGACATTCGGGAAATGGAATGACACTGTTGTAAGGTGGAATGACAGTTTGTATAGGCGGAATGACATACTATTGAGACATTGTAGTCGCCATATGACCTTCTTAAATGGAATGACACTGTTGTAAGGCAGAATGACAGTTAGTACAGGTGGAATGACATACTTTTTAGACATTGTAGCCGTTATATGACCTTATGGAAATGGAATGACACAATTTAAGGTGGAATGACAATGCTTATAGTTGGAATGGCATACTTCCGAGACTTTGTAGCCCCGATATGACCTTTTCGAAATGGAATGACATTGTTGTAATGTGAAATCACAGGAACTAACAGGTGGAATGATATATATTTGAAACCTTGTACCATCATTTGACATTTGGGAAATGAAATGACACTGTTGTAAGGTAGAATGACAGTTATTATAGGCGAAATGACATACTTTTGAGACATTATAACCCCCATATGACCTTTTGGAAATGGAATGACACTATTTAAGGTCAAATGGGGGCTACAAAGTCTCAGATGTATGCCATTCCGCCTATAAGCACTGTCATTCCACCTTAAATGGTGTCATTCCATTTCCAAAAGGTCATACCGGGGCTACAATGTATCCAAAGTATTCCATTCCGTCTATAATAACTATCATTCTACCTTACAACAGTGCCATTCCATTTCCCAAATGTCATATGGGGCTACAATGTCTCAAAGGTATGTCATTCCGCCTATAATAACTCATTCCACCTTAAAATAGTGTCATTCCATTTCCAAAAGGTTATATGGGGGCTACAATGTCTAAATAAATATGTCATTCCACCTATTATAACTGTCATTCAACCTTACCACAGTGTCATTCCATTTCCCAAAGGTCATATCGGGGCTACAAAGTCTCAAAGATATGTCATTCCACCTATAATAACTGTCATTCCACCTTAAATAATGTCATTCCATTTCCAAAAAGTCATATGGGGGCTACAATGTCTCAAAAGTATGTCATTCCGCCTATAATAACTGTCATTCTACCTTACAACAGTGTCATTCCATTTCCCAAATGTCATATGGGGCTACAATGTCTCAAACTATGTCATTCCACCTATATTAACTGTCATTCCACCTTAAAACAGTGTCATTCCGTTCCCATAATGTCACATCGTGGCTACAAAATCTCAGAAGTATATCATTCAGCCTATAAGCACTGCAATTCCACCTTAAATAGTGTCATTCCATTTCCAAAAGGTCAAATGGCGGCTAAAATGTCTCAAAAGTATGTCATTCCGCATATAATAACTTATATTCTACCTTACAACAGTGTCATTCCATTTCCCAAATGTTATATGGGGCTACAATGTCTAAAAATATGTAATTTCATCCATTATAACTGTCATTCCACCTTAAAACAGTTTCATTCCATTTACAAATGTCATATCGGGGCTACAAAGTCTCAAATATATGTTATTCCACCTATAATAACTGTCATTCCACCTTAAATAGTGTCATTCCATTTCCAAAAGGTCATTTGGGAGCTACAATGTCTCAAAAGTACGTAATTTGGTCTATAATAACTGTCATTCTACCTTACAATAGTGTCATTCCATTTCCCAAATGTCATATGGGGGCTACAATGTCTCAAAAGTATGTCATTACGCCAATAATCACTTCCATTCGACCTAACAACAGTGTCATTCCATTTCCAAAATGTCAAATAGGGGCTACAAAGTCTCAGAAGTATGTCATTCCACCTATAATAACTGTCATTCCATCTTACATAGTGCCATTTAATTTCAAAAAGGTCATATGGGGGCTACAATGGCTCAATAGTATGTCATTCCGTCTATACTAACTGTCATTCCACCTTAAATACATGTAGTGACATTCCATTGCCAAAAGGTCATATGGAGGCTACAATGTCTCAAAAATATGTCATTCCACCTATAATAACTGTCATTCCACCTTACAACAGTGTCATTCCATTTCCAAAATGTCATATTGGGGCTACGATGTCTCAGAAGTATGTCCCTGTCATTCCACCTATAAGCACTGTCATTCCACCTTATATATTGTCATTCCATTTGCAAAAGGCCATAAGGGGGATACAGTGTCTCCACCTATAATAACTCATTCCACCTTAAATAGTGTCATTCAATTTCCAAAAGGTCATATTGGGGCTACAATGTCTCAAAAGTATGTCATTCCGTCTGTAATAACTGTCATTCCACCTTACATTCTATGGCCTATACATGTGATTTAGTCAATGGAACCCTGCCTGTAGGCGGTTTAGGTGACTTATCCATTGGAATTCGGCCCATGGCCTGTATAGGTGAGTTATTCATTGGAATCCTGCCTGTAGGCGGTTTAGGTGACTTATCTATTGGAATTCGGCATATGGCCTGTATAGGTGAGTTATTCATTGGAATCCTGTCTGTAGGCTGTATAGGGGAATTATCCATTGGAATTCGGTCTATGGCCTATACAGGTGAGTTAGTCATTGGAAGCACGCCTGTAGGCGGTTAAGGTGACTTATCCATTGGAATTCGGCATATGGCCTGTACAGGTGTGTTATTCATTGGAATCATATCTGTAGGCTATATAGGGGAGTTATCCATTGGAATTCGGCCTATGGCCTGTACAGGTGAGTTATTCACTGGAATCCTATATGTTGGCTGTATAGGTGAGTTATCCATTGGAATTCGGCCTATGGCCTGTACAGGTGACTTATCCATTGGAATTCGGCCTATGGCCTTTACAGGTGAGTTATTCATTGGAATTCCCGCCTGTAGGCGGTTTAGGTGACCTATCCATTGGAATTCGGCCTATGGCCTGTACAGGTGGGTTATTCATTGGAATCCTGTCTATAGGCGGTTTAGGTGACTTATCCATTGGAATTTGGTCTATGGTCTATACAGGTGAGTTAGTCATTGGAATCCTGCATTTAGGCCGTATAGGTAAGTTATTTATTGGAATTTGGTCTATGGCCTGCACAGCTGAGTTATTCATTGGAATCCTGCCTGTGGGCTGTAAAGGGGAGTTATCCATTGGAATTCGGTCTATGGCCTGTACAGGCGAGTTATCCATTGGAAACATGCATTTAGGGCATATAGGTGAGTTATCCATTGGAATTCGGTCTATGGCCTGTACAGGCGAGTTATCCATTAGAAACATGCATTTAGGGCATATAGGTGAGTTATCCATTGGAATTCGGTCTATGGCCTGTACAGGTAAGTTATCCATTGGAAACATGCATTTAGGGCGTATAGGTGAGTTATCCATTGGATTCGGTCTACGGTATATACAGGTGAGTTAGTCATTGGAATCCTGCCTGTAGGCCGTAAAGGGGAGTTATTCATTGGAATTCGGCCTATGGCCTGTATAGGTGAGGTATTCATTGGAATCCTGCCTGTAGGAGGTTTAGGGGACTTATCCATTGGAATTCGGCCTTTGGCCTGTACAGGTAAGTTATTCATTGGAATCCTGCCTGTAGGCTGTATAGAGAAGTTATCGATTGGAATTCGGTCTATGGCATGTACAGGTTAGTTATTCATTGGAATCCTGCATTTAGGACGTATAGGTGAATTATCCATTGGAATTCGGCATATGGCCTGTACAGGTAAATTATTCATTGGAATCTTGCCTGTAGGCTTTATAGGGGAGTTATCGATTGGAATTCGGTTTATGGCCTGTACAGGTGAGTTATCCATTGGAAACATGCATTTAGGGCGTATAGGGGAGTCATCCATTGGAATTCGGTCTATGGTCTATACGGGTGAGTTAGTCATTGGAACCCTGCCTGTAGGCGGTTGAGGTGACTTATCCATTGGAATTCGGCCTATGGCCTGTACGGATGAGTTATTCACTGGAAACCTATATGTTGGCTGTATAGGGGAGTTATCCAATGGAATTCGGCCTATGGCCTGTACAGGTGACTTATCTATTGGAATTCGGCCTATGGCCTTTACAGGTGAGTTATTCATTGGAATCCTGCCTTAAGGCTATAAAGGTGAGTTATTCATTGGAATCCTGCCTGTAGGCGGTTTAGGTGACTTATCCACTGGAATTCGGCCTATATCCTATACAGGTGAGTTAGTCATTGGAATCCTGCCTGTAAGCGGTTTAGGTGACTTATCCATTGGAATTCGTCCTATGGCGTGTACAGGTGAGTTATTCAATGGAATCCTATATGTTGGCTGAATAGGGGAGTTATCCATTGGAATTCGGCTAGTACAGGTTACTTATCCATTGGATTTCGGCCTATGGCCTTTATAGATGAGTTATTCATTGGAATCCTGTATGTAGGCGGTTTAGTTGACTTATCCATTGGAATTCGGCCTATGTCCTATACAGGTGAGTTAGTCATTGGAATCCTGCCTGTAAGCGGTTTAGGTGACTTATCCATTGGAATTTGGCCTATGGCCTGTACAGGTGAGTTATTCATTGGAATCCTGCCTGTAGGGTATATAGAGGTGTTATCCATTATAATTCGGCCTATACCCTGTACAGGTGAGTTATTCATTGGAATCCTGCATTTAGGCCGTATAGGTGAATTATCCATTGGAATTCCTTCTATGGCCTGTACAGGTGAGTTATTCATTGGAATCCTGCCTGTAGGCGGTTTAGGGGACTTATCCATTGGAATTCGACCTATGGCCTGTACAGGTAAGTTATTCATTGGAATCCTGCCTGTAGGCTGTATAGGTGAGTTATCCATTGGAATTCGGTCTATGGCCTGTACAGATGAGTTATGCATTGGAAACATGCATTTAGGGCGTATAGGTGAGTTATCCATTGGAATTCGGTCTATGGTCTATACAGGTGAGTTAGTCATCGGAATCATTCCTGTTGGCCGTAAAGGGGAGTTATTCAATGGAATTCGGCCTGTGGCCTGTATAGGTGAGGTATTCATTGGAATCCTGCCTGTAGGCGGTTTAGGGGACTTATCCATTGGAATTCGACCTATGGCCTGTACAGGTAAGTTATTCATTGGAATCCTGCCTGTAGGCTGTATAGGTGAGTTATCCATTGGAATTCGGTCTATGGCCTGTACAGATGAGTTATGCATTGGAAACATGCATTTAGGGCGTATAGGTGAGTTATCCATTGGAATTCGGTCTATGGTCTATACAGGTGAGTTAGTCATCGGAATCATTCCTGTTGGCCGTAAAGGGGAGTTATTCAATGGAATTCGGCCTGTGGCCTGTATAGGTGAGGTATTCATTGGAATCCTGCCTGTAGGCGGTTTAGGGGACTTATCCATTGGAATTCGACCTATGGCCTGTACAGGTAAGTTATTCATTGGAATCCTGCCTGTAGGCTGTATAGGTGAGTTATCCATTGGAATTCGGTCTATGGCCTGTACAGGCGAGTTATCCATTTGAAACATGCATTTAGGCCGTATAGGTGAGTTATCCATTGGAATTCGGTCTATGGCCTATACAGGTTAGTTATTCATTGGAACCCTGCATTTAGGACGTATAGGTGAGTTATCCATTGGAATTCGGTCTATTGCCTGTACATGTGAGTTATTCATTGGAATTCAGTCTATGGCCTGTATAGATGGGTTATCATTGTTATTCATTGGAATCCTGCATTTAGGGCGTATAGGTGACTTATCCATTGGAATTCGGTGTATGGCCTATACAATTGAGTTAGTCATTGATATCCTGCCTGTAGGCGGTTTTGGTGACTTATCCATTGGAATTCGGCCTATGGTCTGTACAGGTGAGTTATTCATTGGAATCCTTCCTGTAGGCTATATAGGGGTGTTATCCATTGGAATTCGGCCTATGGCCTGTACAGGTGAGTTATTCACTGGAATCCTATATGTTGGCTGTATAGGGGAGTTATCCATTGGAATTCTGCATTTAGGCCGTACAGGGGAGTTATCCATTGGAATTCGGTCTATGGCCTGTACAGGTGAGTTATCCAGTCGAAACATGCATATAGGCCGTATAGAAAAGTTATCCACTGGAATTTGGCCTATGGCCTGTACCGGTGAGTTATTAATTGGAAACATGCATTTTGGCCGTATATGTGAGATATCCATTGGAATTCGGCCTATGACCTGTACAGGTGAGTTATTCACTGGAATCATGTATTTAGGCCGTATAGGTGAGTTATCCATTGTAATTCGGTCTATGGCATGTACAGTTGAGTTATTTATTGGAATCCTGCCTGTAGTCTGTATAGGGGAGGTATCTATTGGAATTTTGCATTTAGGCCGTAAAGGGGAGTTAATCATTGGAATTCGGTCTATGGCCTGTGCAGGTGAGCTATCCATTGGAAACATGCATTTATACCGTATAGGTGAGTTGTCCATTGCAATTCGGTCTATGGCATGTACAGTTGAGTTATTTATTGGAATCCTGTCCGTAGGCGGTTAAGATGCGTTATCAATTGGAATTCGGTCTATTCAAAATGAGGTTATTGCGGGTCCCCAGTCCCGGTAAAGCAGGAGTGATGTTTTCAAAGGATGTATGTATGTCTATGTCTCTGTCTGTCTGTCTGTCTGTCTGTCTCCCTCCCTCCCTCCCCTCTCTCTCTCTCAAATGCACGATGGAAAGAACAGGGACACATCCACCCTTAGCCAAGTGAAAACATACACATGCCGCAGCTCTGTCATATATAAATTGTCATACAATTTATATTGACGCGCACTGTAAGGCTGTTTGGGTTCGTATTCGCTAAATCAGAGTCGCATCTGGATCCAAACTGTTTAACACCCTGATCGTGTATGTTTGCAAATTCTTGTCATAGGCTATCACAAACCCATGCATAGTTAACAAAGAAAGATGGTAGGGTACGTTAGATTTTGACCGGAAAATAACACAGCGACCCTAGTCATAATCAAGTTCAAATCAGCATTCGCCGTAAATTAAATTCTTTATCATGATCAATACCATTATCATCTTTATCATCCACCATCATCTTGGGATCTAAACTTGATTTTGAACAGTTAACTGCGCAGAGAAATGCTTAGAATGGACAAAACGTGTCCGGCCATGTACTGACGGAAGGCTCCCGGCACTTTGTGACTGTGTTTGTGCGGTTTGCTTGCGCCTGCCATTAATTCCACTCAGTCCACCATAGGACTTCCATTGCGTGTTTTCTTTCCATTTCTCCACTGGCGAAATGGAAAATGTTCAGTAAATACACGATTTTATGGTTATCTGTTGACAATTCGTGTTTTATTAGGTGGAATTCAATCGATCTTACCTTAAAGTAACCATATTGTTTATAAAAAACGGTTAAAATCTACCCAGAAATTACTTTTAAATTTTCCTTTGCGTGTTTTCCTTCTATTTCTCTAGTGGCAGAATGGATTTTATTAAATAAATACACGATTGCACAATTAATAATGGACAAATGAAACTCAGCATGGTCTAATTCGATAGAATTCGTGTAAAGAAAGTAGTCAGCCTGAAAAAATGACCAAAAAAACAACATATAAATGTCTACGGTATTTCATTTCCATTTCTACTATAAATCTCTATTTCTCCACTGATGAAATGGACATTTTTATGCGATTTTATGGTTATCCATTGCTAATTCTCGTTTTAGTTGGTCTAATTCAATTGAAATTACCTTATTGTACCTATACTGCTTAAAAACTGTTAAAATCAACCCAGAAATGACTTTAATATTTCAATTGCGTGTTTTCTTTCCATTTCTCTAGTGGTGCAATGGACTTTTTAAAGTAAATATACGATTGCACAGTTAATAATGGACAACAGATGCTTAGCTTGATCTAATTCGATAGACTTCATGTAATTTTCTCCACTGGCAAAATGGAAATTGTTCAGTAATTAACCCTTCCCCTGTTCTGTGTTTATTTCAAATTTCAATACCTACTGAATATTCATGGACAAAATAGTTATAATGAAATAAGGAAGGATGGATATTGTAGCCATTTTGGAAACTAAAGAACCAGATCTATCAAATTCTATTAGCAAACAGAGCAGACTCTGGTCAGACGGCTCCTGTAGAAGCCGTCTGATCTGGGTCTACTCTGTTTGCAAATGCGTGAAAACACGTTTGTATGAGGGAAAGGGTTAAGCGTTTTGTATTGTTATCTATTGACAATTCTTGTTTAAGTTGGTCTAATTCAATCGAAATTAGCTTATTGTACTTATACTGCTTGAAAAAAACCCTATTAAAATCGATCTATAAATGACTTTAAAATTTCCATTGCGTGTTTTGTGTTCCATTTCTTACTTAGCGTTACTTAGCGTTTCTTCCATTGCGTATTTTAGACTTACAGATTTAAACCGGTTTACGGTAGCCGAAGATAGCCGAAACATACATGCGAGTGCCGAGTGATTTAGTCATTAGTTTTAGCTCACTTATCCATTGGCATACTGACTCGACGCAAAAGAAAGGGAATACAAATATAGGGGCCCTTAAAAAAAGAAAATCTACGCCCCCCCCCACCCCCACCCCTTATCTGAAATCCTGGATCCGCACCTGAGGTGTGCATGAAATAATGCATAAATCTTACATTAGTACAATGGACTTGAATTTGTTGGTATAAAAGGTTTGTAGAAATAAATTATTCATACATTAAAAACGTTTATTAGCACTAACTGCTAATTGTTTCCTCCAAGGGGCGTGACCAGCAAGACGCACTTACGCACGTGCGTAACATCAGTTTGAAAGGTGAAATCATTATTATGGCCAAAATGGAACAAAAATCGAAGGCTACTTATATTAAGGGGATATATTTTGAAAAACATTCTGTCTTGTCATGTGAGCTTTAACTCATTCTCCCATATTGACGCACTTTGACGCTCTGTAAAGGTCAGCTATTGAAACCATTGTGATAAATAACACATTTGTCCCTATAGGAGCAAATGCTCTATTTATCACAATGGTTTCAAAACTACTAAACATTCTAAATTTCCCTGGGGAGCCCATATAGTCATGATGCGTACATTACATTTGGATTCAGCTACGGACTGTCTTCATAAGGGCCTGCCAATTACTGTAGATACGATAAGTGGAGAGAAAGAACCGACGAGTTAAGGTAAACCTCCTCTAAACAGGAAGCATTTAGATACTGTTAGACTGATTCGTGAAAGTGATGGCTGCGTATACAGGGTGAGCTCAAGATTGCGCAGTGTCCTGTAAAGGGAAATAACCGCTTACCCCCCTTAAATTGATTTGTTTTGAGTGGTTTCCCTTTAGTAATGTTGCTGCAACGGGAGATAATTACAGCAACACCGAAATCCTGATTGACGAGTACGAAGACGAAGTCAACCCTCTTGAAATTTTGAATGAAAAGGAAACCCTGACACTATGTAGACTGATACATTTACTCAGATATAAAATTATTGTCAGTACATGTATGTTGATCCAGCTTACCTGGTCAATGCAATGAGTCGTTGAGTGCAAGTTTGATGTTCACATGTGACAGCTGAGCTTATCTGTTTATCACTATTTGTATCCTATATATGCAGTGACACGTTCCTATACATAGTAGAGCGGAACTGGTATTCCACATCCAAGATGACGAATGCAGAGTCCCAGAGGAGCATGTTTAAAGTACCGGCCATGCAGTTTGCTGCCGGTGGATGTGCAGGTACGAAACGTAAACCCATTAGATCTATCTATATCTCGGGGATATTCATGTAAGAAATAACGCCAAACACCATGTAAGCTAGCTGGCAGGATGTGTATGTACTGCAATCTGTTACATGCATAAACAATACACGCACTATGTTTCATAGGACAATCAGAGATTAAAGATAGCCATCAATATGCAAATTAATAAACATATATACCCTAATCATGCTTTACAATTATATGTCTGTTCACAATGGGCCTTCAGAATTGTTTTGTTACTTCTAATTCATTTAAGATATTTGACAAACTACTGACTCCTGGTGACAGCTTGGGTCCTGATGAGATGAAGAGTTGCTGGTCATCTTATCTAGATCCAAGCTGTGTGTGAGTGCCAATTTTAAGCAGACCATGCTTTGTAGAATAACTCTTTGCATGCTAAGTAATTTTTGGTCTGCAACAATTGTCGTCTGCTTCAATTCTTAAAATAAACTTTCTCTTGTTTCTTTGCAAAAATATGGTCAAGATGACAAACAGTTTGGATCCTGATGAGACGCCGCATTATGCGGCGTCTCATCTGGATCCAAACTGTTTGCATTGATAATTACAGTTTCGTTGCTAGCGTGCAGAGAGATAAGGGTCAGTTGTCAAATTGAAAGGCTGACTGATAAAGTGACCTTTCCTGTGACCTTTAGCCCTTTCCTTCATATAAACGCCTTTTCATGTATTTGCAAACAGAGTAGGAGCCGTCTGATCAGGGTGTCTGCTCTGTTTGCTAATAAAATTTGATAGATTTGTTTCTTTAGTTTCTCCCATGGCTATGTATGTTCCACCTTCCATATTTCATGCTAATAAAATTTGATAGATTTGTTTCTTTAGTTTCTCCCATGGCTATGTATGTTCCACCTTCCATATTTCATTCTATCTATTTTGTCTATAGACATTCAGTAGGTAATGAAATTTGGAATAAACATAGAACAGCAGGAAAGGGTAACTAACTTAGAATGCTGAGAAACTGGTTATCGCCCAAAGTAATCTGACACCCAATCTCCAATCTCCATCAGTTTGTTAAGCTGAATAGTTAAATTTAACCCTTTACCCCATAAATATTCAATTAAAGAAATGATGACATCATGAATATTAATTAGATTAATTTTTAAAATAGGATATTAAGACATAAAAGGTTTGACAAAACTGAAACTGTTGAATCAGATCTATATTATTCCATAAACAAAAGATCAGACCCTGATCAGACAGCTCCTGTGGGAGCTGTCTGATCTGGATCTACTCAGTTTTCAAAGGTGTAGAAAGGTGTATTGATGGAGTAAAGGGTTAACTCCATTTTGGATAACTTGAAATTAGACTGCAAATGTAACAAATAGTGAAGACCCTGATCCTGATCTTGGTCTATGATGTATATGTATGATATTTGCCTTTGTTTGTCTGATTACTTAGGGTACTTGGTTTCAGCTTCAGTAATCAAAGTGCACATTTCAACTGTATCTATTCTATCAATCAGTGTGGAATCCTGATGAGACATTGAGTAGATCATCTGGTTAAGAATTGTTATTTCCCTTAATTCACATGTTAACTTTAACACCAGCCCTCAAGAATATTCATGTAAAAATAATTAATCACCATGAATTTGTAAATGGGGTTTCTCTGAGAGAAAATATACCAGTTCGGTGTAGTGATAGAATTCTAGACTCCTAGTCAAACACCCAACTGCATCACCATAAAAGCTGGCTTGTACAGCAAGGCTGTAGAAGTATTGATACAGATAAACTATCTGTCCTGAATGTAGAGAACAATTTACAATGACTCTGGAGCACAAACAGTCATGGTCCCTTGTTGGACGCCAATTGTAACTTGGGTTTCTCACTTTCTCTGAGAGAAAATATACCTATTAGGTGTGATGGTCAAACTGGAGACCTCAAGATTTGTAAAAAGCCGGTTTGCACAGCAATGCTGTACAAGTGTGGATATATCTATATTATTCCATAAGCTAACAGAGCAGACCTTGATGAAAATATCCTAAGTACAGGAGCCATCTAATGTGGCTCTGCTCTGTTTGCAAAGGTGCAAAAAGTTGTGTTTTTGAGGGAAAGGGTTAACCCTTTCTTCCATAAATACTCCTTTCTATGCCTCTATAAAGGTCACCTTTTTAAGCCATTGTGATAAATAGAGCATTTGCTCATATAGGAGTAAATGCTCTATTTATCACAATGGTTTCAAACTACAAAATTCTTTAAATTATACTTTTCTCTAGTAAATGCTCCTTTTAGGTAGATTCATTCAAAGAGGTTGGGTCTAAAATTAGCCTATGGAGGAAAGGGTTAATAGTTACAAATAATGTCACATGTAGCACTTCCATCCAGAACTGTAGTCACAGCAGCGTAGTTGCATTTGTAAGCAGTTTTGATCCAGACAAGATAATAAGTCGGTGCCTGATCAGGATCTAAGTTAACCCTTTACTCCTAAATGTGCTTTTCTACACCTTTACAAATAGTGCAGACCCAGATCAAACAGCTCCTACAGGATATAGGATAACCAAAGGAATGGCCCTTGTCACTTTAGAGTTATGGCCCTTGAATTAGCCAAACTTATCTATTTTGGCCATGTCTATGATTCTCTAAGTCAAACAGTATTTATTTGACTTTCACTAGTCTTCATGAAAAGGTGTATTGCTCTAATATCTGGATCAAGATTGACTACCATCCAATTGGCCCAAGGCACTCCAGAAACTGTAGAACCCGATCTCTGTAATTCATAAGCAAACAGAGTAGACTCATACATGAGCCATCTGATCTGGGTTTACTCTGTTTGCAAAGACATTACAAAGCATACACATGGAGTAAAGGGTTAAATAGCAAGCAGGAAACTCTGCTTCAGGTGGTTCAGTGCAGAAGCTCTTTAACCCTTTCCCTGTTCTATTTTAATTCCAAATTTCAATACCTACTGAATATTTATTAACAAAATACATAAGTTATAAAGAAATATGGAAGGTGGAACATTGTAGACATTTTAGAAAGCAAAGAAATAGAACTATCAAATTCTATTAGCAAACAGAGCTGACCCTGATCAGACGGCTCCTCTCGGAGCTGTCTGATCTGGGTCTACTCTGTTTACAAATGCGTGAAAACACGTTTATATGGGGCAAAGGGTTAATCTAGCTTGGTTGTCTCAGCAGGGCTGACACTTGACACTTAATTTGTTTGTTTGACATATTCTGAGGTCATAAAATGATACTTTCCTATTCAAAATCATTGAAGGACAACAAATGATCATGTTACATGATCAGTGTACTCTGCATGTATTTTCATGAATAAAAGAATGATGTAGGTCTTAGCAGGTACTCAATTTTGCACTTTTGAGACAAATGATATTGCTTTGTCTCTGGTGTCTTATATATCTGGTGTCCTTTTAAGTATTTCATCTGCAAAACATTGTCTGCTTTAATTCTCAACATACCTTAGAATCTGTCTTAACCCTTTCCCTGTTCGTTGCTTATTCTAAATTTCAGTACCTACTGAATATTCATTAACAAAATAGCTATACAGAAATTTGGAAGGTGGAACATTGTGGACATCTTAGAAAGCAAAGAAACAGATCTATCAAATTCCATTAGCAAACAGAGCAGACCCTGATCCGACGGCTCCTCTAGGAGCCGTCGGATCAGGGTCTACTCTGTTTGCAAACACGTGAAAACACGTTTATATGAAGGAAAGGGTTAAGCTGACATTCATTTATTGAACACAGGAGTCTTAAAAAGCAGGTGGTTACTTAATGCAGAGTAAAAGTAATGCAGAAATCTCCTATATTGCATTACTTTTGATCTGCATTAAGCTACCACCTGCCTTACAGACACATAAATAACCTTTTACTTGATGGTAATGCCTTTTGAAGCATTTGCAAGCAGAGTAGAACCAGATTAGATGGCTGCTGTAAGAGCTGTCAGATCAGTGTCTGCTCTGTTTGCTTATGGAATTATATAGGTCTTGTAGTACTAGATCTTGATTCCGCAGTTTCTGCCGATGTAAATAGATTTACGTTCATAGAACATTATAACACAATAATATGATAAATATTCAGTATGCCGTTTGTTTTTAAATGAATATTTATCAGGTAAAGGGATAAACAATCTGCAATTGTAGATCCAGATCAGATGTGGTGCCTTTGATGCTGTGGAAGGTCTTGCTGTCTATTGTTGATATTTGCAATAAACATCTTTATCTCATAGGTTTCTACTTGGTTTTACAGGTTTTGTGGAGGTTTCAATTATGCACCCTCTTGATCTGGTGAAGACAAGGTTCCAGATCCAGCGAGGGCCGGATGATCCTCACAGATACACATCCCTGGCAGACTGCTTCAAGAAAATGTACAGAAATGAGGGGTCAGTATAAATCTTGGTATGATGACAAGTCTACACAGTGACCTGACCTTTTCAACACTTCCTTCAGCCTGAAAAGATCATCTGTTTCAATTCTCAAATTTGCATTTGCCATTTTGTTTTTACATGAGCTTGTTCAGATTGTCAAATAATTATGTCTATTTTGGATCTAAACTGTTTGCAGATTGTTACAAATTAACCCTTTCCTTCATTTAAATGTGTTTTCATGCATTTGCAAGCAGAGTAGATCCAGATCAGACGGCTCCTATAGGAACCCTCTGATCTCTGTCTACACTGTTTGCAAAAGACAATGCATAAGTGTCCGACATGCAAATGGTTATTCAGAAAATAAATCTTTCTTTAATCCTTTACTCCATAAATACATGTATGCCTTTTTACACTTTTACAAACAGAGTAGACACAGATCCAACAGGAGCCATCTTATCAGGGTCTGCACTGTTTGCTTATGATTTAATATAGATATAATTCTACAAACTTCCTGTGCCCATGTGGTATTATAACAAATTAACCCATTTCCTCATAGGCTTATTTTTTATAATTCTGTAGTTTGAAACCATTGTGATAAATAGAGCATTTGTCCTATAGGAGCAAATACTCTATTTATCACAATGGTTTCAACAGGTGATTTTTACAGAGGCGTAGAAAGGGGTATTTATGGAGGAAAGGGTTGATGTAATTAATATCTGTGACATCATTATTTATTATATGAAGGGTTAATCCTTTATTTACCCCTATACACAGGTCCATTCCATATGAATACATATTGATTTAATATTGAAATATAATAATATTAATATTTGAATACACATTGATTTAATATTGAAATTTCCATTATTGATAATGATATTGAAATATAATAATATTAATATTTTATATAAAAAACTGAGGAAGAAAATGTATTGCCATGGCAACTAGTTAAGAATCATCTGTAACATATACATATAAGCAAACAGAGGACTCTGATCAGACAGTTGCTACAGATTCTGTTCGATTTACTTCCTCTCGGCAAGGAGGGAAGATCAAATAACATGGTGACAGTATAGATCAAGACCTTGTCTCAATGAAAATTTAAATTTACGAAAATGCTTGAAATGTGATTTTAACATGTGTACAAAAAGTTTTTTTCATGCTTTTGTGCTTTCAGAATGTTTTCATTTTACAAAGGTATTCTACCACCATTGCTAGCAGAGACACCAAAGAGGGCAGTGAAGTTCTTCACATTTGAGAGATACAAAAAACTGTTTGCATATGGTGACCATATCTCTCCAAATTTGGTAAGGACAGCTGATACTAGCTTATATTGATACAATGTATCTATAATGATGCTTGTGATTATATTCAACATTTACCATTTCAGGCCAAATTATTTTGGCCACTTTGCAAGCATGGTAGACCCAGATCAGACCATTCCTGTAGTAATTGATTGATCAGGGTCTGCTCTGTTTGCTTATGATATAACAGAGATCTATTTCTACAGATTCTTCCGTGGTAAAAATTCCCTTGATCATGATAAAATTTGGTGATTATTTCTGTTCATGGATTAAAGGGTTAACCCTTTCCTCCATAAATACACCTTTCTATGCCTCTGTAATAGTCACTTCCTGAAAACATTGTGATAAATAGAGCATTTTCTCCATAGGAGAAAATGCTCTATTTATCACAATGGTTTCAATATTACACAATTCTAAAATGCTCTTTTTCTCTAGTAAATGCTCCTTTTCGGTAGATTTATTCAAAGACCTATGGGGGAAAGGGTTAAGGTAATTATGTTTTCTTAGATAGAGATAGCTTGAGATAGATATATTTATTTTGTCACAGGAGAATACATATACTAATGGTTCACACACATTAAATAACATCAGATAATGAGAATTATGATATACATGTATTATAAAATGTACATGTATACCATGACTTGCTTCCCATGACCAAGCATAACAGTAAAGAGCAAGCTCTTATTTCCATCATGGTCCTTAGCATTGGCGTCATGACCTAGACCACAAGCATATAGTAAGTCTTGGTTTCTAAAACCCATAGCTATAGCTCCTAGTAGACAAGCTGGGAAATAGACTTACATTATGCCCCATTTACACAAACGGTCGGGCATAAATTGGTACCCAATTAGTCTAATTATTTTACATCTCTCGCTGTTATGAATGGTTGTCATAAGTGATTTAATTTCAGGCTTTCAGTGTAAAAGGTTATCGTTGATGAATAATTGTTCAATCTGTCAAAAAACATTTCATAGGTTTCTGGTAGGTGCTAAAATGCTATCGGTTCTCATCGCTTGTAAATTGGTGTAAAATCTGGTATGTAGGCGATCGATCGGTGTTTGATAGCAAGTCATTGGTGGTCAAACACTTACTGTCTGATATGGTCGGTCAAACATATGTGGTAATCGGTGGCCGATCCGTGAATTGGTGTTAAAGAGCTTACATATCTCTTGTCACAGGTTGTTGTCGGTTATTTGTAAAAAAGTTTCACAGATCGAGGATTTTAAACACCTTTAAAATTTTCAATCGGTAATTTTTCCCCGATGAAACTCCTCTTTACCCAATAGCGATTGATAGGTGGAAAACAGGTGGCCAATAGGTGATGTCAGTGGTAAATAGGTTTTCATAGGTCCCCTTCCTAGTTTGGCTAAAAAAACTAACGATCTATCACCGATGGCTCTGTGTAAACGGGGTGTTACATTGCAGTGCCTTCTTCCTTGGCATAAAATGATGGCATCATGAAGTAGATTAATTTATAAAATGGGATATTTACGCATGAAATGTTTGCCAAAGCAGAAACTGCAGAATCAAATCTATATTATTCCAATATGAACACAGGATACTTTTGTCATGGCAAACAGAGCAGACCCTGATCAGACGGCTCTAATAGGAACCATCTGATCTGGTTCTACCCTATTTGTAAAGGCGTAGAAAGGCATATTTATGGAGTACATGCTATCAAATGCTCATCAGATCCTCTGTAATTGTAGTCTACCAAATTTGTTGTATGCTACAGCTCTTGATGTGATTTATTTATCCTCACAAATTAAGTCAGAGTATCAAACAGTTTTAACCCTTCTCTTGCTGAATTTTAAAACACATTTCTCCTTTTTTACCCATGCCCTGTTGTATAATTGCATATATCTTCACTGTGTACAAGTATTTCACTGCAATCACTGCTGTGGAGTGCACTGGATGCACAATCAACTTGTAAATAGTGCAGACCCTGATGAGACAGCTCCTGCAGGAGCTGTCTCATCTGGGTCTTCACTGTTTACAGGTATGTATATTGACGTGATTAGCAAGCGAAGGGTTAATCCTGATGAGATGACAAGTTACTCCTCGTCTCAACTGGATCCAAACTATTTGCATAAGTCATCACGGAATCGCCGCTGTTGTGCAAAGCGTTGATAATGTACTGTCTTTTACAGGTATTTTACCTAGCCGGATTAGGATCAGGACTCACTGAAGCTGTCGTCATCAATCCTTTTGAAGTTGTGAAGGTCAAACTGCAAGCAGAACGGAGTACGTTTGCTGAGGTAAAATAGAATCCTCTACCTGATAGTCCCACCTTTTAATCCTTAACTCATTCTCACCTAGGCTATTTTCAGTAGTGTTGGGAATCGGTTGGGATTTTACTATCGATAATCGGTTCAAGCTAAGTTACTAATTATCGATTGTATAATCGGTTCAGCAACAATATTCAGATAAATGAACTAATATTGTACTTTGTACACATACATTGCTGTTCTAATTTTTAAAGGAAAATGTACATAAATAGGTTAAGACTTTGATTTTAGGTACCAAAATTTGTGCAAATACACGTTTTAACTTTTTTACAGGCTTTTTCTCCATTTTACTTTTTTTTTTAAAAAAGGGATTTTTAACCGTTTATATGAATATTTGTGTATGAAATAATGCCATCATCATACATGAATAGTGATTAGATTATTTTAAATAATGGCATTAACAAAAGAACTTTTTATCAATGGCAGAAACTGTAGAATTACATGTAAATCTATATTATTTATAAGCAAATAGAGCAGTCCCTGATCAGACGTCTATAGGAGCTGTCTGATCTAGGTCTAGTCTGTTTGCAAAGGCGTAGAAAGGCATATTTACAAAATAAAGGGTTGTAATTAAAACTTTTGTGTCGAGGTAGCTTTGCTAGGTAAGGTTGTGTTGTCCTAAACAAACAATTATTAACATGTACATTGAGAAACTAATGTATCAATCTTTTTCTAAAGGATAAGACTTAAAAAATTAGGTGGATGGGTGTGTATAACAAGAATGGGAAATTGCGTAATATACCAACCGATCATCGATTATTTGAAACAACAATCGATTGTCTCCGATGTCAGATTCAACCAATCAATTATCGATTATAATCGATCATCGGAACAACACTAATTTTTAGACCTAACCTTTTTTAATTAATCTACAGAAAAGGAGCATGAGCTAGAGAAAAGGAAATTTTTAGAATTGTGTAGTTTGAAACTATTGTGAAAAATAGAGCATTTGCTCCTATAGGAGCAAATGCTCTATTTATTACAATGGTTTCACAAGGTGAATTTTATAGAGACGCAAATATGCGTCACTAGGGGGTAATGTGTTTGCCCTTTCCCTGTTGAATATTTAATACAATGTATGTAAGAAATACTGACGTCATGAATATTTATTAGCTGACTTTTTATAGTGGCAGATGTATATATACTGTATGGGTACTGGTAGGAACTATGGTGTCATATTTATTATAATTTCATAGGTAAACAGTTTTATAGTTTATAAAATAGCTGCAATCTTCAACCTTCCATATTTCATTCTAACTATTTTGTCCATGAATGTTCAGTAGGTATTGAACTTTTGACTAATTATAGAACAGGGAAAGGGTTATGCTCATTATGATAATAATTATCTAACTACCATGGGCAAACAGCTTGGATCCAGATGAGACTCTGAGTAAATTAGCACTTCATCATGATCCATTCTGGTTGTCACTTGGCTATTAGTTTACAAATATTAGTTTACAATTTGTATCATAGGTTAACCCATTCCCTCATAGGCTATTTTTAGACCCAACCTCTTTGATAAAATCTACAAAAAAGGAGCATTTACTACAGAAAAAGAAAACTTGAGAATTGTGTAGATCTGAAACCATTGTGATAAATAGGAGCAAATGCTCTATTTATCGCAATGGTTTCAAAAAGTGACTTTTACAGAGGGATGGAAAGGCGTATTTATGGAGGAAGGGCTATACAAGGGAAAAGGGTAATATACTACAGACAAGTGACTGAGTAGATGAAGGGTGTTAAGTTTTTATTATATTGTTAAAAATTGATATCACATTTTTCCATTATGAATTTTCAGCAAAAGAGCACATATGCCACTGCACGGGAGATTGTGCGGACACATGGATTTGGTAGTCAAGGTTTGAATAAAGGTTTGACAGCTACGTTTGGAAGACACGGGGTGTTCAACATGATATATTTTGGTTTCTATCACAATGTTAAAGGCATGGTCCCAGAGCCAAAGGTATGTGAGGGATGCGACATATACTAACTACCCTAAGTATTTAGACACCCAGTCTACCCTCTTCACTTAATTGTAAAGCTGAATAATTTCATTTGGTTCCATTTTGATAACTTTCAGTTAGATTGACACTGTAGTAATTAGTGTGGACAATGATCAAATGCCTCTTTTAGTCTGTTTGTCCTAATTCTTAGCCTAATAAGAGTATTAACCCTTTCCTCCATATGCCTCTGTATAAGTCACTTTATGAAACCAATATGATAAATAGAGTATTTGATCCTATAGGGGCAAATGCTCGATTTATCACAATGGTTTCAAACTACAAAATTCTAAAGTTTTCCTTTTTGGCCGGATTGCTCGCAATCCAGGCTTATAGATTGGCGAATTATAGATTGTTTGTGTTAGTTATAGCCAAAGTATAATACCTACAGTAACCAAACTTGGCATGTGGGTTCAGAATAAGGGTCGCATTTCATGTCATAGGTAAGCAGGTTACTATGACCCCTTTTTGACCTAGTTTTTACGCTTCATTGACTTGGAGAATTTCCAGGTTGACCTTTTTGTTTGTGTTAGTTATAGCCAAAGTATAATACCTACAGTAACCAAACTTGGGATGTGGGTTCATAATGAGGGTCACATTACATGTCATAGGTTAGCAGGTTACTATGACCCCTTTGTGACCTAGTTTTTACGCATCAATGACTTAGAGAATTTCCAGGTTGACCTTTTTGTTTCCGATTGATAACTAATGAATGACTTGGCCTAGAACCTTCAAACTTGCTGTGGTGGTTGGTCATGACAACTACATGACCCTTATTGTTTTTTAGGTCATTAGGTCAAAGGCCAAGGTCACAATGACCTTAAGAGGTAAAATAGTTTCCGATCAATAACTGCTCAAGGGTTTGGCTTGGGATCTTCAAACTTGCTGTGGTGGTTCGTCATGACCACTGGATGACTCCTGTTGTTTTTGAGGTCAAAGGTCAAGGTCACCATGACCTTGCCAAGTAAAATGGTTTCTGATCAATAACTGATCAAGGGTTTGGCTTAGGATCTTCAAATTTGCTGTGGTGGTTGGTCATGAAAACTAGATGAGCCCTCTTGTTTTTGAGGTCACTAGGTCAAAGGTCAAGGTCACAATGACCTTAAATGGTGAAATGGTTTTCGATCAATAACTGTTCAAGGGTTTGGCTTAGGATCTTCAAACTTGCTGTGGTGGTTGGTCATGACCACTAGATGACCCCTAATGTTTTTAGGTCACTCTGTCAAAGGTCAAGATCACCATGACCTTAATTGGTGAAATGGTTTCCGGTCAATAACTGCTCAAGGGTTTGGCTTAGAATCTTCAAACTTGCTGTGGAAGTTGGTCATGACAACTGGATGACTCCTATTGTTTTTGAGGTCACTAGGTCAAAGGTCAAGGTCACCATGACCTTAACTGTTAAAATGACTTCTGATCAATAATTGCTCAAGGGTTCAGCTTAAGGATCTTCAAATTTTCTGTGGTGGTTGGTCATGGCAACTAGATGAGCCCTCTTGTTTTTGAGGTCAAAGGTCAAGGTCACCATGACCATAACTGGTGAAATGGTTTCCAATCAATAACTGCTCAAGGGTTTGGCTTAGGATCTTCAAACTTGCTGTGGTGGTTGGTCATGACCACTAGATGACCCCTAATTTTTTTAGGTCACTAGGTTAAAGGTCAAGGTCGCCATGACATTAACTGATGAAATGGTTTCCAACCAATAACTGCTCAAGGGTTTGGCTTAAGGATCTTCAAACTTGCTGTGGTGGTTGGTCATGGCAACTAGATGAGTCCTCTTGTTTTTGAGGTCACTAGGTCAAAGGTCAAGGTCACCATGACCTTACCTAGTAAAATGGTTTCTGATCAATAACTGATCAAGGGTTTGGCTTAGGATCTTCAAATTTGCTGTGGTGGTTGGTCATGAAAACTAAATGATCCCTCTTGTTTTTGAGGTCACTAGGTCAAAGGTCAAGGTCTCCATGACCTTAACTGGTAAAATGATTTCTGATCAATAACTGCTCAAGGGTTTGGCTTAAGGATCTTCAAATTTGCTGTGGTGGTTGGTCATGGCAACTAGATGAGCCCTCTTGTTTTTGAGGTTACTTGGTCAAATGTCAAGGTCACCATGACCTTAACTGGTGAAATGGTTTCCAATCAATAACTGCTCAAGGGTTTAGCTTAGAATCTTCAAACTTACTGTGGAAGTTGGTCATGAAAACTAGATGAGCCCTCTTGTTTTTGAGGTTACTAGGTCAAAGGTCAAGGTCACCTTGACCTTAACTGGTAAAATGATTTCCAATAATTAACTGCTCACGGGTTTGGCTTAGGATCTTCGAACTTGCTGTGGTGGTTGGTCATGACCACTAGATGACCCCTAATGTTTTTAGCTCACTAGGTTGAAGGTCAAGGTCACCATGACATTAACTGATGAAATGGTTTCCAATCAATAACTGCTCAAGGGTTTGGCTTAAGGATCTTCAAACTTGATGGGGTGGTTGGTCATGGCAACTAGATGAGCCCTCTTGTTTTTGAGGTCACTAGGTCAAAGGTCAAGGTCACCATGACATAAACTGATGAAATGGTTTCCAATCAGTAACTGCTCAAGGATTTGGCTTAGGATCTTCAAACTTGCTGTTGTAGTTGGACATGACAACTAGATGACCCTATTGTTTTTGAGGTCACTAGGTCAAAGATTAAGGTCACCATGACCTTAACTGATGAAATGGTTTCCGATTAATAACTGCTCAATGGTTTGGATGGGGATCTTCAAACTTGCTGTGGTGGTTGGTCGCGACCACTAGATGACCCCTATAGTTGTTGAGGTCACTAGGTCAAAGGTCAAGGTCACCATGACCTTAACTTGTGAAATGTTTTCAGATCAATAAATGATTAGTGATTTGGTTTAGGATCGTCAAAGTAGTGATTAGTCATGACCACTAGATGACCTCTATAGTTGAGGTCACTAGATCAAAGGTCTGGGGGTATACATGTTTTACAAACATCTTGTTTTTTACGCTTCAATGAATTTCTAGGTTGACCTTTTTAACATGTGGAGTCATAATGAGGATCTCATTACATGCAATTGGAATATGTTTAACTATTTATTATGCC
Source organism: Azorinus chamasolen (assembly GCA_963576725.1). Classification (NCBI taxonomy): domain Eukaryota; kingdom Metazoa; phylum Mollusca; class Bivalvia; order Cardiida; family Solecurtidae; genus Azorinus; species Azorinus chamasolen. The sequence goes on along the minus strand of OY755235.1, from coordinate 108,288,136 downwards.
TTCAGCATCTGCTGATGCAGAAATGTAGAATGATTGACTGCTCATCTATATCACTTTAATCGGCAATCCGGCCATACCGACATTGGCGGTTTCTTGTCTCTAGTTAATACTCCTTTTGGGTAGAGCTATTCCAAGAGGTTGGATCTAAAATTAGCCTATGGAGGAAAGGGTTAAGTGCTTTAAGCTGCCACCTGTCTTAACCCTTTCCTCCATGAATATTTATGGACGAAATAATGATGTCATGAATATTAATTTGGTTAATTTGTTATAATAGCACATTGACACATTAAGTTTTAGCCATGGCAGAAAGTGTAGAATCAAATCTATATTATATCATAAGCAAACAGAGCAGACCCTGATCAGACGGCTCCTATAGGAGCCGTCTGATCTGGGTCTACTCTGTTTGCAAAGGCGTATTTATGGAGTAAAGGGTTAAAGACCAGAATTGATACTATATTAATTTCTACGCAGATCAAATGGCTCATGAAGAAGCAGTTTGATCAAGGTTCGCACTATTTGCTACTCCGTTAGTTTCCTTTAACCCTTTCCCTCATAGACTTTTTTTTTAGATCCAACCTCTTTGAATAAATGCACCAAAAAGAGCATTAACTAGAGAAAAGGACACTTTTAGAATTTTGTAGTTTGAAACCATTGATTTAAATTTGCAGAGGCGTAGAAAGGCGTATTCATGGAGGAAAGGGTTAAAATTATCAATCCTGCTTAGAATTGAATTATTCAGCTTTACAAGCCACTGGAGAGGGGTGTATTCAGGTTGAATAAGGTTTTATGTTTTCTGTACAATTTCTTCATGGCCATTCAGATTTAAACCCTTTCCCTGTTCTGTGTTTATTCCAAATTTCAACACCTGCTGAATATTCATGGCCAAAATAGGTATGATGAAATATGGAAGGTGGAACATTGCAGCCATTTTAGAAACTAAAGAAACAGTTCTATCAAATTCCATTAGCAAACAGAGCAGACCCTAACCAGACAGCTCCAATAGGAGCCATCTGATCTGGGTCTTCTCTGTTTGCAAATGAGTGAAAACACATTTTCATGAAGAAAAGTGTTATTTAACCCTTTCCCTCATATAAACGTGTTTTCACGCATTTGCAAACAGAGTAGACCCAGAACAGATGGCTCCTAGAGTCCCTGTGTCTTTACTTTCTAAAATGGTTGCAACTTTTCATCTTCCATATTTCGTTATAATCATTTTATCTATGAATATTCAGTAGGTATTGAAATTTGGAATGAACACAGAACAGGAAAAGGGTTAAAGGTATTTATATTATTGCAATAATTAATTACAATAAACCTGAACAGAGGGCTAATTTCGAGTGATATAAAGCATTGCATTGTTATACCCTTTCCTCCATAAATATGCCTTTCTATGCCTCTGTAAAAGTTACTTTATGAAACCATTGTGATAAAAAGAGCATTTGCTCCATAGGAGCAAATGCTTTATTTATCACAATGGTTTCTATACTACACAATTATAACATTTTCCTTTTCTCTAGTTAATGCTCCTTTTTGGTAGATTCATTCAAAGAGGTAGGGTCTAAAAATAGTCTATGAGGGAATGGGTTAAGACAATGCTGTAAATATGAAATGAAAAACCCTAATTCCTAAGTTTAGGGTACCAAATCCCACCTCTTCACCAGTTTGTTAAAGCTGAATAAGTCAATTTAGGACCATTTTCAGCTCGTCTGTTGAGTTGAGCTATTGTGATCACTGGGTCGTAGGCGTTGGCTTTGTCGTTGTTTTCATAAGCAAACGGAGCAGACCCTGATCAGACGGCTCCTATAGGAGCCGTCTGATCGGGGTCTACTCTGTTTGCAAAGGCTTAGAGAGGTGTATTTATTGAGTAAAGGTTCAAGAGTATGTGGTATGTTACCTAATTATTTCCAGTGAGTACATGTATGTGTGATACAATTTATTGAACAGTTTTCATTTTCTCTTTCAGGATCCATCTATGGACTTACTGCGTAGGTTTTGCATAGGTCTATGTGCAGGACTTTTAGCTTCTTGTATCAATATTCCTTTTGATGTTGCCAAAAGTCGTATACAAGGTCCCCAGCCGGTACCGGGGCAAATTAAATACAGAACATGCTTTGCCACAATAGCTACAGTATTCAGAGAAGAAGGGTAAGATTTAACCCTTGTACCTCATGAATATTCATGTGAGAAATAATGACATCATGAATATGTATTACCCAAATTTTTATAATGGTATATGGACACATGATTTTTTGCGTCATTGCAGAAACTGTAGAATCGCATCTATATTATTCCTTTAGCAAACAGATTAAACTCTGATCATGTGGCCACCTGATCTTAGTCTTCTCTGTTGGCAAATGCATTAACCCTTTCCTCCATAATACGCCTTTTTATGCTATGCCTCTGTAATAACCACTTCTTGAACCAATGTGATAAGTAGAGCATTTGCTCCTATAGGAGCAAATGCTCTATTTATCACAATGGTTTCAATTCTACACAATTCTAACATTTTCCTTTTATCTAGTAAATACTCCTTTTGGGTAGATTTATTAAAAGAGGCTGGGTCTAAAAATTGCCTATGAGGGTTAAAAGGCATGTCTATGAGATAATAGTTATAGTCATTGTGCTTTACCAGGTATATATTAACCCATTTCCGCATAGGCTATTCTTAGATCCAACGTCTTTGATGAAATCTACCATAAAGGAGGAGCATTTACTAGAGAAAAGAACATTTTCAGAATTGTATAGTTTTGAAACTATTGTGAGCATTTGCTCTATTTATCACAATGGTTTCACAAAGTGATTTTTACAGAAGCATCAAAAGGCGTCAATATGCTCGAATGGGATAATAACAGAGCTTTCACTGTGTAGCTTTTTAAAAATGCCTTTGCTACTTACAATGAGGATGAGAATATGCAACTAAAATGTTAACACTTTTCCTATTGAATATTTAAGCTGAATTTATTTTTATGGCATATTTTCACAGGAGTTGTTTATATTTGTAGAAACTGAAGAGTAAGATCTATTATAAATTCACAAGCAAACAGAGCAGACCCTGATCAGACAGCTCCTTAAGGAGCTGTCTGATTTAGGTCTACTTTGTTTGCAAAGGCCTAAAATAGATGGATCCTATTGGAGCCTTCTGATCGGTTTCTGCTGTGTTTGCTAATGAAATAATATCTACCTGAGTCTTCAGATTCTATGATCAAAATATCCTGTATTTATATGCCTTTGTTCGCGTTTATGTCGTACTCATATCTATTTACGCAAAGCAATTGGCCAGGACTCAGAATTTCGGAGGTCGTCGAGTCCCTGGGACGCCGTCAGTCCATCCGTCTGTCCGTCCGTCTGTCACAAAATCTTGTCCGCTCTCTAATTTTAAAAGTTTTCTTCCAATCTTTACCAAACCTTATAAAAATATGTTTATGGCTATAATATCTGGACCAAGTTCAATATTCAGCATGATTGTTTCAGGAACTTCAGAGTTATGGCCCTTGATTTCTCCAAATTTGGCCTTTTTAGCCTTGTCCGCTCTCTAAGTCAAAAACGTCTCATCCAATCTTCACCAAACCTTATAAAAATGTTTATGGCTATAATATCTAGGCCAAGTTCAATATTCAGCAAGATTGTTTCAGGAACTTCAGAGTTGTGGCCCTTGATTTATCCAAATTTGGCCTTTTTAGCCTTGTCCGCTCTCTAAGGGCTGTTCCATTAAATGTGTATTGGGGGGCAGGAAGGCGCTATAAAAAACAGCTATGCATGAATGGATTTCACTGCAAAAATGGTACTAATTGGTTTGTGCATTAGTAAAAAACCTCTATTGGTGGGTGGCCGAATTTGAAAGTGCCTTCCTGCACCCCATACACATTTAAATGGAACAGCCCCAAGTCAAAAACGTCTCATCCAATCTTCACCAAACCTTACAAAGATGTTTATGGCTATAATATGTAGGCCCAGTTCAATATCCAGCAACATTGAACTAGGCAATTTAGAGTTATGGCCCTTGAATAATACAAAATTGGCCTTTTTAGCCTTGTCCACTCTCTAAGTAATAAAGTTCTCATCTAATCATCACCAAACCTTATGAAAATGTTTATAGTTATAACTTATAATATCTAGACCAAGTTGAATAACTAGCAATTTTGGAAAAGGTACTTCAGAGTTACGGCCCTTGAATTGTTGAAAACTGAGCTTTTTTTTTAACCTTTTGTCTGCTCTCTAAATACAAAAGTCCTCATTGATTCCCAAAATAATTTAATAAAAAGGCATCCAATCATTTTTGAGACAGGAGCAGGTGGGAGACATGTGTTTTCCTTGAAAACAAGCTCTAGTTAATATTATGCGTCACTGTCATTTATTTATTATTATTAATAAAGTTTTAATAGATTTATTGCACGAGTACAGTTGTTTTTTTTAACATTTACAGGTATTGCGTGACGTCACAACTTGAACCTGGCTATTTCATTTTCTATTGCTTAACCGCGGGGTTAAACGTGCTCCTATAGCAAAGGCACACTGAGTAATGATGGCGTCTCCACCTAAACACATCTGTCGCTTCCAAGAAGCGTGGTTGATAGATCCTCTTTTTAAAGACTCATTGATAAAATAGACGACTAGAAGGCCGAGTCCACCAATGTCATTCTAATGAAATGCAGCGTCTGTGTTACTACCAATCACATCAGGTAGCACTGATTATCAACACAGTTTGCTTGCTTGGCATAGATCTGCAATGGCCATTGACGGGCCATGGAAATCAAAATCGCTCCGAAAACCTGAAGATTCTCTAACAGGCCAGCTAAAAACTGTATATGTCATAGTGCATAACAACGTCGCGTTACAAATGTATCCTTATCATTTATAACGAGGAGACATATTGTTTTTGGTGGAGTTGTCCGTCTGTCCGTAAGTTTCTTGTCAGGATCAAAACGGTTTGCAAAAGTTGTTATGGATTCACCTATGACTGTAAAATTGTTTCGGAATAAAGTTTGGTACATGGAAACATTCCATTTATACAATATAATAGGTTTACACAGGTTATTTTGAAAATATTTTTTCTTCTTTATTTCAGGTTCTTTGCTTTGTACAAGGGCTTATTGCCAAAGGTTTTACGACTAGGACCAGGTAAGGCAATAGAGCTGTAGTAGATACAGTCAAATTGTGGTAATGAAAATGGCCATTGGTCGGTGAAAATATTCAAACAATTGCATCGTACAAGTTTTCACATCTGTTTTATCTGTCTACACAATATTTTATCGTAGAGATTTATTTCGAGTTACACTGGAGCTCCGTTTTACCGCGGACTGTTCTACCGTGGTATCCAATATAATGCGTGTGGTCTGTGTCGCCGATTTATTTTTGTAAATACCTTATAATATGATTGAATATCGCAATGAAACATAAAATAAACTTAGGTAAACTTATCCGCCCGCAGCAGGCTAACGGATAAAAACAAACACCGGTCCCTACACAAACAATTGAAGCCAATCTTACTAGTGAAAAAATGACAACTATCAACTCGTATATATGCCGCCATGTATGTAATACACACAGCTGATTACCGGCTTGTATCATGCCAATAATGCCCTAATAGCACGGGAACCAGTAAAATCTTAACTGCATAACTTTCATTACAAATTAATTGTGTGTATAATTGAGATGTGCGTGTACTGAAATCTTTCACTGTCAAAGCCACCAAAGCTTGCACTTTAATTGCATGACGTCGGGTGTTTATGAAAAACAAACATCATTAGAAATCTAAACCCCTGACTCAGTGCGGGGTTGGAGGTTATATGCTAATGTAGAAAAAGGTGTGTACTCTTTGACCAATCAAATGAAATTTAAAACCCCAATAAATCACATGTGACATCACATGTGACCTTTCATTTTCTGAAAACGGTGACCTTTCATTTTCTGAAAACAGTGACAGCCATATTTATTGTTTTAACACAGCAGGTTTTAGATCGGATTAGGGATTTGTGACAGGCGCAGAGGCAATTAACATTTCTCACTTACGCAATTTACATCCTGTCAACATGTCAGTTTTGTTCGAAATTACTTTAATCCACAATGAAGAAAATATTCCAAAAAAGGAATTAAGAGCAATTCCAGTATTTATGTACTTTGTTTTAGGATGATGGGGGTTTATTTACAAATTTATGTAAGTACCCAGATAAAAAACTGCTATAACGCGGTTCCGTATTTATCGCGGGTTGAATTTTATGTCTCCGAAGCACCGCGTTATAACGGAGCTCCAGTGTATTTATATAAAACTTAGGATTAACTAAACATTGAAAAAAAACCCTAGAAATTGTGGTAATTTTTCCATATTACATTTCTGATGGTTAATCTTCTTATTTTGTGAGGTTGAGTTCAAGGATGGTACATTAGAATAGAGTTAGAGAGTTCCATACCCAGTTAAGCAGTTCTTGTTGACAATCATGTTTACTCTTATGCTGAGAACCAAAGTATAACTTATTTCAAATGATAAGTTTCTTGTGATTATGTTATAGCAATTCTTTGACATTTATGTTATAAAGCTGATCACTTGCTGGCTTAACCCATTACCTTATATGCTATTTTTAGACCCAACATTTGAATGTATCTATCGAGAAGGAGCATTAACTAGAGGAAAGGAAAAATTTAGAATTTTGTAGTTTGAAACCATTGTGATAAATAGAGCATTTGCTCCTATAGGAGCAAATGCTCTATTTATCACAATGGTTTCATAAAGTGACTTTTAGAGAGGGGTAGAAAGGCGTATTTATGGAGGAAAGGGTTATAGGTTTTACTCTAGTCAACACACAGACATGCTTTGAACTCGACCTCAATATCAATCAGTCAGAACCCTCAGCAATGACCCTTAACAACTACAAATTTACTGTTGCCGAAATCAGATCTTGCTGTAGAATCAGATCTATATCATGTCATAAGCAAACAGACCAGGCCCTGATCAGGCGACTGATATAGAAACGGCTTGATCTAGGTCTACTTTATTTGCAAAGGCATGAAATGGCTTTTATATGAGGGCAAGGGTTAACCATTTCCCTCATATAAACGTGTTTTCACGCATTTGCAAACAGAGTAGACCCAGATCAGACGGCTCCTAGAGGAGCCGTCTGATCAGGGTCTGCTCTGTTTGCTATTGGAATTTGACAGATCTGTTTCTTTACTTTCTAAAATAGCTACAAGGTTCCACCTTCCGTATTTCATTATGCTATTTTGCTCATGAATATTCAGTAGGTATTGAAGTTTGGAATAAACATAGAACAGGGAAAGGGTTAATGGTGTCTTCTTTTCTATTTCAGGTGGTGGAATAATGTTAATAGTTTATGATGCAGTATTTGAGTACCTAAACAAGACTTTCTAGCTGTGATAATGAAGAGGCTGAAAATGGTAATCAAAAGCTAATGGGTACAATGAATCGAAATGGGAAAAATGTGATTGAATGTTTAAAATTAAATGCAACAAATGGGAATTAGTTTGTAGAAATGTATGTGTGATATACTGCGGGTTTAATGTTTTTTAATGTGATATATTTCAAGGGATTATACAATTTAGCTGAAGATAACCGAAGTTCGAGTTATGAGATTTCTAATCTGGATAATTTATCAAGTTCACAGCTTAATGCAGGTCTAAAGTAATGCTGAAAGCTCCTGTAGGAGCTTTCAGCATTACTTTAGACCTGCATTAAGCTGTCACATGTGTTTCTAGATATCCATAGTGATATATTTTAAAGCAATTATGTTTTGAAGGACCAAACTTTTAGTTCAAATTAACCCGAAGTTCGGGTTATCGGAGTTCGAGATATCGAAGTGCAACTGTATATTTATTCAGTAACCTTGACCCTTATCCAGCTATCCTCGACCATAAGTCATTTGCAAACAGCTTTGATCCAGATAAGATGCCAAGTATCTTGGCATCTCATCAGGATTAAAGCTGTTTGACATTCAGTCAATAGTTTCTTAAAAGGTTAATTGAAATTGGAAGTATTCAAACTTGCATCAATCTAAATTTGAGCAGACATCGTTTTTAGCTTGTCTGTTTCAAAGAAACGTTGAGCTGTTGTGATCACCGGGTTGTAGGCGTTGGCGTAGTTGTGGGCGTTGGTGTTGTCGTGGTGCAAAAACTTTAATGTAGCTGATTAATCAAAAAGTATAATAGGTATCAACATGAAACTTCATAGATGGGTAGGCGTCGCATGCGGCTCTCATTTCATCGGGGCATAAGTGTTAAACTAGACAATCTAACCTCAACATTGCTCATGTTGGTGTATAAAGTCTGGTTCTTATTTGTATATTTACATGCAGTAGCATTTAACCCTTTACTTGATGGCTGTTTATCCATATTCCACAAGATAGTTATCTGCCAGATTTTCCAGCCCTTAAATTTTAGGCCGAGACAAAAATTAAAGAGTCTTTCTATGCCTTTGCAATCAGATTAAATCCAGATCAGACAGCTCCTGTAGGAGCCATCTGATCAGGGTCTGCTCTGTTTGCTTATGATATTATATATAATACATATTGTTTTAAATTTTTGCCATGGCCAAAAATTCCTTTGTCCATGTCCTATCTCAAAAGTTAATTTAATAAATATTAATGATATCATTATTTATTGCATGAATTATTCTCCATCAAGTGAAAGGTCAACTGTGTTATCTTTCCACAATGTGTGTGAATTTGTGATATGTCGATACATGTAATTATATACATCTAATATAAAATTTCATAATGAATAAAAAGTGGTGAGAGTAATGTTTTACCATGAGTATGTTATAGACTAATTTTGCAATGTCAACTACAATGTTCGCTTTCAAGATATGGAATTCATATTTTACTGTTCTGAAGAGTCCTTGAAGTTTGCTTTAGCAGGGAGACACTTGGGGATCACTTCTAAGTTGTCTGTCCATGTTTTATTGTTTAGTCCCCAACTGGGCACCAGAAGGGGGCTTTAGGTTTGCACTCTATCTGTCTGTCCTTCCATCAAGATTTTTGTCCAGATGATATATCCTCAACCATATGGGATAGGATTTCTAAATTTCTTGTCTTGGTGTGTTTTGGGAAGATGGAGTTTCACATACTACTTGATGTCTCTGTGGCTTTACTTTAACATTGTCCATTGCATCAGATTCAGTAAAACAATGTCTGAAAATTGACCAGACATTATTACCTCAACCCCTTGGGTCAGGATTTCTAAATCTCTTGTGTGGGTGCATCTTGGGAAGGCAGAGTATGGCATACTGGTACTACTTGGGGTGTCTCTTTGACCTTGACCCTGACCTCATTTTAGTAAAAGTTTGTCAAGAAAGTTGTCTAGAAGATCAATCGCTTGACTTGGAGTTTCCAATTTTCTTGTTAATCCTTCGCTTGCTATTCACGTCAATATACCTACCTGTAAATAGTGAAGACCCAGATGAGACAGCTCCTGCTGGAGCTGTCTCATCAGGGTCTGCACTATTTACAAGTTGATTGTGCAACCAATGCACTCCACAGCAGTGATTGCACAGCGAAATACTTGTACACAGTGAAGATATATGTAATTATACAACAGGGCATGGGTAAAGAAGGAGAAATGTATTTTAAAATTCAGCAAGCGAAGGGTTAATTAGTATTTGTAATGGACATACCGGTAGTCTTACATGATTAGCTATCATGTGAAGAGTCAACCATGTGATCTTGCCACAATGTGTGTGGTGTGTGAATTTATGATAATATTTACAAATGGTTTGAAACCATGTTGAGCTGTAATGCTGGAAAATTCAGCTAGATTTTATCCAACTTGTTTGTAAATAATCCCCAAACTGTAGTAGTTGCTAAATTCTCTACATTTGCCAAGAGATACATTTTTTGAATTAATCAAATTTTTTACAGGCATATTGTTGGTTTATTTAATTCTTTACTTCATGAATATTCATATAAGAAATAATAACTTCATGAATACAAATTAGATGAAAGTTAATAATGGCATGACAAAAACAGTATGATCAGATCTATACATGTGTTACAGAGTAGACCCAAATAAGATTGCCCCTGTTGAAACCTTCTGATCCGGCTCCGCTCTGATTGCTTATGAAACAATATAGATCTGATTCTACAGACTACAGTGTCGGCCATTGGCTAACAATTCATGTTTTCATATACTACTGTAAAAATTCAGCAAATTAATATACATGTCATTATTTCTTACTTGGATATTCATTGAGTAAAGGGTTACACGATTTGTGAAGAGTGATAGGTGAATCCATCAAACTACCAGAGTGAATAGTGTTGTTTTATAGATAATACAAGCAATATACGTATATATTAAATTATGTTAAGTTTTACTTTCTCTTCACTTTTGCAAGTTTTCAGTGATTACCTTTTCAAACAGGTTGGTTTCAGATGTGAGCTTTCTGTATGACTTTCATCCTGCATTAAGCTGCCACTTGTCTTAAAAGACGGCATTGATACCAATTTGTACACCTAGTTCAGAGATATACTTTAATATATACACTACAGTAAACCCCCTTCTAAACCGGAATTCTAGTAGAGAAGAATTTAGAGCGTTTTAGGCAGGTGGCTGCTTAATGCAGGGTGAAAGTCATGCAGAAAGCTCCTCAAGGAGCTTTCTGCATGACTTTCAACCTGCATTAAGCTGCCACCTGACTCCAAGACCGACATTTATACCAAATTTAACGTTCAGTTTAGCTAGGTTTTACTGTATATTCTTTATTGTCATTTTGATTGCACGGAGTGCCTTTTCTTTACATGTGTCACTATCAGCTCATTCCTTCATAATCTATCTTTGGACTCAACCTATTAATCTAAAGTGAAAAGTTTGGAATTGTGTAGTTTTGAAACCATTGTGATAAATACAGCATTTGCTCCTACAGTTTCAAAAATCGACTTTTATAGAGGCATCAAAAGCTGTCAATATGAGGAATGAGTTAAAGGGTTTTTGTAAGTCTGATAAATATATTCATACATATATTGTTATTGTGTTACCTGCTGTAAGTAGGCTAATATTTAGGGATCACTTCTCCATTACAGTTTGACCGTCTTGTCTCAGTTTTCTCCATCATCCATCCAACTATCAGTTATGCTATTGTCACCACATTTTCACTTCAATAGGTGACACATGTGGTTTTTTTTAACACTCTTGTTGTTTTGTGAACTTGAAAGCCTCTCATTTTAACTGTTTTATTAACACTTTGAGCACCAAGTAACTGATCAACAAAGTTTATTACCTGTTTCTTTTCTAAATTACGTTTTTCCTCAAGTTCTTAAAAACGAAATGTCAGAATGTCAAACAGTTTGGATCTAGATTAGACCGTGAGTTACACTGTGTCTCATTCCTCACCTGGATCCAAACTGTGAACAAAAGTTATCAAACTTGGTCCATAATGTTTAAAGGGTTCATGGAACTTTAGAGTGTCCACATAGTTTATTAAGCCTTTACTCCATGAAATGTAAAAACTAATGACATCATGAATATTAGGTAGATTACTTATTATATAACACACAGACACCGGACCTCTTGGCCATGGCAGAAAATTTAGAATATACCAGTATTATATTTAAAGCAAACAGAGCAGACCCTAATCAGACTGCTCCCGCAGGAGCTGTCTGATCTGGGTCTACTCTGTTTGCAAAGGCGTAGAAAGATGTATTTATGGAGTAATGGGTTAATGCAGGGCAAAGTAATGCAGAAAGTTCATGTAAGAGCTTTTGCCTGTATTAAAATCCAGATTATGACTTTTGAGTTGTCATACTAAAGAGACTTTCCTGTATCTACTGTGTACTTGTAACTTCTGTTTTGGATCACTGGTCTGTTGCTATTTGTGAAAACCAGCTACCTCATGGCACTTTGTGACATAACACTGCCAGCCTAGGTCGGTTGTAAAGTATTCAATTTGGAAGTTGCATGGTATCTACAGTAGAACCTATCTTAAGCAGTCATCAAAACGAGGTCTAATTATGGGTCTTTAAGGCAGATGGTAGCTTAATGCAGGTGCAGAAAGCCTTTTGTATTACTTTTGCCCTGCATTAAGCAACCACCTTTTAAGAGTTCTATGTTCAATAAATGAATGGCTGCTTAGGACAGGCTCTACTGTATTTGATATTATATCTTTTTTGTGATGATGTACTTAGAGTGGCATTTAAGGTTCTATGAAATAAATTGTTTGTTTATAAATTATAATGTTTTACAGTAGTACAACGATCAGATGGCGTTGTTTCCAAAACAGTGTGTATGTAAACACAGAAATTTAACGATAATTACAACTGTGGCATGTATATTAGGATAGGAAGCAGTGGTGTAGTGGTTATGTTGTTAGACCTGGATTAACCTATACAACATGTCGCAGTTTAATTTATCGTTAATTTTCTGTGTTTACATACGTACTGTTTTGTAAACAACGCCATCTGATCGTTGTACTACTGTAATCTATATACATGTATTGTTGTATAGCACTGCTATATGTTTACATATCCAAGGGACTCTGCTATTTTCTTTGATAATGTGTGTCTCTTGATAAATTGCTCAGAGGTATGATAAAAAAAACAAAACAAATATTTACTTGACAATTCTTTTTTATTCCCCATTAATATGAGTTCTTGTATGAGTTGTTACAATAACACTTGTCTCCTTGCCTGTAGTGTAGACAACTAGGGCTCGAGGTTAAAAAGCTTTTTGCTTGAGTCTGAGTCTATTCTCAAGCATATGATTGGTCAGACTTTGAGCAAGATATTTGAGAATGAACTCAATGTCATAACAATGACACAGTGTCATTACTTTATTTGCGGGAACCAAATGTATACTAGACCCAGATCAGAGGGACTCTGTAGTTGTCCACTGATCAGGGTCTGCACTTTTTGCCATAATAAGAATAGAAGGAAAAGTGTTGTTTGTTTGGTTTGCTTTATGAATATTCATAGAGGGGGGAGTCAAAATATTACAGTATACAAAAGAGTAAAATGAGTGAACATCAACAAAGGGCAAACTCCATAGTGCTTGTCAATTTGTTCCATTGCATGTAACATGTATTATAAATTGGAATACAGCGTGAATATGTAAACCCAAGAACCCCAAATCGATTAACCCTTTACTCCATAAATACACCATTCTACGCATTTGTAAACAGAGAAGACCCAGATCTGATGGCTCCTGTAGGAGCCATCTGATCAGGGTCTGCTCTGTTTGCCTATGATATAATACATTTGTATAGATATGATTCTAAAGTTTCTGCAATGGCCTAGATCATTTGTTTATAATGCAATGATTAGAATTCAACTCATTAATATTCATGATTGTTTTTTCTTGTATGAATATTTATGGAGTAAAGGGTTAAACTATGATTATGTCTCCCTTCACCATTTCAAAATTGTTTCTGTTTATGAGAATATACTTTAACAAAGTCAACTACAAAGTGATTTACAGGTTTATATTACAGTAAAATCTCAATCATTATTGATCTTCAGCACAGGTGGCAGCTATATGCAGGCTGAAAGTCATGCAGAAAGCTCCACTTAGAGTTTTCTGCATGACTTTCACCCTACTTTCAGCAGCCACCTCATGACCTGCCTACAAAGACATAAAATCTTCAGTACCAAGATTTTTGTAGTATTGAGTTTTTACTATATTTTAGCATGTTTTTTCTATTGTTTTTTATCACTTGTCTGCTGAAGACGTTTTTTTTTTGTCTGTGGAAGTTCACCTTAGGAGCGCATGAATGCCTGAACACACTGAAAAGATAAACAGACTTAATAGAAAATATATTTCAGAAATTAAAAACTGAATACTTACAAAGCAGTGTGTCTATTTGTGAAGACGTGTGCAAACAGTGGATCAAAATGAAACACGGAGTATCTCGACATGTATTTGTGAAACACTTTCCCAACAGGTGCTTTAAGTAATAACTTTTGACATTGCAGTGTGACCTTGACATTGAGTCATGGCACTACTCAAAAGTTAAAATTTCATGAAATAGATACACATGCCATTTATGAAGCCCCAATCTCTGAAAGTTTAACCCTTTCCTCCATAAATATGCCTATCTATGCCTTTGCCCTTTACTGTAAGAGCCATCCGAGCAGGGAAAAACCTGGGTTTGCTTATGATATAGATAATTAGATATGGTAAAACCTCTCTATAATGGCCAATAAATTACAGCAATTATTTTGTGTTAAATACAGGTTGCTGTTTAAAACAAGGTGAAAGTAAAACAGAACGCTCCTATAGGAGCGTTCTGTTTTACTTTCACCTTGCTTTAAGCAACCACCTGACCTAAATACCAATTAATTAACACAATTTAGTGGCCGTTATAGAGAGGTTTTACTTTTCTACAATTTCTGTTATGGCAAACAATTCCTGTCTCAATGTGACATTTTAACAAATAATCTAATTAATATTCATGATGTCATTATTTCTTACATGAATATTCATGAAGGAAAGGGTTAAGCAGTATTTGCTAAGGTTAAACATTTAAGAAATTTGACATTTGAACTTGAAGTCAAACTGAATGGACTCTATAGACCATTCCATATAAAACGTTAACAGTGTAATTCTGATATCAAATTATTTTCTTCAATTTTTCAAATACAGTAAATCTCTCTATAACAGCCACTAATTTGTGTTAATTAGTTGCTATTTAGGGTAGGTGGCTGCTTAAAGCAATGTGAAAGTAAAACAGAACGCTCCTATAGGAGCGTTTTGTTTTACTTTCATTCACCTTGCTTTAAGCAGCCACCTGCCTTTTGCACAAAATACTTGATATAATTTAGTGGCCGTTATAGAGAGGTTTTACTGTACCTATCTCAGCCTTTCAACTACCCTAATTGCTCTTGGGCAGACAAACTTATGCAAATAGTGCAGATACTCTGATCAAACTACTCCTGAAGGAGCACTTGATCATAGTCTACACTATTTGCTACAAAGTCAGTCTAATTTATGAAAATGGTGCCAATTGGACTTTTTCAGACTTTTCAAACCCACAGAGCTGTCTCATCTGGGTCCACTTTGTTTGCTAAATGTATGACAAGAGGGCCAGAATGGCCCTGAAGCGTTCACCAGACAATCAGAGGAGAAGACTTTCAAAGTTTTCACTATATGTTTCTATAGAAAACTAGCCGGCCCTGGGGCGGGGCCAATTTTGACCCCAGGGGCATAATTTATATAACTTTTGTAGAGGACTTGAACATGATGCTATGAGCCAAATATGAAAGCTGAGAACCTTTCAGTTTCAGAGGAGAAGGTTTCAAAGTTTTCTCTGTATGTTTCTACTGAAAACTACCCACGCCTGGGGCGGGGCCAATTTTGACCCCAGGGCCATAATTCATATAACTTTTGTAGAGGACCTATACATGATGCTATACGCCAAATATGAAAGCTGAGAACCTTCTAGTTTCAGAGAAGATTTTCAAAGTTTTCAATATATGTTTCTATAGAAAACTAGCCGCCCCTGGGGCGGGGCCAATTTTAACCCCAGGGGCATAATTTATATTAATTTTGTAGAGGACCTAAACATGATGCTATGTGCCAAATATGAAAGCTGAGAACCTTCCAGTTTCAGAGGAGATTTTCAAAGATTTCACTATTTGTTTCTTTTGAAAACTTCCCACCCCTGGGGCGGGGCCAATTTTGACCCCAGGGGCATGATTTATATAACTTTTGTAGAGGAGCTGAACATGATGCTATGTGCCAAATATGAAAGCTGAGAACCTGGTTTCAAAGGAGAAGATTTTCAAAGGTTTACTATATGTTTCTATTGAAAACTTCCAACCCTGGGACGGGGCCAATTTTGACCCCAGGGGCATAATTTATATAACTTTTGTAGAGGACCTAAACATGATGCTCTGTGCCAAATATAAAAGCTGAGAGCCTTTTAGTTTCAGAGGAGAAGAATTTCAAAGATTTCACTATTTGTTTCCATTGAAAACTGCCCACCCCTGGCGCGGGGACAATTTTATCCCCAGGGCGTTAATTTATATATCTTTTGTAGAGGACCTGAACATGATGCTATGTGCCAAATATGAAAGCTGAGAACCTTCTGGTTTCAAAGGAGAAGATTTTTAAAAGTTTACTATATGTTTCTTTTGAAAACATCCCACCCCTGGGGCGGGGCCAATTTTGACCCCAGGGGCATACTTTATATAACTTTTGTAGAAGACCTGAACATGATGCTCAGTGCCAAATATGAAAGCTGATCAGCGCCTTCCAGTTTCAGAGGAGAAGGTTTTCAAAGATTTCACTATTTGTTTCCATTGAAAACTGCCCATCCCTGGGGCGGGGCCAATTTTATCCCCAGGGCCATAATTTATATAACTTTTGTAGAGGACCTGAACATGATGATATGTGCCAAATATGAAAGCTGAGAACCTTCTAGTTTTAGAGGAGAAGATTTTCAAAGTTTTCACTATTTGTTTCTATTGAAAACTGCCCATCCCTGGGGCGGGGCCAATTTGACCCCAGGGCCATAATTTATATAACTTTTGTAGAGGACCTCAACATGATGCTCTGTGCCAAATATGAAAGCTGAGAGCCTTCCAGTTTCAGAGGAGAAGATTTTCAAAGATTTCACTATTTGTTTCTATTAAAAACTGCCCACCCCTGGGGCGGGGCCAATTTTGACCCCAGGGGCATACTTTATATAACTTTTGTAGAGGACCTGAACATGATGCTATGTGCCAAATATGAAAGCTGAGAACCTTCTGGTTTCAGAGGAGAAGATTTTCAAAGTTTTACTATATGTTTCTATTGAAAACTTCCCACCCCTGTGGCGGGGCCAATTTTGACCCCAGGCGCATAATTTATATAACTTTTGTAGAGGACCTATAGGTGATGCTATGTACCAAAGATGAAAGCTGAGAACCCTGTAGATTCAGAGTAGGAGATTTTTAAATTCAAATTGTTGACGCGGGACGACGCACGCCGACGGACGACGGACATCAGGCGATCACAAAAGCTCACCCTGAGCACTTTGTGCTCTGGTGAGCTAAATAAGGTGTTTATATCAAGTAAAGAATTAACTAATATGAAATAGACTTACTGTATCAATGTTTAAGGTTGCTTCTCCTTTGCTCATGGTTTCCTGACTCTTGAAGTAAGCTGAATAAGAAACACACACACACACACATAAATACTGAAGGGCTAAACCTGTGTCATGCCGTAAAAATGATTTCTTGCAAATTGTACTTACAGTAGAACCCGTCGTAAGCAGCCATAAAAAAGGTATTATAATGGGTCTGTTAGGCAGGTGGGAGCTTAATACAGGGCAAAAGTAATGCATTACTTTCTGCATTACTTTTGCCATGCATTAGGGAACCACCTGCTTTTTAAGACTTTTGTGTCCAATAAATGAATGGCCGCTTAGGACAGGTTCTACTGTATTTCCAATTTGTTCAGACATTGAGAAACTATGGACAAGGGTTAACCAATTCCCTCATAGGCTATTTTTAGACCCAACCTCTTTGAATAAATCTACCGAAAAGGAGCATTAACTAGAGAAAAGGAAAAGTTTAGAATTTTGTAGTTCTGAAACTATTGTGATAAATAGAGCATTTGCTTCTGAGGAACAAATGCTCTATTTATCACAATGGTTTCAATAAGTATAGGGTTAATCCTACTGTAATTTGAAATTTGCGACGGTATATGATGTTTTTAACGGTCGCAAATTATTTTAATGGCGACGCCGAAGGCGGAGTCATTAAAATAATTTAAGACCGTTAAAAACCTCATATACCGTCGCAAATTTCAAATTACAGTAGGATTAACCCTATTCTAACGCAATCTTAACACGAAAATGCCAACTTGTTGTTATATCCTATGCGCGCAGGTGATTGAATGAGTGATGAGGCGAGAAATAGTGCCCAGTTTCTCTCAGATTTCTTAAAATAACTGGATTGTTTTCACCTTGGTTTACACAAAGTCAAAACACCGGACCAGTTCACAGTTACATTTGTCATGAATAATTATGTGACAGCTATATTACATGTCCAATACACTTTCAATACACATGTCAGGAAAAGTAACGTTATCTTAGTCTTTGGCGCCGTACGCAAAAACGTCGTCTGTAACAATGACGTCACGTTATAACGTTATGTTTGAATAGTATGATAAATAAGGTTGAATCTGAATCACAACGCTTTGAGTATCTCAATAATTCTCCACGTGACATATAAAAGACCGACCAAGTCGTGACAAAGAATGGAAATTAAAAACTTTCAAAATACCGGACTGAACTTGAATATATGTCAGTGTATGCATACGAATTTATCAGTAGATCTAAGTGTTAGATAAAGAAAGCGCATTAATATATTTACAGGCTAATGCTGTTATTCGGCCGTTTGCGATTGGTTGAATTTGCGACATATAAAACACTTTTTATATGCCGCAAATTTGGTCACATGAGCCAATCAGATTGCAGGAAACTGACAGATTGCGTTAGAATGACTTTTACATAGGCGTAGAAAGGCGTATTTATGGAGGAAAGGGTTAAACAGCTTGGTTTTTGATGAGATGTTTTACTTGACACCGCAACGGATATAATTATGTACAGTAGGACCTGTGCTAAGTGGCCATTCATTTATTGGACACAAAAGTCTTAAAAAGCAGGTGGTTCCCTAAAGCATGGCAAAAGTAATGCAGAAAGTAGTACATAAGGAGTGTTAAAAAGCAGGTGGTAGCTTAATGTAGGCCAAACATAATGCAGAAAGGTCCTGTTGGAGATTTCTGCATTACTTTTGACCTGCATTAAGCTACCACCTGCCTAATAGACCCATCATTAGACCTCTTTTTTATGGCAGCTTAACCCTTTCCCTGTTCTATAGTTAGTCCAATTTTCAATACTTCTTAATATTCATGGACAATATACAGTTATAATGAAATATGGAAGGTGGAACATTGGTAGCCATTTAACAAACTAAGAAACATGTCAAATTCCATTAGCATACGGCGCAGACCCTGATCAGATGGCTCCTATAGGAGCCGTTTGATCTGGGTCTGCTCTGTTTGCAAATGCGTTAAAGGGCGTTTACTGTAAATGCCAAACAGTACTTAATGTGATAACACTTTAGATAAAATTGTCACTAAAACAGTATGCCAATTCATGGTGACTCTTGTAACTGTTCTGAACTCATATGAGCCAATGAGTACCACGGCATCCCATCAGCACCTAGTCTGTTTGATAACTTTATAACGGCAAAGCAACAGGCAATACTTATCATATAACCCTTCAAATTCTCATGCATATAGGTCGAAATGGTAAGTGGCTTGACCAGGTGTATGTACAACTGTTAGATTATGAAGAAAGAAGCAGAACAAATGATTGAGGACAATTTCATATGTATACTTGATTTATTTACCAACTGGTAGATTAGCAACATATCTATATTTTCATATTTATCCCATTACCTCATAGGCTATTTTTAGATACAACCTCTTCAAATAAATCTACCGAAAAGGAGCATTAACTAGAGAAAAAGAAACATTTAGAATGGTGTAGTTTGAAACCATTGTAATGAATAAAGCATTTGCTTCTATAGGAGCAAATGCTCTATTTATTACATGGTTTCACAGAGTGACTTTTACAGAGTCGTCAAAAGTCGTCAATATGAGGGAATGGGTTATTGGATGACCTGAATATTGAAATCAAGTTCTATTTGGTACACATGGGCCTATACTTTTGTTTGGCAACCGTAATAAGTTCAAAGCAGACAAATGTATCCAGCTCATTTAATATTATAAACTGCATCCAGCAACTGTTTCAAGTAATATAAATTATAACAAGCAAATATGTCTCATTCATATACATGTGATATTATTTACTACATGCTCTGATATACCGGTATATTTCTTATATCGGGAAATCTTTCCGAGCAAGTATATGTGAAGAAGCTAGAAGCTGCTTGCGGCAGGATAATGGTTCTATCTCCAGGAGTTCTCCTATGCACCAAACAACGCAATTAAATTTGTTCTGTGCACAGAAAAACATTGTGGGTCTTCTTCTGCTCGTAATTAGCTGGATGTTGCGATATGACTGAAATACGGTTATATTGACATAAATCCTTTGGACAAACAGCAAACAACTTGGATGAAAGAATCAATCTATGCAATACTAAACAACTTTATGATCACACTTACCAATCATTGTCTTTAATCTAATTGTTAAGACAATAAAGTCATCAAGTTTGATCTGCCCTGTCTTGTCGCTGTAGCGAAAGATGATAGAGGCCAAGGATGCATTTCTGAGACGGAATCCTGAAAATACAATATCGTGCTTTTCAAAATTGGTTGTTAACCCTTTCCCTGTTCTATGTTTATTACAATTGTCAATACCTACTGAATACTCATGGACAAAATAGTTATAATGAAATATGGAAGGTGAACCATTATAGCCATTTTAGGAGCTAAAGAAACGGATATATTAAAGTCCAATAGCAAACAGAGCAGACACTGATCAGACGGCTCCTATAGGAGCCGTCTGATCTGGGTCTACTCTGTTTGCAAATGGGTGAAAAGGTGTTTATATGAGGGAAAGGGTTAAACACCGTGAACAGAATGTGATGCAGTCTATATCCAGAGTTTCTTGATGTCTCATCTGAATCTTTGTAATGGCATATGAACACAAGAATTGTTGATCCAGACAGAAATTGTAGAATCAGATCTGTATAATTTCAAAAAACAAACAGCAGACCCTTATCAGACAGCTCCTACAGGAGCCATTTGATCTCGGTTTACTCTGTTTGTCAAGGCGTCAAAAGGCCTTCTTATGAAGTAAAGGCTTGAATAACACATTCCCTCATATTGAAGCCTTTTGATACCTCTGTGGAATCATTTTTTTAAACCATTGTGATAAATAGAGCAAATGCTCTACTTATCAATGGTTTAAAAACTACATAATTGTAAAGTTGTCCTTTTTTTTGTAGTAAATACAAACGAGTTAAAACATGTTTAATTCAGACTAATTATCTATGTCCCTGTAAAATCATGCACAAAATGAGTTGTTTTTTTTATTGGATAAGTACATTGTATTAGCGTATGTGTACTTACCACTTGCACCCAAAGCACGTCTGAGCTCATAGGAATTAAGCGTGCCACTGTCATCACTATCATACTTCCTGAACACCTTCTAAAAGATAACAAAAATAGGAAGGGTTTACCACATACAGCAGAACCCCTCTAATGCGACCACGTAATGAATAAACATGGGTGTCTTTATAAGCAGGTGGTTGCTTAATGCAGGGCAAAAGTAATGCAGATAGCTCGTCTAGGATTAAGCTACCACCTGCATCTAGCACCCAGAATTATACCTCATTTTGGTGGTCGAATTAGAGGGATTTTACTGTATGTATACAGTATTTGTATACAGTAAAACCTCTAATCCTAATACACTCAAATCAGTATCATATCGGGGTTTAACCCTTTTTTTTACCCACTATGCATGGTCATGTAAGTAATGTCAAAATGAATATTTTATAATTTCATATGAACATTTTGAAATAGCAAAATTGTAGAATCAGATGCATATAATTCCATAAGCAAACAGAGAAGACCTTGATTAGGTGGCTCCTAAAGTAATCTCTATCAGGTAAAGGGTTCTGACAGGTGGTCCTTTAAAGCAGGACGTATGTCACGCTCTGGTAGCTTTCTGCAGTTCTTTAACCCTGCAGTAACCTTTTTCCTCATCAGTATTCATTTAACCCTTCCCCTGATATAAAGCCTTTTCATGCATATAGGAGCCGTCTGATCAGAGTGCGCTGTTTGCTAATGAAATTTGATAGTTCTGTTTCTTTATTTTCTACTATGGCTCCAATGTTCCAGCTTCCATATTTCATTATAGCTGTATTGTCAATGAATATTCAGTAGGCATTGAAATTTGGTATAAACATAGTACGGGGAAGGGTTAAGAAATGATATCGTGAATATCTGGCATATGTCATCGATATTTTATGGTTTTGGTAGAAACTGAAGAATAAACTATATTAAAACTTCATAAGCAGACTTTTAAAGGAATCACTTTGCTTTGACAAAAGCTGTCTAAAGCATAAAGAGCAGACCCTGATCAGATGGCAGACCCTGATCAGATGGCATGGGTCTACTCTGTTTGCAAATGTGTGAAGAGGTGTTTATATGTGGGGAAAGGGATAAACCTTTTTTTAACAAGAGTGTTCGGAGGAACACATGTGTCACCTGCTCGCAGCCGACACAAAAACTGTTTATATGCGGGAGTGAAATCAGAAAAAAGGGAAATAACTCAAAAAGCATGCAGAGTGATGGACTTTAGTTACTGTACATCAATGGTCTTCAATGGGAGGAAGACCCATGTGAAATTTGAAAGCTCTATAATGATTAGTTTAGAAATAACAGCCAAAAAAAAAGTGTGATGGACAGACAGATGGACAGACGAACAGACAGATGACGGAAACGTGATCCCTAAGTGACACACTGCCTCTCGGCAGGTGACACAAAAACTATTACTCAGCAGGTTCAACACATCATGCCCAATGCTAACAAGTTTTATTTGACTTACCAGCCATTCTCTCAGGTCATTTATAGTGGTCATAAACTCGTCAGGGCCAAGCTTTCCTGATCTGTCATCCTAAGGCTTGGTTAAAGATATATGTATATCAGGTAAGACACATAGCACAGCTATAGACTGGAAGGAAGTACAGGGCACTGCCAGATACAGTAAAACCCTTCTAAACCAGAATTTACATACTTTTAGGCAGGTTGCAGCTTAATGCAGGGTGAAAGCCATGCAGAAAGCTCTTAAAGGAGCTTTCTGCATGGCTTTCACCCTGAATTAAGCTGCAACCTGTCTCCAAAACCAATATTTATACTAATTTTAACGTCCGGTTTAGACAGATTTTACTGTACTTGAAAATAACTTCAAACTCAAGCAGAAAGTTTGACCTCAGGCCCTTGTAAATGGCATCCCCAGTGTACCACAGCTCTTGCTGTAAACCTTATCATCAAATTGCAACAGTTTTCACTTTATATTTCCCCCACCTGACCAAGTCCTTGACTGTAAACCGAGGTCCAATGTATCAATATATTAACCTGGGCATCTAAAGAAACCTTAGAAACTCGGTCAATAATAGTTTAGTAGGGTATCGCATCCGGGTTTCTCTGTATCTTCTCCCCTCTCTCTTGGGCGTCCATTTAGACCATAATTAGAAGAACGGACTTAATCAACACAAAAAAACTTTAAATCCTTTTATTTTTTCTTTCGCAAAACTCTATCACAGTTTCAACAGTTTGGATCCTGATGAAATGCTAGTTACTCTGCAACTGTAAACTGTTAGGAAAGGAAAACACATATTGGCCATATGCAGCAATGGAGATAAACTAGGACAAAAGCTTATTCCAACAACTGGATCACGAAATCTAACCATTGTTTAGAACTTCAATTTCTCGAACTTCAATGGACCACATAAAATACCTCGAGATAAGAGAAGTTTGAGTCATCCGATTTCTGATCTGGGCAATTTCTCAAGTTCACAGTTAAATGCAGGTCTAAAGTAATGCTGAAATCTCCTGTAGGAGCTTTCACCATTACTTTCGACCTGCATTTAGCTGTCACATGTGTTTCTAAATATGGGTCGTGATACATTTTAGAACAATTCTGTATTGCAAAATTTGGTAGGATTTAACTTTTACTTCGAGTTATCTCAAATTTCGGGTTATCCAAGTTCGAGATATCGAAGTTCAACTGTGTATTCAAGATTCAATTTTCTTGCCTGTAACAACTAACAACTGATCGAAACAATAAATCATTGCATTTGCAGCACTTTGGTGCTTTATACTTAACAAAGCCTTCTTACTCTTACATAACCAAAGCAATCTGTCAAGGATACATCGTGCATGGCAACGATACTACGGCAGGCCTCTAGGGATATCCCGTCAGGGAGCTCTGTAAAACAACACAACACAATAATTTTCACAAGAAATCACCATTTTCCTGTTGATTGCAACCTACTTCCCATTTGTAAACAGCATAGATCAAGATCAGATCTAATAAGGATCAAAACTGTTTGCCATTTGATCAATAGTTTATTAACCCATTCCTCCATAGGCTAATTTTAGACCCAACCTCTTTGAATGAATCTACCGAAAAGGAGCTTTTACTAGAGACAATATTTTTTTTAGAATTTTGGTGTTTGAAACCATTGTGATAAATAAAGCAGTTGCTCCTATAGGAGCAAATGCTCTATTGATCACAATGGTTTCAAGAAGGTTTTTCAAGAAGTGGTTATTACAGAGGCGTAGAAAGGCGTATTTATGGAGGATCGGGTTGAAATATTTTGAGTGAATCTGAAATAATTAGAATTGGACTACAGTAGAACTCTTTCTCTCTTATAAATGTGTTTTCATGCATTTGCAAACAGAGCAGACCCAGATCAGATGGCTCCGACAGGGGTCGTCTGATCAGGGTCCGCTCTGTTTGCGAATGGAATTTGATTGATCTGTTTCTTTTCTGCTCTGTTTGCGAATGGAATTTGATTGATCTGTTTCTTTTCTTTCTAAAATGGCTACAACGTTTCACCTTCCATATTTAATTATAACTATTTTGTCAGCGAATATTCAGTAGATATTGAAATTTTGAATAAACATAGAACGGGAAAGGGTCATTTATTTATTGAACATATGAGTCTTAACCCTTTCCTCCATGAATATTCACATAAGCAATAATGACGTCATGCATATTTAGGTAGTTCGCGCTGTTGCTCGGCAAAAAATCGAAGTTTATCCAATTAACATCATATGTGGTCCAAGTATACAGAAAGTTACCGCCGACACGACTACGACGTTCATTTTAAGTTTGACGTCGGTTGATTAGCAATATATGACGAAAAAAGCGCCCTCTGGTGTCATCTAAGCAATTCACATGTGCTTGCGTATTTTTTTATTTATTTACAAATACCATTGCGTATTTCATTGATTCGAAAACTGTTTTAAAGAAGAAGAATAGTTTTCACTATCTATTTCACATTCAATAGAATGATATGCGATACATGTTTTACAAGCGTTACACTTTTGTTCTGTCAAGAGTTGAAGGTTGGAAAACCTATTTTACCGCTTTCTGGTATTGGATTATTTTCGCCATTTTCGTGGAATTCCCAAAAAACTAGACAGTGAAAGTTTACAAAAAAATATATATTACTCCGTTCACTTCTTAACAGAATCAAGTAAAAACAACAATACCTATTCAAGTTCATTTTATCGCCATGAGTGATTTTGCTAGGTCAACTCATCGTCATATTCGACGTCAACGCGACGTTGATGTGATGTGATCGTCAGTAAAATAATTAATTGCCCTATTTGTCGCTTGACTTTTACAGATAACAATGCAAAATTTTATAATTCTGAATATTTATTGATTTTAGTCTCATCCAAGACATGCATTGACATATACCTTTATACAATTTGAATTAAAAATACAATTTATAAATTAATATATAGTGCAGAAACTAAGTTTCGGGTAAAACCTTTTACAGTATATAAACACCTTTAACGCATGAGAGTTCCATTGAATATCATATACAACTGATTAGCAAACATCATATTACATACTTTCAGCCTACGAGTTACTCGCAAACCGTTTCACTGGTATGCTGTTTGTCTTGACCGACGTAAAGGTGTATGCTGTAATGGGTTAAACCGTTTCATAAACTTACATCAATTTAAACAAGCAACAACATTTTGAGAATATTTACTAATATTGTAATTTGAATTTACTTTGAAAATGCATAAACGATATATCTAGCGTTAGCGTCAGAAAACAAACAAATGTTTAAACTACATTTAAATTCTTCTGTACTGCTATTTACGTCTACTAATCGATTATCTTTCCATGATCTACAAATCTTGTCATAATGACTCAGGGCCGTACCCAGAAATTTTTTGCTGGGGGGGGGGGGGGGGGGGGGGCCTAGTTGGGGTGGGCACGTGAGGGGTGTCCCCTCCCGGTAGTCGAAATTTTTTTGGTATGCCGCTTTGAATGGTGCAATTTCCTGCTATCTGAATCACTCTATTAAGATATAATTTTATGTTATAATATAGGAAATCGGCTCCTTTTTACACCTGGATTTCAGTGTATAGACTTAAAGCATGATGAATGATCACCAATGTTTCAATGCAGGGACTTCATACAAATTATACTAAACATCAAAAGTTGTGATCAAGGCTAAAGTTTTTTTTTGCGATTGACAGACACGCATATCACGAAGTAAATACAGTATTTACTTCGTGCGCATATTCATATTCATGAACATGATTAAAGTATTTTTGCCATTGGCAGACAAACACACTTAATTGATCATGCTTAAAGGTTTTTTTTTTGCAATGGACAGACTCTGCATTATTCATCTTTATGTCTTTATTCTAAATGTGAAAATAACCCTGATCAAAACTACAAACATCAAATATTACAGTTTACCAAGAGGGTCATGATGGCCCTTAATTATTCACTCACCTGGTTATAACGGATTTATGTATACAATGAAAAAGACATTCCATTTTATCTTATTTTACAATAATATTTTGGCTGATTTTATAGCCCTTATTCGGGTATATTCCCAATAGCAAAAGGTGTGTTTTGCCCCCATTTTTTGGAGGAAAAATCCCAGTCTCAAGTTACGAAACAAATCCATGAAAAGAAAACATTAAGAAACCTCGATTTATTCACTACACTCGGCCTAGGGACGAAGATCATTTTTACTTTTTTTATCATTCGAAATGTTCAGTTATTTTTTCATTACTAGTTACTGATCAGTGTCAGTAAAACGCTTATTGGTCGAAGTGCATACTGCTTTTTGTAGCTATGCTATATATAGCGTCTTGATACGTCATTCCCGTCGCCTTAATTTTGCGACAAGGTCTCCTCGCTTAATTAATGCGGTATTTGTGGAAATGCAGCAATTTGCATTTTGACACGACTGGTTCCTGAACAATTTATTTGCTAAACTCCAGTATAGCAAAAACTGGAACCAACTCGTGATTACGTAATTCGGGTGTTCTCCGCTGGGGGTTCCCCTGATTGGTCCATACCAAAATAGGCCAAGCGTGGATCACAGCATGACAGCATGCTAAAGGTGGTCTGTCTGTGTAGAGAACTAAAAGATAATCTCCACGAGGTAGGAAAATATCAGTCACTAAAAAATTGCCTTGGTAAAATTCAAAACGGTAGATCTAGATGAAAACTAAAAAAGGGCCCATTAACAAAAATGGTATCTTGGCAGCCAGCTGGGGGGGGGGGGGGGGGGGCCCACCTGGGTACGGGCCTGAATGTATGTTGCATGATAGACAGCTGTCGGACACTATGCAAGGGATCATAAATATAATTTAATGTAGAAAGCTGTCTACATAGTGTGAACATGATAACGCAGCTACGTCACTGTTGATCTCATTTCATAGAAGAGGGATAAGGACTTGCATAACTTCTGATAATTTTTGACACGCTCTTTCAACAATGCGTTAAGTGCGCCTGTCCCATATCTACCCTAGTCGCAAAATGAAAAAAAAAATCTTTAGAATATACTTAAAATATAGACTCTAGCAACATCAACACTCCATCCGATGCACTTCAAATTGTTTCTAGTCGATAAAACGATAGTTTCTATTTTTGCACTGTCCCATCCCCTTCCTTCCACTACCCATTCCTGCTATTCTAGTGGCACGGTGGGTTATATTATACTCGTATATCTATGTCTCTTCGAAAGTCGCGGATATAGAGTTGTATGGTATGGATCAGACCCGTCTCAATTTGTTTTGCATTTCGAGGGCTTGGTGCAAAACTATTCTAACTCCTCCACAAAGTGAAGGAGTTAGAATAGTTTTGCACCAAGCCCTCGATTTTGCGTCAGCCCACCCTCCCCCTTGCCACGGCCCTAGTGTCCAAATGGATTTACTCTTC
This sequence comes from Azorinus chamasolen, assembly GCA_963576725.1. NCBI lineage: Eukaryota > Metazoa > Mollusca > Bivalvia > Cardiida > Solecurtidae > Azorinus > Azorinus chamasolen. Next base: position 108,260,253 of record OY755235.1, on the reverse strand, counting down.
TTCCGGTGTATTTTGATATTTGCTCGATCTTTGACCCGTTCCCCCTCCTTATCCCTTCCTCGGGCCAGTGCTGAGATAGTTTTTGCATGTATTATAGTTGTATATCAGTTTTCTCTTCGAAAGTTACGAACATTAAGTTGTATGGTATGAATCAGGCCCACCTCAAAATTTATTACATTTTGCATTATTACATTTTGCGTTGTTATTACATTTTGCGTTGGTTAAAAATAAGCATATCAACGCAAAATGTAATAACGCAAAATGTAATGATTTCCTTTATATATCAAACATCTTTAGAATAAGTATAACATACTGACTAGCAACATCTACACTTCACCCAGTACACTCTGATACAAACCCTCCACTACATTTATCTCCGGTCAGACAGGTTATATTATCGTTATATATTCACTTTCTCTTCGAAGTCGTGGATATATAGTTGTATGGTATGAATCAGGCCCACCTCAAAGTTTATTACATTTTGCGTCGTTATTACATTTTGCGTTGGTTAATATCTACACCTGATCCAGTGCACCTTAATAAATTTCATGTCGATAAAATGAAAGTTTCGACTTTTGACCCGTCGCTCTCTACTACTCTCCGCTTTTCCAGTCTCTTGTTGCCAGAAGAGGTTTATTTTACTTGCACATATATATGCATTTCTCTTCGAAAGTCGGGAATATAGTCGTGTATGGAATTCATGAATCAGACCCGTTTCAATAATTATTACATTTTGCGTCGTTATTACATTTTGCGTTAGAGTCACAGTTTTTCCAGCATAATGTAATGAATCAACGCATTTTGTAATAATTACATGTATTATATTTTGCGTCGTTTATACATTTTGCGTTGCAATGTAAATATTTGGCAGTAAAACATTTGACACCGTATCAATTGATTGTATTTATTTTCTTATGTATTTTCACAGCAGATTTTTTTATTTAATGTTTTAGATCTACTTCTTATTCTTTTAAATCCAGTCATATCAAGGAAGAATGAATGAATGAATGAATGAATGAATGAAATACTTTATCTGAGGGTAGCTCAATTAGTCATAATGACTAATCTACCTTGAGGCCCTGAAACAAAAGCATTTAATGCAAAATACAAAACAGTAACAAGAAATGTACGCACAAGAAATCAATGTTCAGATATAAACTCATTGCTCGCTAAGTAACTATGTGTCTGTATAATTTAAAATTGTTGTCTGCTTCAATTTGTAGATGTATTCTTCAAGGACACGCATTTGGATCCTTATAAAACGTCGAGTAACTTGGCGTCTTATCTAGATCCAATCTGTTTTGATTTGCCACTAGCATCCAAATAGTTAATATAAAGCTGGATTTAGCTTAACTGTTGCACAAATGAAGTGCATAAATGACATTTGACCCCGATTCAGGTGGATAAATGCACGCGCTATTAAACCCCACATATTTGTGACGTCATTTACCCACGCTGTCAATACTATAATACGAAAAAATATTTTTGCTTAGTTTTAGTTAAAATAAAATGTTATCTGCTTCAAAATTAGAAAAATGCAGTTTGAGTGTAAACTAATTGAACCTGATGAGACGTTGGGTTACTCAACGTCTCATCTGGATCCAAACTATATTGCACAAGGTTTATAACGAATTGAATGAATGAATGAATGAAAGGCCTGAGAGTAACCCAATTAATCTAAATTAATGAATGCATGCTAAAATACTTTATTTAATGAGGGTAGCCCCTTAGGTACTCCGAGGCATTGTTAATCATTACATTTCATACATTTTTATGTAAAAATAACAATCACAGATCATAATAAACAATGTGTCCAATGCAGATATTACTCTAAACCATTTCATTAACGCAAAATGAAATCAGCTTAATTATACAAACTACATAAACAAAGTTTCAAATAGAACTGAACCAAGCAAGAAACTTCTGTGGAAAGTGTCCTACATAGACCCGTTCCATTTGTGCTCTTTGTCAATGAGACACTTTATTTTACGAGGGTAACTCGGTTAGTCAAAAGACTAATCTACCCCGAGGCCCTCAAAATAAGTACATTTCATACAATATGACAACTGTAAACAAATAAAGAGCATATTAAAAGGCATATTAAATAATAGTTATTAATCATATGTGTACAGTAGTACTGTACTCCTTTCTAAAATATATTTTTACACTAAATGAAAAGTCCCTAATCAGAAACTCCTGCATGAAGTGTCTGATATGGGTTTGCTCTATTTGTTATTAATAGAAGAAAAAAAAGTTTTTTTCTGATGAAAGACAATTAGTTTTCAGGAATATTAAACTACAATTTCAAGGGAAAATGGACGAAGCGTACCATTGCCGAAGCGTACCTGGATTGTGCGTACCATTTCCTGGACGGAGCGTACCAATAATAAAAAACATAAATTATATTTGAATATAACACTTAAGTATTATACTAATGTATTATACAGTGTTTTAAAAATATACTCTTACAAGATTACAAGTATTGGACATCATATGCCGACTTATTAGATTCTGTGTAAGAACCCAATATGCCGATTTCTTGACATCGCCATACAGGAAATCTACAGGTTACAAGTTTCCCCAACACAGTCATAATACATGTAAACTGCACAAATAAACATTAACAAAAGTCACCTGTACTGGACATCATATGCCGACATTTTAAATTCTGTGTAGAACCTCATATATGCCGATTTGTTGACTTCGACATACAGGAAATCGACCATTTACAAGTTTCCCCAACACAGTTATAATAAAATGCACAAGTATCCTTTATAAAAAAAATTAACATCTTAGATGAATCTTATATTCTGAATTAGATTTAAATAGCCAAATATTTAAACAATCCAACTCTATTTACGAATCATGGCATGTGTGTATTGCGAATGATCTGGTTTGCACTACATTGAAGGTGGCACGCGTTATGGAAAATCCGGAGATTTGATTGTACAGTAATCAAAAATTTAACTCTTTCCCAATTCCAAAGTTCATTACCTACTGAATAGTCTTAGCCAAATTATTAATAATGAAATATGGACTAAATTAAAGAAATAAAACTATTAAAACCCATTACCAAACAGAGCAGACCCTGATACGATAGCTCCTATAAGAGCCGTCTGATCTGGGTCTACTCTGCAGATGCGTGAAAACACGTTTATATATGAGGGGAAGGGTTAAAATATTTTAACTGCAAATATACTAGAAATAAATTAAATAAGTATGCGTGTGCTTAGAAATTGTCACTATCGTTGGTCAGTGTTTGAATAACTTTTAAAGCGGTGAATTAATTATCCAATTAATGACTGTAGTAATTATCGTAACGCCTCGGTCCCAACCCCAGACAACACATTACGCAATGCACGCGTGTTTGAGACACTGGATTAAAAACGGCGAATTATAATTGTCCAATAATTGACTGCAGTTAATGTCGTTACGCCTCAGTCGCAACTCAATATGACACTTTACTCAAAAGACTCAATTCGCTAATATGCACGCGAATAAAAGTCACGCGCAAATGAAGACTTGACAGTCAAGAAAGCATCATGCCGGACTATCCTTGTTTAGACGGCTCATTAGACATCAAAGGACGGGGCCGGCTGTGCAGTGCAGAAGTTGTTCTAGATGGCAACACAGAAAGTGCAATACTGGTAACATTTCTTAACAACTTTCGTGTTTTTTGTTGTTGTTTTTTTTAAATATTTTCCAAGTCGTCTGATAGGGTAGGTTTTGTTTGCGATTGCGAGAATAAGTTGAATTATGGAATCATTCTAAAGAAAGGTGTAACATTGTATTTGGACACGCATCTTTATATGTAGCTCTGTTAATGGTTCCTAGCTACCGCTGCCATGTATTCCTTTTTGTTTCAAAATAGTACCTAATCAGGCGTACTTGAAATGTCTATCATGCAAGTTCAGCATCATAGAGTAGCAGCGTGTCAGATGTATAAATCTTATTCCGTTGAACATGTAATTAGTATAAATCCAAAATTTCTCCGTATTTGGAATTTGCTTTATGTTTCAGGTGAAACACCAGCACAGTATAGACATGTACCGGAAACAACAACGGGTGTTGTTACAGATATGTGTTTCATTTTATTGATTGTTGATCCATGTTCTATTATATTTTCCGATTTAACCCATTCACTGTCCCGTCGGTTCTGGTTTCGAAGAAATTGCGAGTTATTGTCGTAACTCCGGCGTTAACCATAACTTCTTCAAGTTTTCATTTACAACCTGCATTTTTGGTATGCATGTTCATCTTGACAAGGCCTATCCACACATACCAAAACGATAACAGACGATCGAGCGTTCGTATTTGCCCTGCGACGAGTTTACGGCGCCCATAGACCCGCCGTAAGGTGAAAACCGCTCGGTCTCCGTACGGAGGCATACGGTCGCCGTACGATTTTCTTACGGATTCTCGGACGCCGTAGCCCCTTTGATTTGTCATAAAAATGTTATACATTTTTTCTAAAATCGCAAGCCCGCAGTCGGTAAACACGTAGTTACAGGCATCGTACGACCTCCGCACGGGCATCGTACGGAGGCCGCGCGAGGATCGCGCGGACAAAGACCGATTTTCGGTGGACATGTACAAATGTAGCAAAAACAATCGTACGTACGGACACGCTCGATCAGTATACACAAATAAGCGTACGGTGATCGTAGACAAAACATCGCAGCCCGTAGACTTCTACGATGCCAAACAAAATCGTAGGAAAATCGCAGAGAAAGAAATCGTACGGCCTCCGCGGCAAATGTAAACTTGTCCTAATAAGCAAACAGAGCAGACCCTAATCAGAAAACACTTATAAGTGCCGTCTGCTTTGGGTCTACTGTGTTTGCAGAGACGTAGAAAAGCGTATTCATGCAGTAATGGGTTAATAAACGTGAACGGGTACGAGTCTTTAGAAATGTGCTGCTGAGTGTATGTGCTATGACATCGGGAATTTTAAATTTTGCAATGACACACTGTCGTAGGAATTTTGGCCATGGCAGAAACTAGAGAGTCCGATATAGTTTCGTGAGCAAACAGCAGCAGATGATTCCTATACGAGCCGTCTACACAGGGTCTACTGTGTTTTGCAAATACATAAAAAGCATACACCCATTCTGTCCGTGTTCTGTTGTATGTAACTATAGTTAGTGTTTCTATTCATTTATATTAGGTTTAGAACCACCACATGTTAACCGGGACTGAAATAAAACAATAAAAATAATATGTGTTTATTTTCTCTTATATAGAATATATGAAATTTCAGCTTTGTCTCTAAACGCCACAAGCTTTATTTTTTCGGCCCCAAATGTTACAAAACGCCAATTTAGGGACATTTTAACTTATTTTAGACATATTTCATGAGCCTAAGGCCTGTGGAAACAAATACCCGCTTATAACGTTTACTCCATAAACATTCATGTAAGAAAAAAATATGATGAGTATTATTAACTGGTTTTTTTTGTAAAGACATGTAGGCTATAGATAACATTTTGTATGATTGTATAGTTATATTTCATAACCAGACATGGTAGGCCCTGGTCAGACCACAGGTGCTAGGCGTGTGGCCATTTCACAAATACTGCTTATAAATACCTTCAAATACGTTTAGACATCATAACTTGACATTATAAAAAAAAGAAAAAAAAATGAATTTTTTTTTTTTTCGTATAATATATCTACTCTGTTTGCAAACGTGTGTTTATGGAATAATTGGGCTAATATATCAGATTGGCGCAATCCAATTGGGGTTATCTCACATCGTATTATCAATACACATCGACATTCACACACTAGCGCGTGGCCCAATGTCACGTGATTATGGGCACGTGCCAAATACACACTGGCATATAACAGTGGAAACTGCAAGGGAATATCGGTATTGGAACGAAGCTAAGTTCAAGTGTAAACTTTGTCTCAAAAACGATTTCTGATCCTGTTTTTGCATTCTGGCTGTTTTATTTTGGGTCTGACCTGCTTGCAAATACTTTTTGTGTATGCATATGACCTTTGTTAACTTAAACTCTACGTGGCAATTACCACACAGTGAAACTCCTAGTGGAAAGTTTACACATTTCCGATATTCGCTGTACATAAAAAGTGATTTAGCAGTAGCCAACACGCTGGATAGATGAATGATATCCTCAAATTCAAAGTACGTATTTTGAAAGAAACTTAGGACACCGTATTTAGGATCTTCCTCTTGACTAGGAAAGTCGGTGTATGGGCCATACGTTGGATACGGGGAACCGTGTGTCATGACAATACTATGCTCAATTAAAACACATTACGATAAAATAATACATTAATAACATTTTTTTATGTTTTCATATATAACAATAACAAAAACATTTATACCAGTATCATATATTTGGTAAATGGTACGCTTAGACCGAAAATGGTACGATTTGGTAATGGTACGCTACGGTAATGGTACGCTTAGTCCATAAACCATTTCAAGTCATACTGATATTTCCATGAATAAATAGTGTAATAAGAAGAGCAATGAGCATATATACTATAAATAAGATCTGGAACAGTTTTATATATATTTCAACGTCGCCTTGACGCCGAGTATGATGACGAGATGACCTAGCAAAATCGCTCGTTGCGAAAAAATGAACTCCAATAGGTATTGATTTTTTTACTTGTTCCTGTTAAGAAATGAACGGAGTATGACATATAATATATTATATCATAAGCAAACAGAGCAGACTCTGATCAGATGGCTCCTATAGGAGTCATCTGATCTGGGTCTACTCTGTTTGCAAAGGCATAGAAAGGAGTATTTATGGAGTAAAGGGTAAAAAAATGTCTGATTCTGGATATTTAAGACAGCTGGTAACTTAATGCAGGACAAACGTTCTGCATAAAGCTCCTTTACATCTTACTTTTGCCCTATATTAACCCATTCCACCAAAGGTTATTTTTAGACCCAACCTCTTTGAATAAATCTACCAAAAAGGAGCATTTACTAGAGAAAAGAAAACTGTTAGAATTGTGTAGTTTTGAAACCATTGTGATAAATACAGCATTTGCTCCTGTGGAGCAAATGCTTTATTTACCACAATGGTTTCATAAAGTGACTTTTATAAATGCACAAAAAGGCATATTTATGGAGGAAATGGTAAAGCAATTGCCAGCTTTAACCCATTCCCTCATAGGCTATTTTTAGATCCAACCTCTATGAATAAATCTACTTAAACGGAGCATTAACTGGAGAAAAGGCATTTTTTTAGAAATTTGTAATTTGAAACCATTGTGATAAATAGAGCATTTGCCCATATAGGAGCAAATGCTCTATTTATCACAATGGTTTAAATAGGTGATTTTTATAGAGGTGTAGAAAGGCGTGTATATGGAGGAAAGGGTTAATGATGAACCTACCTTTCATAAACAACTTGTTTAGAGCGTTTTGCAATTCATATACATCAACTTCCTTGTCCTCTCTGGCCAAAGCAAAGAAACCTCGATATTTTGTCTTGTCTGCCTCTGATACAATTTGACGGTCCTGTACAAACACAAAAAAGGCTTAATGTATGTAGAAATCCTCCATATACTAATTCGCTGCCAAGGTTTGTCGTCGGAAAACTTTGTTGTCTGCTAACATTTTATTAATTTTTCTTACGTTTTGTTAACCCTTTACTCCATATATGCCCCTTTCTAAGCCTTTGCAAAAAGAGTTGACTGTGATCAGACGGCTCCTGTAGGAGCCATCTGATCAGGGTCTGTCCTGTTTACTTAGGAAATTTTAATTGGTCTGACTCTATACTTTTTTACCAATACCAAAAATTCATGTGTTCATATACAATGTACGTATGTCATTATAAACCACATAAGCTAATGAATATTCATGATGTCTTAATTTCTTACATGAAAAGAGCTCCAGATAAGATGTGTAAATTCAACCCTTCTCAAGAATAACTTCTTTATTTCTCCATCAAACCCTATGTTGTGACCAGTCTTTAGATTCGCCTCGAAATCCTATGTTGTGACCACTCTTTAGAATTGTCTCAAAGAGACGAACCTAAAGAGTAGTCACAACATAGGGTTTGATGGAGAAATAATGATTTTGGTATTTGAGTACCGGTATGCACCTTTATCAGTTCGAGGGCTTGGTGCAAAACTATACTAACTCCTTCACAAAGTGAAGGAGTTAGAATAGTTTTGCACCAAGCCCTCGATACTGTGGCTTTGATGAATATTCATGGAGTAAAGGGTTAAAGGAATAATAACTGTTACAAATACGTTGTATCCAAATGAGATGCAGAGCTACTTGGCATCCCATCAGGATACAAACTGTTAGCGTAGGTAATCACAGATTGGCCATTGTGGCAGTGAATGAGTTAACCCATTACCTCATAGGATATTTTTAGATCCAATCTTTGAATAAATCTACCGAAAAGGAGCATTAACTAGTGAAAGGAAATTTTTAGAATTTTGTAGTTCTGAAACCATTGTGATAAATAGAGTATTTGCTCCTTAGGAATAAAAGACATATTCCTGTGATCATATAAAATTATAAAAGTTACGACAATAAATACCTACTATGACATTATTTCCTTCGTAAATATTCATGAAGTGTAGATTAAAACCAAAAAGATGAAATTCAAAATTGAAGATTGAAGCCGAAGGAAGTACATAGTTGCTGAGAAAGAACAGAATTAACATACCTGGTTTTCAATAATGTCAGTGTTTGCCTCATCCATCTCACTGAAAATTGAAAATGTTTTAACCTTTCCTTGTTGCATAATAATATAAGAAATAATGACATCATGGGTAATTAGATTAGATTATTTTTTTATACTGGCATAAAGTTTGGCATCCAACTGAGGAAAATGTGTCGAGCCATGGCATGAAATAGTAGAATTTGGTATACACTGGATATGTAAAATTTGATGTATAAGTATCCAGAAACTGCCCCATGCCACCAGACATTTTGCCATTGTTTCTCTTAATTAGGCCAAAGGTCAACTAAGTGCATATTTTATATACGTTATTTGAGAAATCATTATATCTTTATCAATTTTTAAAGTGTAAAATGATAAACATGGTACCAAAATGAAGGTTAAACATTGGCCTTTAATTCGAACTTACTTTGTGTAAAATGTATTATTTGAATATTCATGAATATTAATGAGAACATCCAAAATCAGTGAAAAATCGTTAAAATCAACATGTAACGATGATACATGTTATGTCTTCACCATTGTTGCTATTTAACAAGCTTAATGGCATCAAAATAAAGGTTAGACTGCATGCAGGATTCCAGCTATACATTATGCACAAGTACTTCTTAAAGTAAAGTGGGTGGGGGTAAATGGACACGTAAACAAAATTTTCAGTTCTGTTTAAAGTCACTAATTAATTCACTATATTTGTATGGGTATTTGCTGGACTGGTACAATTAACACCATCGCAAACACGTGTTAGTGTGCTTTTTAAAGCTGCTTTGAAGCATTTACAGCAAATAGATTTGCACTTGGTTTTGCACCCATAACTTGTTTAAAGAATGCATCAGCTGCAGTTGGTACATTTCCAAATCACCTTTAAGGGTTCGGCACCATCTTGCTATGCGTTAGCATCAATAACATTAATTTCTGTTTCTATCGGCCCAGATCCATATACCAGCTTAATACTTTGCTCTAGCAATTTTCAGTTCTAGTGCATCCTTTGTTGGTGGAAGCAGTTCAAGTGTTTAACCTTAACCATATTGTGAAATTCTTGCATCATCAATGGATTCTCCATTGGCATCAAACGTCTGTGCATTGTACAACTGTACACCTCTTCAAATATCTGAAAGCAGATCGGACATACAAAATATTTCTTCCAACAGGCCTTCTCTCCGATTCCAGTGAAAGCAAGGGTTGCCTCACATCCAGTTATTGCATGAAACCCAAAAATGTCCCGGCAGACATCTTGAGATAACTTGCGGAAAATACAATTTTGTTTTCTTGGAGGTCCCAGCCCTCATCCAGACTTCAATGCCTTATAAAGGACCAAGACGGTATATCAGTACAAGCAGTACATCAAAGTCTTGGCATTTGACAACTGTCCAGCCTTAACCCATTCTAGCAGCATTCAAGCTTTGAAGACATGCAAGACAATCAATGTATCCACCTCATCATGATTTGATTGCAGATGGGACACTTCATGTCTGCATTTGTCTTGAATGACGATATCCAATGCATCTATTGAATACTGCAGTACTAGTATACTACATCAACTCTGTGTTTGTGGATTCTTCTTCTGCTTCTTACTTCGTTGAGCTTGACCGCTTTAAAGCAGGCTACTCGCACCATTGTGATATGCACATAGGTGAGGGAGGGTCCAACATTCAAATGAAAAAAACAACAACAGGTTAAAACATTGCAAACAGAAGAATATTACATGAAAGCTGAGATCCCAGCCTGGAAAGTTGGGAGCTATCACTTGATGTTATAGTAGTTTGTTCCAGATAATCAGCAGAGTGAAAGCAATATTCCCACAGGAACTTGGTCCATCAAACCATGGAACGAACCTTAAGGAGTGTCCTCTTGTAGGTACACCAAGAGGGCGTCAGAAGGTGGGGTGTCAGCTGCAACAAAATCGTTCATGGGCCTATAGCACATCGCGGCCTTTACTTTTTTCTGCCTCTATTTGGGCAAATCATGTTGAGCATGACACAAACGCTGCGTCTTCTGCAATAATTCAAATAATAAATCTTCTCACGAATTGTCATAGCCTTGGTATATGGGTCCAAAACACACGATGTGTACTCATCCTGCAGACTGATCCTGGGGTTTGTAACACCCCTCCTTGGTTGACTTTTGGCATTAGCCAATGTTCCTACTTAGAAAGACTGCGGGTGAGTTTTCCTTCTTTATGACCATATCGACATTGGCTTTCCAAGACAATTTAGAAGACAGTAGCATCCCAAGGTATTTGCCTTCTTTGTTGTCTTCCGTCTGCTTGCTATGAACAGTATGATTGGTCGCTAAGTGTGTCCGCTTGTTGATGATAAGCAGGACCTAGCACGTCTCTGCATTGAACTCAGTTTCTTCCCATTCCTACAGACTGTCGATGTCATTCTGAAGACGTTTGCATCTGTTATTGACTCGGCACAAAAGTGATGCGCCAGCAAAGCGTCGAAAGGGAGAGCATAGAAATTCCGTGTGATCATCATTGACTATGAATGAACGGACTGAGAACGGCACATTTATGAACATCGGATGTTATCGGTACTGACTCGGAGGAAAAACCTACCAGCAGGATTAGTAGGATATAATCAAGCATTTTGCATTACGTATTATAGAGTTGGAGCTTAAGCAGCAGGCGTCCAAGACACTTTGTCAAATGTTTTGGAAAAGTCTAGCAAAATTGCGTCAATCTGATGGGACTGATCACAATTGACAAAAGGTCATTGGCCATATTGATCACTTTGTCTCACATAAGTGCTGCTTCCTTAGACCATGCTTGCATTGGCTGATGATGTCATGGTTCTAAGAAAAACCAGGTTACTGCGTAGGATGTATCCCTTGATCTTACATGTAACAGAAGTTAGAGATACAGGCCAGTAAAGGGGTTATTCTGGACCATTTGTTTTGTAAATAGGATTAACGTGACAGTCTTCCAATCACTGGGGACCTTATCCTAGTTGAGAGGCCTGGAAGATCACATCCAGAACAGGAGCCAGGGAATGTGCCACTTCTTTCAAAAACCTTGTTAAAATGGTAGCTAAATGGAGATTAAGGCCCTTAAGAACCTTGCCGACACTATTTATTGTGACATGAAAAGGAAGGGCATCATAATAAGGCACAATGGACAGATAGGTCCTCGTGTGTAAAGACAGAACTAGTGGTTCAGTTATTTAGCATTGGTTTGTGTATCAACATTGTTAATGTCATCATTCTTCAGTGGGGTTACTTCCGAACTGTCACATTTCTTGTTCATAACAAAAGTGTAGAGCTTCTTACAGCTTGTGTCTGTCACTAGGTCAATCACATACCCATCATGAGCATCATTGCACTTATTCTTTGCAAGTTTTCTGTAGCTCCTTGTTTATGCCCAGTTCTTCTGTACCTTGGTCCTCAGCACTTTTTTGTATGCACATTTCTTCTTTCGTGAGAAACGACGGGTAGTGGAGTTGCACTATATCTGGCTGAACCTGGTTGATGTTAACTTAGAAGGGACCACTAATTTGAGGGCGGCTGTGCACATTTTTCTGAATATATCGAATATAGTACAGATTTGTAAAGGGGCTGATTTGCCAAGAGTGCTGCAAACTCAGTCATTTTGATAGGTCATAGAGTATGCATTAGCCCCCTTCCACAGGTGGGCAAGATGTGAGGTAGGCTTCCTTCCGCAGGAAAGATATTTTAGTCAGTAGCATGACATGCTCACTTATTCCGGTATTGAGGTTTATCTGTTCAACTAGTGATCGTTTGTGGCAATAACATATAGAATGTTGTCATCACGGATAGTATGAATTCATTGTTGAGTGAGAGTGGGTACCTATGGCCAGAAAATGATAAAATGGCCAATCAATTTCCTGCAAATGTCGAAAGGGTTTGTCATAATTTAAGTACTGCTGGTGTTAGTAACATATATCAATTCATTATGAAAAAATATTGCCATACTTACCAGGAGCTATGGCGATATAGACAGCTAATATAAGTTGTGTACAATCAAACAGACCATTGTTACACTGAGACTATGGCAATAAGAAACTTACTTTCTAGCAATTTTATTACCATCTCTAAATGAAGTCTCTATAGAGTATATAATAATCGTAATTTTGACAATTTCGACACTTTGTTTTGCATTTAATTTCTTAGCAATGTCTCCACAGTAAGTATAGAAATATTTATGGCACATTTAAGAAATATTTGAGTGACCTGTAATGATTGCAAGTTCGGAAAACATCGTTTTAAATACGTGTACAGTACATTATCATACAGTATAAATATAACTTAGATGCAAATTTGTGCAAAAGAGGTACATCTGCGTGAAGAGGTACTATAACTCTGACATTCAAAGAGGGGTTTGGCAGTGGCATGGACCAAAACCACAAATGATAAGTATCTTGCAACACAATTATTGTATTCAAACATTTCTACTAAAAATGCCATGGACCTCGAAAAATAAGCGACTTTTTACACCTCGGATTGCCATCTAATATGAACAGGTGGTATTTTGGCTTAGGCAGAACCTGCAGAGTCAGATCTGTTATAATTTCATAAGCAGCAGACCTACAGGAGTCGTCTGGGTCCATGTTTAGCTTGAGAACTCAAATCGGACCAATCAAAAGCTTGAGAACGAAATCAGACTCAACTAAAAGCTTTATAAACATGGGCCCTGATCTGAGTCTGCTCTGTTTGCAAAGGCGTGAAAAAGGTGGTTGTATGAAGGAAAAGGTTAAGAGAACTTTTAGAATATTGATAAACTACTTTCTATGTTTCTCTCCTTCTATACATTATCATTAGATACCATTTGGAGAGGCAATGCTATGGGTGCCAATATTACTTGGTATGATAGATTTCTATGGTTTTTGTACCTACAGCTCTACATGTGTATAAAATATCTAACATGAAGTAACCCTTTCCTTCATATTGACGCCTTTTGACGCCTCTGTAAAAATCAATTTCTGAAACCATTGTGATAAACAGAATGATTTCAACAATTATTAAATCTAAAAACGTCCTTTCCTCTAGTTATTGTTCCTTTTCTGTAGATGCATCCAAAGAGGTAGGATCTAAAAAATAGCCTATGAGGTAATGGATGAACCATTTCCCTGTTCAGTTATAATATTAACTATTCAAAGGAATTTTTGGCTGTGACAAAAACTATAGAATAAGATCTATATCATATCAAAAGCAAACAGAGCAGACCCTGATCAGATGGTTTCTGTTGGAGCCATCTGATCTGGGTCTACTCTGTTTGCAAATGTGTGAAAAGGCTCGTACGAGGGAAAGGGTTTACTCTTATGATTCTACAGGCAAATCCCATCACATTTTTTAAACAAAGATGAGGATAACTCAATAATGAAAATCAAAAGCAGATGACAAATGTTGCATACTACTATAAATTCAAATTATGTACAACATAGCTTTTTGGGATTTGTAATAATACATGACATTAAGCTGAACTATAATCATTTACCTGGTGAATACTCAGGTAAGAGAATGACTTTTTATTTGGCATTACAAAGCAACAGATAAAGTTACATGCTCGAATACTAAAATCGTTATTTCTTCACCAAACCCTAGCTTGTGACCACTCATTAGAACCGTCTCTTTGAGACCATTCTAAAGAGTGGTCACAATATAGTATTTTGTGGAGAAATATAGCAGTTATTCTGGAGAATGTTATATTTTACGCATCTTATCTGGACCTCTGTCATTATGAACAAGTTAACCCATTACCTCATAGGCTATTTTTAGATACAACCTCTTTGAATAAATCTACCAAAAAGGAGCATTAACTAGAGAAAATGAAACTTTTAAAAATTTGTAGTTTGAAACCATTGTGATAAATACAGCATTTGCTCCTATAGGAGCAAATGCTCTATTTATCACAATCGTTTCACAAAGTGACTTCTGAGGGAATTGGTTAATACTTAACCATGACAAAACTGTAGAATCAGATCTATATCAACTGTCTGATCTTGGTCTATTCTGTTTGCAAATACACAAAAATGCACCATTCTCATGTATGCATACACTTACGATGAAACGACTGACTTTTCAGTGAAGATTCTTAGCAAAAAACTTCCTTCTTCATCTGGCTTGTAGGTACTGGGTATGACGACGTATGTGCCTGGTGGTAACTGGTGTCGACCGTACACCTCTCTGGAGTTATTGAACTCTGGACATCTTGCTTCAGATGCATTATATAAGAAGAAATCCCTCTCCAACGGTCCGTCTGTGGCTGAAGAGGCTCCCTTAAATTGAAAATAAAATGCAGTACAGTAAAAGCTCTCCATAATGGCCACTAAATTGTGTTAATTAGTTGGTATTTAGGACAGGTGGTTGCTTAAAGCAGGGTGAAAGCGTAACAGAATGCTCCTATAGGAGAACGCTCCAACCTGCCTTAACACAAAATATTTGATATAATTTAGTGGCCGTTATAGAGAGGTTTTACTGTATAACACTTAACCCTTTCCTTGTTCTATGTTTATTACAAATTTCAATACCTAATGAATATTCATGGCCAAATAGTTATAATGAAATATGGAAGGTGGAATATTGTAGCCATTTTACAAAGTATAGAAACAGATCTATTTAATTCCATTAACAAACAGAAAAGACCCTGATCAGACGGCTCCTATAGGAGCCGACTGATCTGGGTCTGCTCTGTTTGCAAACGCGTGAAAAAAGTTTATATGAGGGAAAGGGTTACCTCCATATATATTATATATATGTATGTATGTGTGACCGTTAATGCCTTTATACACAGGGTAGAACTAGATCGGATAACTCCTCCATGAACAGGGTTGGCTCCCGATCTGATTCTAGTTTTTTTTGTATTTGTTTAACCCATTCCCTCATAGTCTTTTTTTAGACCCAGACTCTTTGAATGAATCTGCCGAAAAGGAGCATTTACTAGAGAAAAATAAACTTTTAGAACTGTATACAGTAAAACCTCTCTATAACGGCCACTAAATTATATTAATTAGTTGGTATTTAGGACAGGCGGTCGCTTAAAACAAAGTGAAAGTAAAACAGAAAGCTCCTATAGGAGCGTTCTGTTTTACCTTCATCTTGCTTTAAGCAGCCACCTGAGTTTAACACAAACTACTTGATGTAATTTAGTGGCCGTTATAGAGAGGGTTACTGTAGTCCTGAAACATTGTGATAAATAAAGCATTTGCTCCTTTATTTATCAGATTGGTTTCAAAAAGTAACTTTAACAGGAACGTAGAAATGCGTATTTATGGAGGAAAGGGTGAACACTTTACTCCATGAATTTTTATCAATGTAAGAACAAATATGACATCATTAATATTGATTAGATTATTTTTTAATGGACTATGAAAACATGAAAATTTGGCCAAGGCAGAAACTGTACAATCAAATCTATGTACTTTTTAAAGCAAACAGAGCAGACCCCTATCAGATGGCTCCTATAGGAGCCATCTTATCTGGGTCTACTCTGTTTGCAAAGGCATAGAAAGGCATATTTATGGCGTAAAGGGTTTATATTCTTCCTTTTTGTATTAAAATAGAATCACAGCATCAAACAGTTTGGAACCTGATGAGAACAGTTGACCTAATAGTCATATAAATGGAATGATTTTCAGTCAGCCCATTTATTCTAATTTATGATATTGATGAGCATGGCTTTCAGTCAACTTGTCTGTATCAAGTTTGTTAATATAGATTATTCTAATGTGTGATATTGATGAGCATGGCTTTCAGTCAACTTGTCTGTATCAAGTTTTGTTAATACAGATTATTCTAATTTGTGATATTGATGAGCATGGGTTTCAGTCAACTTGTCTGTATCAAGTTTGTTTATATAGTTTATTCTAATTTGTGATATTGATGAGCATGGCTTTCAGTCAACTAGTCTGTATCAAGTTTGTTAATACAGTTTATGCTATTTCTTGCGGATAGTGATTTTATATCTATTGTATATCTTTTACTTATCTTTCACTGACCGAGTGGAAAATCATGTAGTTCCTTCCGGCTAGCGATTTCATATATATTATTGTACATCTTTCATTGTCTGCATAGATAATCATGCGGATGGTTCCGGTTAGTGATTTCATCCATTTGAAGCGCTTTTGAACGCACATATCCAGTGTGAAAAGAGCGCTATATAAATGTGGTATAATAATAATAATAATAATAATAATAATAATAATAATAATAATAATAATAAAAATAATAATAATAATAATAATAATAATATTATTAATTACTCGGGCATCTAGATCCAACCTACCGGTATTTGTAAATGTAATCAAATATTTGAACAAAGTAATTCAATAGTTAGTGTACCTTACAATAAGTATATAAACAATACACTAAAAACTACATTTTCTAAACGACAGGTTTGCCTGATAATGGCTGTACTGACCAAGGTCAAATGCTGTAAGGTCTCAGATTGCCACTTCTAGGCAAGACAGAGAAAGTGACTACTTAAATCTTCCAGTCTGTTGCAACTACTTATAAACGCCCATAATGCATCCATCACATTCACCATATGTGTAACCCATAACATACTTGTATATATAACTGCTATATATACCTGCTTTTTCTACATCTTATAAAACACACAGAACCTAAGTAAAGATATTATCCTCCCAATTTGACCTGCGACTCGATTAAATTTCGGCGTGTTTATCGGGATTGTTCGTAATACTCTGTCACAAAAAATAGCAAACCAAAAGCCGGTAATAATCATGTTCCTCGGGGATTTTACAGTAAAAATCCCTCTAATGCGACCACTTAATGAATTAACATGGCTGTCTTTGTAAGCAGGTGGTTGCTTAATGCAGGACAAAAGTTATACAGAAAGCTCCTACAGGAGCTTTCTGCATAACTTTCGTCCTGTATTAAGCTACCACCTGCCTTTGCCACTGTGAATTATGTCCCTTTTTGCTGGTCACATATATTTAGAGGGGTTTTACTGTATTTTATAGCGCATTCTTATACCTTCGGAAATTTATTCGACGATAATACACGGAATATGCCCGAGTCTCAGGTCAAATTGGTAGGATAATAACAGTCACATTACATGTGAGTCCCACACACTCATAATGTAAAATTTACATAAATAACATACATGTACTTATTTACTCGCATATTCCAAACCATCCACAACACACTTCTTTACCTGCATCTTCCAAAACAACTACAATGTATTTCTTACCTGCATCTTCCAAAACACCCAAAACATACTTCTTTATAGTCAAACAACTAGGTCTGACGGGTCACGGGTTCGCCGACTCCATTTTTAAGGGAGATCAGCATTTCGGTTATCCACGTGCCATTTATAAAAGAAAATGTCCAGTTATAGGTATAAAGAATAAGCGTTATCGGAAATATAGCGTAGTGGATAAGTCGTAGGACCATAAGGAAGTATATGATCGGCGAACATTTTATTAGGCGCAGGTTCGAGTCTCGCATCAACCTAAAATATTTTTTTTGCTAAATATATTAAAGAAAGTCTCCTTAAGAGCATTAGTTTTGTTGTGCATTAAGAAGCCGCTTGTACAAGACATTTGCTAAAACTTATATTGATATTCATATTTTAGCATCGATTTATTATTGAAAATATGGCTAATATACGGTAGGACTCGAACTCAAACAAAGGCATCCTTCCCTAATATTGACGAACATGTGTATAAATGGCCATTACAATTATACAATATGACATAAAATAATACTCTACTATTCATTCAAAATTAAAAAAAAGTTTAAGGTCGACACGGGATTCGAACCCACGCTCAATAAAAACTACTCTCGCATTGTCTTCTGCGTACCTAGACTTTACCCACTGCGCTAAACTGCTGACAACAATTCCGCCTCCAATTTTCTCTTATATACTAAACTCGTCTGTTTAAAATTTGGTCTGAGAACATGCGGAGTGCTGATCTCCCTAAAAAATGGACTCGGCTGACCTTTGACACGTCAGACCTAGTTGTTTGACTATACCTATGTCTTCCAAAACACCAACAACATACTTTTTAACCTGCATCTAATGAAACACATACTACATTCTTTTATAACCCCACTCACACTCCCAGCATACTTATTTACCTGTATCGTATAACCCCCACAGAATACTTATTTACCTGCATCTTATAACCCCCACAGAATACTTATTTACCTGCATCTTATAAAACCCGAACTAGCAACATTTTTTATATTCATCATATAAAACACCACAGCATACTTCTTTACCTGTATCACATATAAATACAATGCTTAACCCTTTCCCTGTTGAATATACATATATATGTGCTATAAATAATGACCATATAAATATCATTACTAGCTGCATTTTTACAGCATTCTCAAACAAGTTGTTCTTACTATGACAGAAACTGGAAAATCAAATCTATATTACCGATATTCCACAGAGCATACCCTGATCTGGGTCTACTCTGTTTGCAAAGGCATGAAAAAGCATTTATACAAGGGAAAGTATTAAACACTCATAACATACTGCCTTATCTGCATTTTATAAAACCACCCACCGTGTTGAGGTATAACATTTGTTGTAGAACCTCTCTAAACTGGACATTATAATTAGCATTAATGCCATTTTGTAAGACAGATGGTAGCTTAATGCAGGGTGAAAGTCACGCAGAAAGCTCCTTTGGGAGCTTTCTGCATGACTTTCACTCTGCATTAAGCAGCAATCTGCCTAAAAATACTTTCTTTTTTCTTTATTAAAATTCTGGTTTAGAGAGGTTTTACATTCACCTTATAGATTGTGTAACCAATGGTAAGGTTACCCCTTCCGCTGCGTTTCTCTATACGCCTGTCCTTCTGAAGCAAACAAATCAGAATTGTGCAGAGTTCATCGTCATCGTCTGAGTCATCCAAAACAATGCGATATTGGGGATTGCATGCAAAAGTATCTGAAAATATAACAATGCTTATCCAGTCAGAAATGACGGTATAAATTTAATGTTTACTGACTTTTTAATGAGTCGCTAAAATTTCAGTTTTTCTAACCATTTCCTTCATATAAATGTTTTTTCACGCATTTGCAAAAAGAGTAAACCCAGTACAGATGGCTCCTATAGGAGCAGTCTGATTAGGGTCTGCTTTGTTTGCCAATGGAATTTGATATATCTGTTTCTTTACTCTTTAAAATGGCTACAATGTTCCATGTTCCATATTTCATTATAAGTATTTCGACTATGAATAGAACAGGGAAAGGGTCAAAATAGAAATTCCAAAACTAAGCCAACATCAGATAGCTACAACAAAGCTGTAAGGTATCAAATAAAGTACAGTTAACTCTGTCTTAAGCGACCATCAAAAAGTAGTCTAATTATATGTCTGTAGAGCAGGTGGTAGCTTAAAGCAGGTCAAATGTAATGTTTACCCTTTCCTGTTCTATGTTTATTCCCAATTTCAATACCTACTGAATATTCATGGACAAAACAATTATAATGAAATACCGTATGGAAGGAGGAACACTGTAGCCATTTTAGAAAGTAAAGAAACAGAACTATCAAATTCCATTATCAAACAGAGCAGAACCTGATCAGACTGCTCCTATAGGAGCCATCTGATCTGAATCTACTCTGTTTGCAAATGCATGAAAAAGTATTTATATGAAGGAAAATGTTAATTCGCTAAGTGTCACTTCAACAGAGAGGTTCTACTTTACAAGTATTTAACCAACCTTTCCCTCATATAAACGCGTTTTCAAGCATTTGCAAACAGAGTAGACCCATATCAGACGGCTCCTATAGGAGCCGTCTGATATGGGTCAGCTCTATTTGCTAATGGAATTTGAAAGATCCGATTCTTAAATTTCTAAAATGGCTACAATGTTCAATCTTCCATATATCACTATAGCTAGGTATTGAAATTTGTAATACACACAGAAAGGGTAAAGGGATAAGTAAAAGAACCTGTTATCAGACTCTAGTTGTAAAAGAGGCTTCCGTGGCTGAGTGGCTATAGTGTTTGATGTACTATCACATAGTACTTTGCCGCTTTGGCTTCAAATTCCAAATGAGTATGAGAGGAAACCTTCTAGCTAGATTGCCACAGGTTGATGATTCTACCCTGGATGACCACTTGTGTCTGAAACAATGCTAACCCTATACTCCATGAATATTAATGTAAGAAATCATGCCATCTTGAATATTGATTGGATTAATTGTTATTATAGCACATGGACACAGAAAGGTTTGGTCATGGCAGAATCATCACTCCTAGGAGCCATCTGATCTGGGTCTTCTCTGCTTACACTAGCGTAGACAGACGGGTAATTATCCATATGCAAACAACCACTTGGGTTTTCACCCTCTACATGCAATGACCTGCAGTTTGCGAAATAACTGAAAAAACTTTGAAGTGACGGTAAACCCATAACTTAACATATAATACCTGTTGTAACAAGAGGTAAGACTTACCCGCATAGTTCCTGCAGCCACCAGCGCTCACCCTACGGACCCATTTCCCTTCAATGACAACGGCTTCCCATCTGATCTTGCTTTCATCATTTTGAAAGATTGAGTCAGGGCCCATGTTACAGATTTCTAGAGTATCAAAGTTTGCTTTCCAGTCCGAAAATGACATCCTGTAAGACCATTCGTAGCACTTACATATAAGACATAATAATTTCGTGGCTGTGGCCACAAGTTCTACCATTTTATATCTCATGGCCACAATGTGAGAACTTGTGGCCGCGAAATTATTGTGTCATGGTCATTCGATAATTAAGCAGCATTCATTAAGTCACAAGATATTAAGTAGTGGCTGCAATATTATCATGGCATGGTTTGTGTAACTTGGCATCTCATCACGATTCCTGACCGTTTGAAAATCTGACTGTAGTTTAGAAGAGCAATTAAAGAAAATGAACAGTTAGAGCAGTAGACAATGCCACTGTAAGCAAATAATTAACCCATTCCCTTATAGGCTGTTTTAGATCCAACCTCTTTGAATAAATCTACCGAAAAGGAGCATTAACTAAAGAAAAGGATTTTTTTTAGAATTTTACAGTTCTGAAACCATTTTTATAAATAGAGCATTTGCTCCTTAGGAGCAAATGCTCTATTTATCACAATGGTTTCATAAAGTGACTTTTACAGAGGCGTAGAAAGGCGTTTTTATAGAGGAAAGGGGTAAACTTACCAAAAAAGAGCATTTCCTGGGGGAAAAGGATTTTTTTAAGAATCGTGTAGTTTTGAAACCATTGTGTTAAATACAGCATTTGCTCCATAGGAGCAAATGCTTTATTTATCATAATGGTTTCAACAAGTGACCTTGGTAAACAGAGGTGTAGAAGGCGTACCAGAGTAGTCCAAGATCAAATGGCGCCTGATAGAGAGGTCTAATCAGTCTGCTCTTTTTCCTTATGAAATAACATTTCTTTTTACAGTTTCTGACATAGTAAAAGTTTGCTTCTTCATGATGTCATAGTAAAAGTTTGCTTCTTCATGACGTCATCATAAAAATCACCTGAACAATATTCATAGTCATTATCTCTGACATGAATATTCATGAGTTAACGGTTCATACAAGGTCAGGAGATAATTATGTTGAGGTAATGAGATATTAACCCATTACTCCTTGAATATTTATGTAAGAAATAATGACGTCATGACTATTAATTAGATTAACTGTGATAGTAGCACATGAACACAGGACGTTTTTGCCATGACAGAAAGTGTATAAACATATTTATTTATAGCATATCATTAGCAAACAGAACAGACCCTGATCAGACGGCTCCTACAGGCGCCATCTGATCTGGGTCTACTCTGTTTGCAAAGGCGTAGAAAAGCGTATTAATGGAGGAAAGGGTTAAGAAGTGTTCAGAAGAAGTGTACACACCAAGTCTGTACTATGGAACATTCTGAAAACAAATTATATGTTAACTCTTTGCACGCTAGCGACAAAACCCAGAATTCCTATACAAACAGATTGGATCCAGATGAGACTCTGCACAATGCGGTGTCTCATTAGGATCCAAACTGTTTGACACTTTGATCATAGTTTTGCAAAGAATTGAGAGAACATATACTCTAAGAATTGAAGCAGACAATAATTGCTGCAGACTATTTTCATAGGTATAAATGTTAATATTAAGTGGCTAGTACATTGCCATGTAATTTTACTGTAAAAGACTTCACTGGAGAGTGATTTTTAACCTTTGTCTGTCAAAGACGAAATTGTAATAACATTTGCTAACAATTTGGATCAAAACTGATTGACATCCAGATCCAAAAATTGACAAAAAACCCCCAAAAACACTACATTGAAAATTGGTATCAACAATACTTCTTTCCAAGGACCAATAGTTAACTCTTTGCGTGCTAGCGGTGAAACGGTGACTACCTATGCAAACAGTTTGGATCCAGATGAGACGCCGCATAATGCGGCGTCTCATCAGGATCCAAACTGTTTATCACTTTGATCATATTTTTGAGAAGAAATGAGAGAATTTTAGAATTGAAGCAGACGACAATTGTTGCAGACGAAAAATTACTTAGCGTGCAAAGAGTTAAGCATGTTAAAACGATACTGTCAAAGCACTCTCCTAGATAATAGTTTTTAGCCCTTTTTTGCGCCAAAAAAATCTATCATCTGCTTCAGGTTTCTAAGTTGCATTTTCTTCAGTTTCTTTAGAAATATTTTATCAGTGATAAAAAGTTTGGATCCCAAGCAGATGCCGATTTACTCAGCGTCTCGTCTGGTTCTAAACTATTTTCAAAATCAATCACGGACTTGACTGTGGTGAATGTTAGTTGTTTATCTCCTGGTTAATTCTCTTTACCAAAATTCTCCATCATCTTGGAAAACAAGTCCCATGTTGCGTTTCTCCTCATCTGAGATGTCATGCCATGTTTGGGATCTGTAAGTATTAAACCGAATGTACAACACACACTCATTGGCCTGACAATTTGATAAATTTATAATTTATGGTTTAATTCATAGAACACATTATTTGTACATTGTATTCTTTCAATAAAATTGTATCAAGCATGTGAATGTGTATTATGTAAATATATTCATGCATACACACCCACTTTTCACGTGCTCTTGAAGGGTGAATTTACAACATAAGTTCTCTGGATTGGCACTGTGCCAATCTCCATTACTTTGAAAACATTTTAAAGGCAAAGACACCATACCTATCACTCCAGTCCCCTGTCCACTCTCTTTCATTTCCCCAAGGGTTCCTTATTCTCACCAGGGTGATGTCATCATTACTCTTTGGCAGCCGGACCTTTGAAAAAATGGCAATTGACTCTTTACTCCATGAATATTCATATAAGAAATAAAGGATGTCATGAATATTATTTACACTAATTGTTATAACAACACTACAGACACGGGAAATTTTGCCAAGCCAGAAACTGTATAATTATATCTATGTTATATCATAAGCAAACAGATCATACCCTGATCAGATGGCTCCTATAGGAGCTGTCTGATCTGGGTCTACTCTGTTTGCAAAGGTGTAGAAAGGCATATTTATGGAAGAAAGGGTAAAGTAAGAAATAGTAACAGTATGATCGAATATCAGTTAGCTGAATTTTATAATGGCATTTAGAACAAGAATATATTTTACCATGGAAAAACTCAAGAATGAGATCTATATCATTTTCGACTCTTGCAGCCATATCTTGGTCTACTTTTTGCAAATGTGTGATAAAAGTGTTTTAATGAGGTTATGAGTTAAGTAAAGGATTCGAAATTCCATATTTGTTTGTTCAATTGTCCATTTGTTTGTCATTTTGGGCTGATGGATGACAGATACATGCGAAATATGGAAGTCTATATGTGTAACTCATACACGATCGTTAAAGCTTTAATCCTTTCCCTGTACAATATTCATGTAAGAAATAATGACACTTTGAAAATATATTAGCTGAATTTGCTCTGACAAAATCTGTAAAATCATATCTATATAAATTATCATGTCAAAAGCAAATAGAGCAGACCCTGATCAGATGGCTCCTATAGGAGCCATCTGATCTGGGTCTACTCTCTTTGCAAATGTATGAAAAGGAGTTTTTATGAGGAAAAGGGTTAATAATGTTTCGTGACACTAATACACTTCCATAATGAAACAAAGGTATTTATAGAAAAAAAACCACAATGACACAAATGAATTTCTGAAACGAAATAAGAACTGCTTTGGAATTTCCAGCTACAGGACATTGCAAAACATATATACCCAGAACATTCAATGTGGCACCTATTCAGGATGCAAACTGTTTGTCAGGCATGTCAGTAAACTTAAGTAGGTTTTAATCAGTTGCATTCAAAACAGAATAAGACATTGTGTTTTACGGCGTCTTATTTGGCGCTTCACTGTTTGCATCATCCAAAGTAGTATCTGTCTTAAGCGATCATTAAAAAAGGTCTAATTAAGGGTCTGTAAGGTAGGTGGTATCTTAAAGCAGGTCAAAAGTAATACAGAAAGCTCCTATAGGAGCTTTCTGCATTACTTTTGCCCTGCATTGAGCAACCACCTGCTTCTTAAGATTCCTGTGTTCAATCAATATAAGGTCGCTTGACCCATAGAAATTTAGAAACTTAATCACTTGATTAAACGCCTATTTTTGCAAATAATGCATTCAATGCCGTTGTACATTGACAAAAATAAAATTAGAAAGAAATAAAAATCGAGAGAGGATATATAATACATAAGTATACATTTAAGAAAGCATAAAAACTAATATCCATAAAACGATGGTTCAAAAACTGTTATAATATACTAAAATCCAGACTTTATATAAAGTACTTTATACAACTAAAACACGCGGACAGTTTCTAAGACATACTAAAAAGTGAATCAAAGTGTCTGAAATAATGCGTTTTTAACTCTTTTTTTTAAAGGAATCAACATTTTCTGCTCTTTTAATCTCGCTAGGAAGCCCATTCCAAAGTCTGGGACAAACTGTCCGAAAACTTCTGTCACTGAATGTCTTTCTTTTGTTGAAAGGCACATCATACATCTCTTGAGCTTTGTCTGCCGATCTCAGACTGCATGTTGGTGTTGGCTTTACGAGAAGTTCTGTCAGATAAATGGGCGCGTGGTTGAGAGAGCAATTGTACATGTATGTTAATAACTTAAAAGTGATCCTAGCCTTGATAGGTAACCAATGTAAGTCTTTAAGAGATTGCTTGGAGCTGTCTGACCATTTCCTATTCAAAACGAGTTTAGCGCACATATTTTGAATTCGCTGCAGTGTATCTATATCACATTGTGCAATTCCGTATAGGATGGCATTACAATAATCTAAATGAGGAATCACTAGTGAGAGAACTAAAGTTTCTGCAGATTCTTTTGTCAGGTATTTCCTAATACATTTTATTCTATAGTAGTTCAACATGGCAACGCGACACTTTCTTTTTACGCGTTCTTTGAAGGTCATTGATTCATCGAGAAAAGCGCCTAGGTATCTAATACACGTTTCCGATTCAACAACATCTCCTGCGATATCAATTGAATGTGCAGTACATTTGTTGAGCTGTTGTTTACTTCCAAAAATGATGAATTCAGTTTTTGCTGTGTTCATTTTAAGTTTGTTTCTGTTCATCCAGTTATTGATCGTTATGACACATTCTTCAAGATTTTGAACAGCTTGTCTTTCACTATTGGAGGTAGGTTTAAAGCGTTTACTAGCAATATGGTCATCAGCGAAACCGTATACTGAGATAGATGGAGGAATAACATCGAACAAGGTTCCTGCGTATGCAAGGTAGAGCCAAGGACCAAGGCAACTACCCTGGGGAACACTGCATTCCAACAGACGAGGTTGTGACTGTGACGAATTTACATTCACGCGACTGCTTCTCTCTATAGGTTATTTTTAGGTTAAAACCTCTTTGAATGAATCTACCGAAAAGTAGCATTTACTAGAGAAAAGGATGTTTTAGAATTGTGTAGTTCTGAAACCATTGTGATAAATAAAGCATTTGCTCCTATGGAGCAAATGCTTTAATGCTTTATTTATCACAATGGTTTCATAAAGTGACTTTTACAGGGGCGTAGAAAGGCGTATTTATGGAGGAAAGGGTTAAGACAGGCCCTGCTGTAATACATACAAATTTTAAGGTGAATGAGTTTTGTTGTGACAGAGCTATAGAAAAAATCATACATTTTTGTTTAAATCTTTCAGAATTTGAAATGTTGCATGTTTAACTTGTTTTGTAAAAAACATAATAGTATCTGTAATTACATGTACAAGAATTAAAGTCTTACCTTTTTTATGCTTGTAACAGAATAGCAGTGTCCTTGCACAAGTCCATTTTGCAACTTCTCCCCAAACTTTTCCGATTTACTCTGAAAGAAAAATGAGCTACTTCAAAAGAAAATCTACCTTTATACAACGAGACCTAATAAATTTAATTGGTTTTCAGTGTCCCTTAACCCTTTCCCTGTTCTATGTTTATTTCAAATTTCAATACCTATTGAATATTCATGAATAAAGTAGTTATAATGAACTATGGAAGGTGGAACGTTTTAGCCATTTTCGAAAGTAAATAAAGTTTAATAAACAGATCTTTCAAATTCCATCAGCAAACAGAACAGACCCTGATCAGACGACTCCTCTAGGAGCCGTCTGATCTGGGTCTACTCTGTTTGCAAATGCGTGAAAACACGTTTATATTAGGGAAAGGGTTAAAAGAACATGTGTAGACCCACACCAGAGGGTCCCTTCATGAGCCATCAGATATGGGATTGCATTGTTTTGCTGAACTCATCAATATCAATGGCTTACATGAGCAACTACTTTGTCAGGCGCGGATTTAGAGGGGCGGAGCCGGCGTACGCCCCCCCCCCCCCCCAAATAAATAAATACTTTAGATCTATATACAGTAAAACCTCTCTATAACGACCACTAAATTGTGTTAATTAGTTAGGAGCGTTCTGTTTTACTTTCACCTTGCTTTAAGCAGCCACCTGCCTTTAACACAAGATACTTGATGTAATTTAGTGGTCGTTGTATCTACTAAAATCAATAAAACAATGATTTAGTAGGAATGTTTTATTTTTCCTCACCCAGTTAAGCTCTTTTTCAACATGTATTACAAACACACTATTTATTTATGTCATCAAACATAAAAATCTACCCCCCCCCCCCTCTCCAAAAAAACTTCTACCCCCCCCCCCTAATCTGAAATCCTGGATCCGCACCCGTTTGTATTTGGTTTGCTGTGTCCCCTAAACATGAAAAATGGATGGTTCCAAAATAAGATCTCGACGGATTTTCCTTAAATAATATGGGAACAAATGGGTTAGTTGGTCGCAATAGAGATATTGCACTGTAAAGTATTGAACATGTAGTAAAACCTCTCATAAATGACAACTAGTTGAATTATCACAGGAGGGTTTTACCCTTTTCCTTTTCACACCTTTGCAAACATAGTAGACCCATCTCAGACAGCTCCTGTTTAGGTCCTCTGATCAGGGTCTGTTTTGTTTGCTTAGCAAATTTTAAACATTCTACGGTTTCTGTTAAAGTGAAACTCTTGATGAAAAATAATGATATCATACACCCAGGTCAGATGGTTCTTATCAGGGCGGCTGATCTAGGTCTGATCTGTTTTCATTTGTTTTTGAATTAGTTTTGCTGAAAAAACAAATAGCACTCAAACAATAAAAACTTTCTATAGCAGCTACTTAACCCTTTCCCTGTTCTATGTTTATGCCAAATTATAATATTGAATATTCATGGACAAAATAGTCATAATGAAATATGGAAGATGGAACATTGTAGCCATTTAGAAAGTAAAGAAACACATCTATATCAAATTCCATTAGCAAACAGAGTAGACCCTGATTAGACAGCTCCTATAGGAGCCATCTGGTCTGGGTCTACTATGTTTGCAAATTCACGAAAAGACATTTATATGAAGGAAAGGGGTAAAAGAAATCTAGAGATTCTAGACACATTGCTGTTATTCTGTTTACTTGATGAATATTCATGCAAATGATAATGACTTCATCTAATCTGGTATAACGGCATATAAAAAGTGGTTTGGTTATGTGTGTGTGTGTGGGGGGGGGGGGGGGGGGGGGAGTGGAGGGGATGAGGGGGTTGACAGACACTATAGGATCAAATTTATCAAAGCGATATTATTCAATAAGCAAACAGATCAAGCTCATGCATGATCTGGGTTTACTCTGTATACAAAGGCTTTAATATGTGTATGTATGAGACCATATGCGTGTGTATGAGGTCATATGCGTGTGTATGAGACCATATGTGTGTGTATGAGGCCAAGTAACTAATGCAGGGCCTCAGTAATAATGAAAAGAGTGGATTTTTCTGCATGACTACTGTTCTGTATTAACCCATCACCTCATACTATTTCAACCCTTTACCTCATATAAACATGTTTTCACGCATTATCAAACAGAGTAGACCCAGATTAGACGGCTCCTATAGGAGCCATCTGATCAGGGTCTGCTCTGTTTGCTAGTGGAATTTGAAGACATGTTTCTTTACTTTCTTAAATGGCTACAGTGTTTCACTTTCCATATTTCATTATAACTATTTTGTCAATGAATATCAGTAGATATTGAGATTTGAAATAAACATAGAACAGGGAAAAGGTTAAGACCAATACAATTCATAGGCTTTTTTTTAGACCCAACCTCTTTGAATAAATCTACAGAAAAGGAGCATATACTAGAGAAAATGAAACTTTTAGAATTGTGTAGTTTTGAAACCATTGTGATAAATAGAGCATTTGCTCCTATGGAGCGAATGCTCGATTTATCACAATGGTTTCAACAAGTGACTTTGACAGAGGTGTCAAAAGGCATCCATATGAGGGAATGGGTGAAGCAGCCACTTGCTTTAAAGACTGCACTGTTTATTCACTTACTGGTCGCTTTATGTCTTTTGGCGCCAAATTTAAATGTGTCGTCTGCAATAATAATTTCATATTAAATATAATTCTTAACTAAATAATAAAAGTATATTAGTAAAACATTTGTTTCTAAAAACCTGTATGCTTGGGCTAAAATAATACAGAAAACAGTAAAGTCCCAGGTCAGATGCCGCCTTTAAAAGGCGGCATCTGACATGGGACTGCACTGTTTTCAATGGTGCCAACAGGAGTTAACCCTTTACTTAATAGATTTTAACGCATTTGATAACACAGTAGACCAAGATCAGACAGTTCCTGTGTTCCTATGGAAGGGTTGCTCCTATAGGAACATCTACAGTTAATATGTCTTGATGAAAAATCAGCCAATTATCATTCATAATCTCAATATGTTTTACATGAATATTCATGGAATAAAGCGTTAAAGAAATAAAAATCTGTGTACGTACAGATACAATACAACCCATTAAGGACTGGCGGGCGACCGCATGAAGCATGACATCATCTAGGCCGCCAGGAGTGTTATCCTTCAGCTTAATGGATTCAACCACACCACCGGTGAAATCCACCATGGCCTCGCTGGTACAGCCACCTTTCAGACCTTCATAAGTTCCTCCGTTCAGTCTGTCAAAATTGATAAAATCTGGCATAGTCAAAGACACCTGCAAGATATCTCCAGATAAGATGCCTTATTAAAACATTTTCAAGAACAACTTATGTATTTATCCACCAAACCCTATGTTGTGACCACTCTTGAGAATCGTCTCTTCAAGACGGTTCTAAAGAGTCATCACAACACAGGGTTCGGTGGAGAAATGACGAGTTTAGTATTTGAGTAAACACCTTTATCTGTTGCTCCACCTACAACCATCTAGGCACATGATTTACAACATTGTAGAACATTGTGGCCGAAACTGTAGAATCAAAACTATGTCATATCATAAGCAAACAGAGCAGACCCTGATCAGACGGCTCCTACAGGAGCCGTCTGATCTGGGTCTACTCTGTTTGCAAAGGCGTAGAAAGATGTATTAATGGAGGAAAGGGTTAATAAAATACTCTATAGACACGCATTCTTACGCCTTTACTTACTATGGTTCTACATGTACTTTATAATAAGCTATCTTCTTTAAAAAAGATAACGAGTAGGATTCTAATGTGATTTACCCTGTACCTGCCGAATTTTCATGTAAGAAGTAATAACATTATGAATAATTATTGACTGAGTCACTTGACTTTTAAAGATACTGGTGTCAGTGGCACTCACGCGACTTTTAAAGATACAGGTACATACATATACATGTACTCACTTTGCGTATGCTTTCTCCAGCAAGGCACACCAGAATTCGTTGCTGTCAGATGAGTGCATGAACACGAGTTTGCCATTGTAGGTCGGCAATCTGTCGTCTACAACAACCTCCACCCAGTCTCCCTAACACAAACAAAAAACAAGCGATGTTTTACGCGAGCGTCAATTGGCTGCGTAAAACATGTTTAAGCAGGATAGAAGATGAAACAGAGAGAACTATGATTTAGTAATTTTGATGAAAAGATACATGGGATTTTTTTTTAAAATGATTGCAGAATGGGAACAATGCTTTAATAAGATATCAATTTGCTGAAAACATTATTTGAAACACTTAAACTTTTGACAGTGTTTCTGAATGGCATGCTTTGCAACATTTAAAATGAATAGCTGCGATTAAAGGATCTTTACTTATTTCTAATATAAAACGTTTCTGTTGATATACATTTTTATAAGAAATAGTATGCAAGGACAAACAAAGTTCGGACCAAAGACGAACAGGTATGAGTTTTGTTCCAACTGCTATAACTTTGGCTTTTAGCATTTCATTTATAATAACCTTTTCAAACAGTCTGGATCCAGATGAGACGACAAGTAATTTGGCACCTCATCAAGGTCCAAACTGTTTGTCAATCTGACATTTGTTTTTGAAATGATATGGAAGAAAAAAACACTTTTAGAAATGCAGCAGACGACAATATTTGCAGACATTAATTGCTCAGAGTGCAGAGGGTATTTGAAGTACATCATGCTGGACAGCAAATGACCTGCAAATGACCTGCATAACGCTAACAGCACATCAAACATCATTAGAGTGGCTAAGTGAGCACAGTGAAAACTATTGCAGCTGTAACTGTTCTAGGGCGTAAATCTAAACACTAGTCTCGCAGTATATCATGATCATTTTGAATTTCTCTCAAACGGCGCTGCCAATTACCCCCTTTTTCTCATATTATTTTTCATGTTGGGTGGGTGGGGGGGGGGGGAGCAAACAAAATAGCTGCCCATACTTGTAAGCCATTGGCAGGGTTCAGCAAACAGTGCAGACCCTGATCAGAGGGCTCCTTAACGCTGGGTATTTCTGATCTTGGCTTGCACCGTTTGCCTATGTCCTTTTAAGGGACACCGGACACTAATAGGTTAAAAATTAAAACAGAGTATCCATAAAGCGGGCACAAAGTGAATAGATACACAAATCTGTAACCCTTTACGCCTTTGCCAACAAGTTAGACCCACATCAGATGACACATGTAGAAGTCATCTGATCAGAGCCTACTGTGTTTGCTTATCGAATAATATCAATGTAATTCATCAGTGTTTTGCAAGGTAAAACTTCTCATGCTTATCAGTTTTTAGAATTGTGTAGTTTTGAAACCATTGTGATAAATAGAGCGGCTCTATTTATAGAAATGGTTTCAGAAAGTGGGTTATACAGAGGCGTCAAAAGGCGTCAACACGAGGGAATGGGTAAAGTGTTATCGATTCTTTTGCTTGCCAACATCTTCTGTTCATATAAAACGTTTTTATCTAAAATTATAAGCAATAAAATTAAAATTAAAACTATAAAATTAAACATATTAAAAAATAAGGAATTTCTCGATAGTAAGATAATCATACAAAATGATTTATTTGAATAATTACCCGAATAAATTGTAATTAATGTGATTTGTATCAAGCACACTGTGCCTTTATTTCATGTAGGTCTAGCAGTTATTGGCCTGCTATCGTCAATACATACTATTTAGTGCTTTAAACCTTTCCCTGTTGCATGTTAACTCTAAATTTTAATACCTACTGAATATTCATGGACAAAATAGTTATTATGAAATATTGAAGGTGAAATAGCGTAGAGCGATTTTAGAAAGCAAAGAAACAAACCTATCAAATTCCGTAAGCAAACAGAGTAGACCCTGATCAGACGGCTTCTATAGGAGCCGTCTGATATTGGTCTACTCTATTTGCAAATGTTTAAAAATGTGTTTATATGAAGGAAAGGGTTAAGCCTGTGTGACGCCTTTGCAGATATCGTACGTCCACATCAGCCGTATGATACAGGTTTGCTCTGTTTGCTTATGAAATAATATAGATCAAACTCTACATTTCTTCCATGACCAAAATTGTACTGTGCCCATGTGCCATTTCTATAAAAAGTAATGTAATTGATATTCATAGTGTCATTACTTCTTACATGAATATTCATGAGGTAAATGGTTAGTGACAGAGTCTATTCTGTTTGCAAATGCAAGAAAAAGCATGAAGGACCGGGCTAACCATTTATCTAATAGAGATTTGCAAAGATAGTATAACCAGATCAGACGTCCCCTGAGGGAAAGGTCTAACCAGAGTCTGCTGTGTTTGATTATGAAAAAAAAACCCAGATTTGATTCTATAGTTTTCACCATGGTTTCCTTCTTAACCCATTCCCTAATATTGACGTCTTTTGATGCCTCTATCAAAGTCTCTATCTGAAACCATTGTGATAAATAGAGCATTTGCTCCATAGGAGCAAATGCTCTATTAATCACAATGGTTTCAAAACTAAACAAATTTAAAAGTTTCCTTTTCTCTAATAAATGCTCCTTTTGGGTAGATTAATTCAAAGAGGTAGGATCTAAAAATAGGCTATGATGTAATGGGTTAATGCAATTTAGCTTATAAATATTCATACTTGCATTATCCCTTACATTAATGTTTATCAAGTAAAGGGTTAAAATGAAGATTAGTTTCCGATTTGCAGACGACAATGGCTTAGCGTGCAAAATATTCACCTGGTGCCAGAAGTTGAATTTGAATGCCCCGTAATAGCAACCCTTTTGGAAACTCTGCTCTGGGACGATGACACGGTTGAGAAGGGCAGGATTGCAGGTGAGCGAGCCTAGAGCTGCCAAAAGCCAGCTATCACCTGTATATCGAAAATAGTACAGTATAACATCTCAAAACAAGTATAATTAGTGGGCCCTTAACCCTTTACTCAAGGAATATTCATGGCAGACGCCCTCCATGAACATCAATTAACCCACTTTGGGATCCCCGTTCTATGTTTATTCCAAATTTCAATACCTACTTAATATTCACGGACAAAATACTTATAACAAAATGTGAGAAGTGGATTTTTTAGCCATTTTAGAAAGTAGAGAAACAAATCTTTCAGATTCCATTAGCAAACAGATGGCTTCCTGTGTCTACTCTGTTTGCAAATGCGTGGAGACACGTTTATATGAGGGAAAGGGTTAAGTAGTTCCTTTATAACGATATATAAAACACGTGAATACATAGCAGCTATAGGGCGAATGATGAGTAAAAACCTCTTTCAATGCTATTTTTGTCTGTGCAAATATTGCTGTTTGCGTGTGCGCGCGCACGCGCGTGTGTGTATGTGTGTGTGCGCGTGCGTGCATGCACATGTTTGATGCGCTTGTGTGTATGTCTGCATGTCTGCATACGTGATTATATGCGTGTGCATTTCGCCCCTGGAACAGGATAAAGGCAATGTTACAGTCATCACTTTGTACTGACCTTATATCTGATACTATCAGGCCCTCCTCAACTAAAGCGGAACTGTTTAACCCTACATTCCATGACTATTCAGGTAAGAAATAATGTTAGAGTATGTATGAATGTTGATCAGATTACTTCTTATCATGGCTTATGAACATGACATTATTTTGGCCATGACAGAAACTGTAAACTCAGATATATATTGTTCAATAAGCAAAACAGAACAGATCCTTGTCAGACTGCTCAATTAGAATACATCTGGGTCCATGCTTATAAAACTTTTTAGTTGAGTCTGAGTTCGTTCTCAAGCTTTTGATTGGTCAGATTTGAGTTCTCAAGCTTTTGATTGGTCAGATTTGAGCCAAAGACTCAAATCTGACCAATCAAAAACTTGAGAACGAACTCAGACTCAACTAAAAGTTTTATAAGCATGGACCCTGAACCCATTCCCTCTTACTGGCGCATTTTTGCAAATGTCATCGCTTGAAACCTTTGTGATAAATAGAGCAAATTCTCTATTTATCACAATGGTTTCAAAATTACACACTTCTAAAAGGATCCTTTTCTCTAGTAAATGCAGGTGGCGGTGGTCTAGTGGTAAAGCACTTGACTATCAGTCCGGAGGTCCGGGGTTCAAATCCCGGTCCCTCCCGGAAATTTCAGAGTCGCTTTTCAGTGTCTCCCATCCGCACATCCTCTCCACCCAGGGGTTAAAATGGGTACCTACATGTATGAGGGTCACTCGCCGTCACTGTGGCTGCATGATTGCGCCAAATGTTAACAGTGCTCAATATTGTAGGCC
Source organism: Azorinus chamasolen (assembly GCA_963576725.1). Lineage (NCBI taxonomy): Eukaryota > Metazoa > Mollusca > Bivalvia > Cardiida > Solecurtidae > Azorinus > Azorinus chamasolen. The sequence goes on along the minus strand of OY755235.1, from coordinate 108,225,119 downwards.
AGTGACTCAATGACCAGGGAAGTAAATGCACAGTCGGCTGAGCGGTCATTCGGACTGAAAGTAGACTATAACTAGGTACTTTACTTTTTAAATGCCCATTTTCGGTAGATTTATTCATAAAGATTGGGTCTAAAATAGTCTAGGATGGAATGGGTTAAATGAGTCTTCTCTGTGTGCAAAAGTGTCAAAAAGCGTCTCTGTCCAGTAAAGGTTCAATTTCTTAATGCAGAACGAAGGTTACATAGCAATTTCACAAAAATCATTGTATGTGTTACTTGTTAACCCTTTCCTCCATAAATACACCTTTCTACGCCTTTGTAAATAGTCACTTTTTGAAACCATTGTGATAAATAGAGCATTTGCTCCTATAGGAGCAAATGCTCTATTTATCACAATGGTTTCAAACTACAAATTTCTCAAATTTTCCTTTTCTCGAGTTAATGCTCCTTTTCGATAGATTTATTGAAAGAGGTTGGATCTAAAAATAGCCTATGGAGGAAAGGGTTAAACATAAGGCATTCGCTTTTTTTTTTGCAAACTACAGTAGAGTCTGTCTTATGCGACCATTCATTTTTTGAACATATGGGTGTTAAAAAGCAGGTGGTTGCTTAATGCAGGGCAAATGTAATGCGGAAAGCTCAAATTCTGCATTACGTTTGACCTATATCAAACTATCACCTATTGTACATACCCATAATTAGATCTCGTTTTGATGGTCGTTTAAGACAGAATGTACTGTAAACTTGAAGTTTATTGACTTCGTTAGAGTGATTTTATCGTAGATATTTCAACTGTGAAGAACATAAGCTGATGCCCAAGGCAAGTTCAAAAGTTATTCAACCAGATCCACTAGAAACAGTAAAATCCCTCTAAACCGGATTTTTTACCCTTTTAGGGCTGAACAAATTATATCTGCCAAAAACTCTAATCTGTTGCAATACATGTGTATTTACAAGCGTTTCGTACAAGCGTTTGACAAACTGCTGACCGAGTGTCAAAGGTTTGCAAACAGCTTAGATCCAGATGAGACAAAGAGTAACTCGGCGTCTCATCTGGATCCAAACTGTTTGCAATTGCGAGTCAGTCTGCGCGTATCATGTAAAGGGTAACAAAAAGTAAAAAAATAGATCTTTGTTGACAGGTGGCTGCTAAATGCAGAGTGAAAGGCTTCCTGCATAACGTTCACACTGCATTCAGTTGACACCCGTCTTTACCGTTTACTCCATGAATATTCATGAAAGAAGTAATGACGTCATGAATAGTAATTAGATTAATTTTTAATACAGCACATGCAGCACAGGATATTTTGGTAATGGCAGAATCTGTATCATATCATAAGCAAATAGAGCAGACCCTGATCAGACGGATCCTATAGGAGTCGTCTGATCTCGGTCTACTATGTTTGCAAAGGCGTAGAAAGGCGTGTTTATAGAGTAAAGCGTTAAACACCAACTAATTCGAATGCTAATTTGAACGTCTCGACACGACTGCTATTAACCGTGGTTACATGTACATGTATAGGGCACATCAGACTTATCCCGCTACCCGCGGTCTGTCTGGCATTTGCAAACAGTTTGGATCCAGATGAGACGCCGAGTAACTCGGCGTCTCATCATGATCCAAATTGTTTGACATTCGGACAATATAGAATCTTAAAAGTTTATTCGAATCGGAAGTAGTCAAAATTGCACCAGGTCCAAATTTGAGCAGACATTATTTTTTTTCATAGCGGGGAAAGGGTTTAATGTACAAAAAATGTTATCAATCATCATATATTGGTGGTTCTTCATATCAGTAAACAACTTAATAATTATATGTTTATACTGCTGAAAACAACAACAACAAAAACAACAAACCACTGTCTGCTCAAACCCCGATCTGTTCCAAGTTTTATCTATCTTCGATTCGCCCAAGCCTTTGAGAAACCATTGACCGGATGTCATACGGGTTGAGATGCCGAGAAACTCAGATCGCATCCGGATTCAAATGCAAATAAGGCCGTGTTTAGCAGCGTACTGGTTAAGTTAACCCTTTCGGCGCCAACTTTCTAATTGTCGTCTGCAATCCAACTTTGTTAACTCATTCAGTAAAATAAGGAAAAAAAGATAAATAAATGTAAATTTCAACGGAATAAAGCACAGCTATAGAAATTTGAGAAGTTTGAGACAAAAAGTGAAGTCCCTGATCAGACGCCGCCTTGAAAGGCGGCGTCTGATCTGGGACTGCACTATTTGTCGTGGTGCATTTTTGCGACATTGGCGGTGAACGGGTTAATGTAAATAACAACTCATAAAATGGGATCGGTACACTATCCCCTGATTACACCGTACCTGTATCCATGAGCTATTATAAGAGATTAATATAATTAATATTCTCGATGTCATCAGTTTGACATGAAATCAATCTTCATGGAGGAAAGGGTTATATGTCAAAGAGTCATTTCCGGGTAAAATGCCGAGTTGAAGTACGTTTCGTATGGACCCAAATCGTTGGCTAAAAACTAACGAGTTGGCCATTGGATGTATATAGTAAATCCTGTCCTACCCCTTTCCCTGTTCTATGTTTGTTTCAATTTAAATACCTACTGAATATTCATGAACAAGATGGTTATAATGAAATGTAGAGGGTGGAACATTGGAGCCGTTTTAGAAAAAAAATTCCATAAGCAAACAGAGCAGACCCTGATCAGACGGCTCTTAAAGGAGCCATCTGTTCTGGGTCTACTTCAAATATGCACAATTTGCCTCATATATATACGCAATTGTGACGTATTTGCAAACAGAGAAGACTCAGATTAGACAATTCATATAGAAGCCATCTGGTCGGGGTCTGCTCTGTTTGGAAATACTATAGATATGATTTTACATATCTGCAATGACCATACATTTCAATGGTCGTATGTTATCATAAAAAAATCATTTCATTTACTTTTTGCACACTAGCGGCGAAACTGTGATTACCCATGCAAACAGTTTGGATCTAGATGAGACGCCACATAATGCGGCGTCTCATCAGGATCCAAACTGTTTGTCATCTTGACCATATTTTTGAGAGAAAGTTTATTTTAAGAATTGAAGCAGACGACAATTGTTGCAGACGAAAAATTACTTAGCACGCAAATAGTTAATACGTACTGTTTTGTTATTTCTTGCATGGATATATAAGTTTTGATATGAATACAGTTGAACTTCGATAACTCGAACTTCAAGGGACCATACAAGTCAGTTCGAGATAACAGAGGTCGAGTAATCCGATATATATTCTGAACAATTCCTCGAGTTCACAGCTTAATACAGCTTAATACAGGTCTAAAGTAATGCTGGAAGCTCCTGTAGGAGCTTTTAGCATTACTAAGCTGTCACGTGTGTTTCTAGATATCAATATTGTAAGCTGTGAAAGGACTGAACGTTTTGTTCGAGTGAATACGAAGTTCGAGTTATCCGAGTTCGAGATATCGAAGTTCATCTTTAATTAGTTTTGAGGCAATTTCTCAGAAAACTGCGTACCGAGCATTCCTTGGTTCACATCAACTCGGCTTGCACCAGAGGAGATATATTGTGGATCTGAGCTCATCTCCTGAAAATACACCACAACAGTTTCCATATCACGAGTCAATTATTAATTAGTTATTCCATGAAAACGCTTTAAAGTACAATTGCAAACAGCGTAGACCCAGCTCAGACGGTCCCTTTAGACGACATCTACCCAGGGTCTGTTCTGTTTGCTTTTAACAACCTATTTGCTCCCACGATCCCATATATGTGACGTAGACTCTACACTGTTTGCTGATAGGAAATCCAATATAAAACAAAATCAAAATGAAAAATTAGACCAGACATCCCTTAGATAAAAGATAGACTAATCCAATATATAAGCATGGAAGAATACATTGGGAGCAAATAGGTTAAAACAAAACTGCATTCAAGAGGTCAAATGTATAAATTTAATGAACGGAAAGCAAGGACGTTTAACACTTTGAAAGTTTTGCGAGTATTATTGTTAAATGGTAGAGGCCATTCAGTGCAAAAGGGTTAATAGTGAAACCTCTCTAAACCGGACGGTGAATTTAGTATAAATATTGGTCTCGGAGACAGGTGGAAGCTTACTACAGGATGAAAGTCAGCTTTCTGCATGAACTTCGCCCTGCATTAAGCAACTACCTGCCTAAAAGTATCTAAAAATCTACTAGAATTCCGGTTTAGTTGGTTACTGTACTTGCGAAAGAATTTTGAAAGACAGAAAATGCCGAGCCTGATGCGAGGGCTTCTCTAGGAGATCTGTAATCAAGATTGACTTAATTTGCAAACAGTTTGGATTGAGGCTGCAGCGACACGTAACCCGGGTCCCATCATGGTCTCAGCTGTTTGACACTCGATCATGGTCTCAGCTGTTTGACACTCGATCAATCGCTTCTCAAAAGCTTGATCTACTCGGATATATAGTCCAGATTTCACAAGATCCAAAGTTTAGCACACTATTTTACACAGCGGGGAAATGGTTAACTCTTTATTCCATAAATACGCCCTTCTATGCCTTCGCAAACAGAGCAGACCCAGATCAGACGGCTCCTATAGGAGCCGTCTGATCAGGGTCTTCTCTTTTTGATTATGATATAATATAAGTATGATTCTGCAGTTTCTGCCATGGCCAAAATTCCCTGTGTTCATGTGCTATTATAACAAATAAAAATCTAATTAATATTCATGACGTCATTGTTTTTACATGATTATTTATAGAGTAGTAAGGGTTAAACGTACCGTCGGTCTCATCCATTGAAACGGTTTTGGTGGAGCTCTAGAGAAGAACAGTGACGATGGTTCAGCAGTAAATCCTGGGTCTTCGAACAGACAACCTTTTTCTTTACACATTCTCACGACCTCTTCATAGCTTTGCCCGGCACTGCTTGAAAACGACATCTTCAGTTTTGTCAATTTTACCTTGTTGTTGTTTGTGTGTTTTTTTTCTCAACAAAATTACGACATGGAATTAATCCTACCGAGTTATATTTGTCGTTTTCAGTATATAACGCAATCACAGCTAACTACTCGAGTATGACATTTGGAGTGTTGCAAAACTATTTCTTCAATAAAACATATTCATTCTCGACATAAACTATCTACTACGAGCATGTTTAAAATATATCAGGCGTAAAAATTGTTTAGTCAAGTATACTTAGTAATTGTAATCCGCAAAAAGTGTAGTCCGCTATAATTCTGAATAAGTACTTGTTATTCATAGAGGAGCTTTCTGCATTTAGCTGCAAAATGTCTCCAAGACCGGTATTTATTTAAGAAATGAATGACGTGCTTCCGGTGTTCATGAGGTTATGCAACGCATAGCTTTACGAGCAAAGTTAGTGAAGCCCGAAGGGCTTCACGTTAATCTTTGCTCGTAAAGCTATGCGTTGCATAACCCATGAACACCGAGAGCACGTCATTTATTTCTTATATTTATATTCCATTGTATTTCTTATATTTAAGAAATGAATGACGTGCTTCCGGTGTTCATGAGGTTATGCAACTTTCTTTTTAGAATAAGGTTATATAAGGACGTTGCAGGGCGAATGTAAATATTGGCTTATGAACACATGGATATTTAGCCATGGTAAAACAAACTGGAATCAGATCTATATTAACAGAACAGGCCCTGATCAGACGGCTCCTACAGTAGCCACCTGATCTGGATCCACTCTTGTTTGCGAAAACGTTAAATTTCATCTCTATCAGGTAAAGTGTTAAGTCAGTATGTCTGTATGTGGGTAAATATCTCGCGGTGCATCAGTGCCGTTTTGCATTTTCAAACAAAGTTGATCTGGATCAGACGTCCAATAATCCGAAGATCCTATCTAGGTTAACCCATTTGTTACCACGATCCCATATATGGGACATAGGGCAAACAGTGTAGATTCTGATCAGACACCGCATCATGCGGCGACTGATCAGAGTCTACGCTGTTTGCTGATAGGAATTTCAATATAAAACAAAACGAAATTGAAAAATTAGGCCAGGCACCCCTGAGATAAAAAATGGACTAATCCAGTGTATAAACATGGAAGAATCCACTGGGCGCAAATGGGTTAATAACTTCTCAAAATGTTGAACGAAGTAAGTAAATTTGTACCAGACCAGAGATTGAGCAAACATCCATGTTTGTAGAAGGACAAGGATCAAATGGGGGAGGACGACTAAAGTTTATAAATCGCGTGATTTCACTGCGTTGTGATGGTGGATGATGTTGGCGATGTGTGAGCGATGATGACGCTTTATAGCGAATGTGAATAAATAAATGGGATGACGGTGATTGCACAGACGATTAACCCATTACCTCATAGGCTATTTTTAGATACAACCTCTTTGAATAAATCTACAGAAAAGGAACATTAACTAGAGAAAATATTTTTTTTATAATTTTATATTTTGAAACCATTTTTGAAACCATTGTGATGAATAGAGCATTTGCTCCTATAGGAGCAAATGCTCTATTTATCACAATGGTTTCACAGAGTGACTTTTACAGAGTCGTCAAAAGTGACGACTTTTGACGACTCTGTAAAAGTCACATATCAGGGAATGGGTTAATGGGTTCAATAATATAATGACGATTGTCCGTATACAGATTATGAAAAAGGACGACGATAACGATGTTCGACGGACAGATTATGAATTTGGACAATGATAAATAAACAGATTATGAACAACGACGATGATAAAATGGACATATTATGAAAAACGACGATGATAGATGGACATATTATGAACAACGACGATGATAAATGGACCGATGATAAATGGACACATTATGAACAACGATGATAATAAACGAGCAGATTATGAACAGCGACGATGATAAATGGACATATTATGGAAAACGACGATGATAGATGGACATATTATGAACAACGACGATGATAAATGGACCGATGATAAATGGACACATTATGAACAACGATGATAATAAACGAGCAGATTATGAACAGCGACGATGATAAACGGACATATTATGAACAACGACGATGGTAAACGGACAGATGCTGAATTATAATTTGTGGTAAATGGGCAACATGACGTTTTGATTGTTTGTTGGATTCTTCTCACAGTAGAAATATAAGAAATATAGAAATATAATGACTTTTGTGCAGTAGAATACTTCATACGGGGTCAAACCTAGAGTAAATCGGAGGTTCTCGCCTAATTTCGGCAAGCCGATCAAACATTCGATGTATCTGGTAGAGCGGTGGTTATCGTTTAACCCTTTATTCTATGAATAATCATGTAAGAAACCACGAAGTCATGAATATTAATTAGACCAATTGTTATAATAGCACATGGACACCAGAATGTTTGGCCATGGGAGAAACTGTAGAATTGTATCTATATGGTAAGCAAACAGAGCAGGCTCTGATCAGACAGCTCCTATAGGAGCCGTCTGATCTTGGTCTCCTCTGTTTGCAAAGACGTAGAAAGTCGTATTAATGGAGTAAAAGGTTAAATCGTTAAAATAAGACAACGCCAATAAGTAGACCGAGCGGAAAATATACAGTGTATTCACCCATTCCTCCATAGACTATTTTTAGATCCAACCACTTTGAATAAATCTACCCTAAAGGAGCATTAACTAGAGAAAAGGATTTTTTTTTAATTTTGTAGTTTGAAACCATTGTGATAAATAGAGCATTTGCTCTTATATGAGCAAATCCTCTATTTATCACAATGGTTTCAACAGGTGACTTTTACATCTCTAGGCGTAGAAAGGCGTATTTATGGAGGAAAGGGTTACCCCTTTCCATGTTCAATGTTTATTCCAAATTTCAAAAACCAACTGAATAGTTATGGACAAAATAGTTATAATGCAATATGGAGAGTGGTACATTGTAGCCATTCATTAGCAAACAGAGCAGATCACGGCTTCTATAGGAGACGTCTGATATGGGTCTACTACATGTGAAAATGCGTGAAAACACGTTTATATGAAGGAAAGGGTTAACAGAATCATGATTTAAGATCAAGGCATCGGTGTTTAAACAACGGGCTTCATATTAACAGCGGAAATAACTTAATACACCACTCATAAAAAATCACAAATACCCGTATTGTGTCTATTTACGAGAATTATAACGTTAGGTATATGAATAAAATTAATTTGTACATGGACACAGGAAGTTTTGGCCAGTGCAGAAACTGTAGAGTTATACATGTATCTATATTATATCATAAGCAAAACAGAGTAGACCCGGATCAGACGGCTCCTATAGGAGCCGTTTGATCTGGGTCTACTCTGTTTGCAAAGGCGTAGAAATGCGTATTTATGGAGGAAAGGGTTAATGGCGGAAGTCCACATACGACCGAGATAAGTATGGCTTAGCCAACATTGCCGAGGAAATCCGACTGAGGTAGCGCCGGAGGTCGTTGACTTAGAGCTATGCATGCACTTTTTAATATCACAAAGGATACCGTAGTCTCGATAGATATAATGTTTAATCTATTTGATGCATATGTATTGCCTGTCCTTAATTATAGCTGTGAAGTTTGGGGTTTTGCGAAAGCTCAGAATATCGAAAGAATACATAGAAAGTTTTGTAAATGGCTGTTAAATGTTAAAGTAGCAACCAATTCGCTGTCTTTGTATGCAGAATTAGGCCGGTTTCCGTTATATGTAAATAGACATGTAAGAATAATTAAGTTTTGGTTAAAGTTTTATTCTGTAAAATACGACAATTGCATATTAAAATCAATAATTGACACGCAGAGAAGAGATATAGAAGAATTCGACGGAGTTGTAAATTGGTCATCAAAAGTACGTGATTTACTGTGTAATTCAGGTTTCGCGGAGATATGGGTCTTTCCCGGATCAGTTTGTTTTAAATCATTTATTCCTATTCTTAAGTCCCGATTAAAAGATATGTACATTACCGGTTGGTATGAAAGTGTTAATTCAAGCACATCTTTATCTATGTATAAGGAACTTAAAACATCTTTTGAGCGGTCTGATTATCTAGCCTTGCTCCATATACCCAAATACCGAAATACCATCGCTCAAATAAGATTATCGTCACACAACCTTCTAATTGAAACAGGTAGACACAGGAATATAGAAAGAAACCAAAGAATATGCCCTTATTGCACATTAAATGATATAGAAGATGAGTATCACTTCATATTAATTTGTCCAAAATATGGTAATTTTAGAAAACAGTATATTCAGAAATATTATTGGCAGCGACCAAGCATGTTTAAACTAATTGAGCTGTTAAGTAGTAATAAGACAACAATTCTCACTAGATTAGCAATATTTTGTTATAAGAGTTTTAAATACAGGGATACTTTAATGAACTCTTCATAATCACAATTAAGTTATATATGTAACGTTAATGATTTACACTCTCACATCCATCATGTACTTTATGTTTATGTTTTTCTCGTTTTTTTTTTTTTTTTTTTTTTTTTTTTCGTTGCATGCAGAATACATGTATGTTTGTATGGTGATGAGCTGTTATGCTTAAACCGAAATAAACAATATGTTATGTTATGTTATGTTATGTTGAACCGACATCAATAATTTGTTTATAATTTCAAAGTGTTCGTATCATATCATCGTGAGTATTCTCAGCACTTTGATTTTGGTTAAACGTTTTCCAAGGTAACTGATAAAAACTAACAGTTAGAATTTGACCCGTGGGATCCTTCAGGAGGTAGATTGTAGGTGCTTGGAGTTAATCCTTAGCTTGATAATCACGTCAATATACCTACCTGTAAATAGTGAAGACCCAGATGAGACAGCTCCTGCAGGAGCTGTCTCATCAGGGTCTGCACTATTTACAAGTTGATTGTGCAACCAGTGAACTCCACAGCAGTGATTGCACAGCGAAATACTTATACACAGTGAAGATATATGTAATTATACAACAGGGCATGGGTAAAGAAGGAGAAATGTATTTTAAAATTCAGCAAGCGAAGGGTTAATCCTTTTCTTCATATAAACGCTCATTTTCACTCATTTGCAAACAGAGTAGACCCTGATCAGTCGGCTTCTACAGGAACCGTCTGTTTTGGGTCTACTCTTCAAAGGTGTAGAAGGGTGTATTTATGGAGTAAATGGTTAAAATCATCACCACACACATAAAAAAAATATGTTTACTGCATTGAATCCCAGTAAGCAAGGGAACGCAAATAGCACCTGTTTGAGATTAATTAATTGTTAGATAAAACATATGGGAATCAATATCACACAAACACAGAGTTTCATTTCAAGTAAACTTCATTTTCCTTTTATAACAAAGGTGCTGTGTTCACCGAAATATTCGAAGAAATAGTTCATAGTCTTGAATCAGCGTCTTGAATGTTTAAAACTCAGAAAAAATTCCACTTAGGCACCAATCTGATAAAGATGGGTTCATCTCGTGTTTATGTTTGAAGTAGCAAGCTTATTATCCTTTATCCTGGTGTATATTCATGGCAGGCACCAACCGTTGTGAATGTAGTCAAAACTCGATACTTAGTAACGAAGAATTGACGCATTTTTTAGGCAGGTGGCAGTTCAATACAGGGTGAAAGTCATGCAAAAAGCTCCTAGAGGAGCTTTCTGCATGACTACCAACCCTGCATTAAGCCGCCACCTGTCTTAAAGATCGATAATGATACTTGTTTTAGTGTTCGAACTATAAAGGGGGGGGGGCGGGGCGGTTATGAATAAACTAGTTATTTCAATACGTATTAAACAATTAAACATTTCTATTACAAATAATATAGAACCAGATCTTGCCTGTTATATCAGAAAACAGGTGCCGTCTGATCCGGGTCTGCTCTGTTTGCAAATGCGTCAAATAAACCTCTCTCAAATTAAGGGTTAAGACTTATCCTAGCAAGTGCTAAAGCAAACAGTCGATCCTAATGATCGGGATATATAGTTATTTGGATCATATCAGGATCCAACCTGTTGGACACTCGTTCAACAGTTTCTCAAAACTTCCAACGAAATACATGTAATATAAAATGTAAAGATCGGAGTTTAAGCGAACATCCTTTTTACATCAGGATGATAATAAATCTTTACCATGCAATGAGTTTTGTCATCATCTAAAACCTTATATCTGCTTCAGGTATTTAATCTGATTGAACATAAAAATACTGATCCAGTTTCAAACAGCATGGATCCTGATCCAGACGCATAGTAACTGGATGTCTAGTCTGTATCCAAGCCGTTTTCATTGCCAATCAAGTCGTAATTAGTCGCATAAGTTTAACGTTATATATTTCCCCCAATTTGTGTTCATGTGCAGCTTAAAGCCAGAATGGCTTATCTATGATATGACTTACCTGAGCAGTGATGTGTTCTCGGACCAATGCCTACAATGCCCACGAGATGGAAGTGCAGGGTAATTTCCCAGGCTTTCTCTAGTTCAGCGTTCAATATGGGAAGGCCCCCGACTGCGGGGTCGGAATAACTTTGATAAGCAAATTGTTTCTACGAATCATAAGAAATGCTGATCAGAATTCAATGAGAACCGTTTCGTTATAGATGCACCACGTGAGAATGAATTCCAGGAGAAGCACGGATTATACGCGTACTCGTGTCGGCAATTATGAGATCTTTACAACGTACGTAGATTGTATCTTCAGTTTAACCATTTACTCCATAAATATGCATTTCTACGCCTTTCCAAACAGAGTAAACCCACATTAGATGACTTCCATAGGAGCTGTCTGATATGGGTCTACTCATAGGAGCTGTCTGATATGGGTCTACTCATAGGAGCTGTCTGATATGGGTTTACTTATAGGAGCTGTCTGATATGGGACTAATCTTACCTAATGGCATTATATAGATCTGATTCTTAAGTTTCTGACATGGTCCAAATTTTCTGTGTTCATGTGCCTGTTTAAAATTTTTTTTATAATTAATATTCACAATATCACTATTTCTTACGTGATTATTCATGGAGTAAAGGGTTAACCCTTTACATTTTGTAAGAAATAATATTATCGGGAATATCAATTATCTGATGTTTTATAATGGCATATGAACACTTGTATTTTGGCCATAGTAGAAATTGTTGAGTCAGATCTATTATCATAGAGCAGACCCTGACCAGGAGTCCCTACATACCTCCTATAGGAGTCGTCTGATCCGGGTCTACTCTGCTTGCAATGGTTTGAAAAAAAACCCACATTCCCTCCTAGTGACGCATTTTGGCGCCTCTGTAAAATTAACATTTAGAAACCATTGTGATAAACAGAGCATTTGCTCCATAGGAACAAATGCTCTGTTTATCAATGGTTTAAAAAAACTACACAATTCTATTTGTTTCTTTTTCTCTTGTTAATGCTCCTTTTCGGTGGATTAATTCGAAGAGGTTTGGTCTAAAATAGTCTAGGGGGGGAATTAGTTAAGAGAAAGGGTTAACCATTTACTTGGTGGATTTTGTGTAATAAATAATGATAATTAACTGCTATTCTACAATGGTATATGAACACAGGAATGTGTCGCCATGGAAGAAACTGTAGAATCAGACCTATATCAATCATGATCAAAACAGAACAGACTCTGATCAGAAGGCCCTACAGGAGTCTGATCTGGGTCTACTTTGTTTGAATAAGACATGAAAGGACATATTTATGGAGAAAAAAGGTTACTCTTCAGCAATGTAAGGAACTATTTTCGTCAAATTACTTTTCAAAAGTCAATTTGTATTCAATATTTATCCGTACATATGCAGTCAGAGTATCAAACGGTTTGATTTTTAATGAGATGCCGAGCTACTCGGCGTCACATCAGGATCCAATATGTTTGCAAACCTTTTTGTCTTAACCAGACGAATGCGACGAAGAGTGTATTGGCATTTGTAAACAATGTAGAGTAAAACCTCTCTATAGCGGCCAGTAAATTGTGTTAATTAGTTGGTATTTAGGGCAGGTGGTTGCTTAAAGCAAGGTGAAAGTAAAACAGAACGCTCCTATAGGAGCGTTCTGTTTTACTTTCACCTTGCTTTAAGCAGCCACCTGCCTTCAACACAAAATACTTGATGTAATTTAGTGGCCGTTATAGAGAGATTTTACTGTAGATACAGATCGGAGGACTCATAGAATAACCATCTGTTGAGGGGTTTGCACTATTTGACATTCAAAATCCTATAGCAAAATTAAGTCTTCAATACTGAATGTTTTCCATAATTAACCCATTACCTCATAGGCTATTTTATGACCCGACCTCTTTGAATAGATCTACTGAAATGAAGTTTTTCAAGCAAAAAGGGAAATTCTAGAATAGAGTAGTTTTGAAACCATTGTGCTAAATACATGTAGAGCATTTGCTCCCATGAAGTGGCCTCTACAGAGGCGTCAAACGGTGCCATTATGAGGAAATGGGTTAAACACTGATGACCTATCCCACCTCTGAATATTAAGCATTGAAACGGTTAAATGTATAAATGTATATCTCCATTAATTCATTCCTTCCTAGACTAGTCTGAGACCATATCTCTTTGAATTAATCTACCGAAAATGAGCATTAACTATTGAAAAGGAGAATATTAGAATTGTATAATTTTTAAAACATTGTGATAAATAGAGCATTTGCTCCTAGGGAGCAAATGCTCTATTTATCACATTGGTTTCAATAAATGAGTTTTACAGAGGCGTAGAAAGAAGTCAGTAGTAGAAAATAGATTAATGAACGGAAAACATTAACGATTTGATCTCTGAATGCTGAATTTTCAAAGTGGGAATGTCCTATCATCCTTTAACGATAGATTCCGCTCAGTATGGAAGGGTATACTTAGTGAAAGGGTTATGAATGGCAGACAATGCAGAGCATGATCAGAGTGTGTCTCTAGAGCCGTCTGACCCGGATCTATGCTGTTTGCAGCATCAGGACGCCCGTTTGCCACAGTTAGTAGGTTAATAGACGCAATGGGTTTGGTGGTGCATTTGGTTTCTTAGAAAAAATACTGGTTTGATATTTAGCCTTTTGGCACATTAAATTTTGTAAACAGAATAGGTTCAGCCCAGGAGCCGCCTGATCAGGGTCTGATATGTTCTCTTATGAAATGACATATATCTATTTCTACAGTTTATTTCGTGGTTAAAAGGCCTTGTTCATAAGTGTTATTCATAAAGTCATTTTTTCTGACATGAACATTCACGGAATAAAGGACTAATTACATATGTTGATATCACGGACGAAGTTAATTATATTGTCATTTATTTTGCGTTTAAAATGTTCACATGTATGTTATATTTGCTATATTATATATGTATTAGATTTGATATGTTTTCTGTATTATATAGGTGATATTTTATTTTATTACACCTCAATTTATCATTCAATGCAAAATTCCCATAGACCTAAAATGTGATCTTATAATATATCACCCTCAGAATGACCTTCCAGGTGAATATATCAGGATATATCACCCCCAGAATGAGCTTCCATGTGAATATATCCGTTTCTTCTCTCTCTCTCTCTCTCTCTCTCTCTCTCTCTCTCTCTCTCTCTCTCCCTCTCTCTGTTATCGGGTCAACATTATTCTCTTTGATTTAATGGCTGAATGCATGCACCAAAAATGTGACGTGTATTTTGACATTATTATCTTTGATAAAGGCCCGTATTAGATATGATATGTTTGCTTTAATATATATGATGCACTAGCTATTTTAGTTATATATACACTTACTCTATCATATATGTATCATACTTTCTTCATTACATAAACCACATTGCTATATTATATGTTATACATTCTAGTTTATGTATATATGCCACACTTTATAGTATATATGTCGTACTTGCTAAATTACATATGTTATACTTGCTTTATTATATAGGTTATACATGCTATATTCGCGGGCTATGTTGTATTTGCATTTATTTTTTAATCTACGATTTTGGTAAATAACCACTAAACATACCAATTGTATATTGTCACTGGAGCTTTAACTCTTGTCCGGCTAGCAAACAGTTTAGATCTAGATGAGACCCCGTGTAATCCAGGGTCTCATCAATATCAAAGCTGTTTGACACTCAACCAAGAGCTTCTCAAATATTAAACAGGACGTAGTCAAAACTGCATCACAGCCATTTTGGGTAGACGTTACTTTTCACGGCTGCGTAAGGATCAAGCAATGGTATGTAATGAACATCACTGACCAAAATGCCACAGACAACAGTAGAACCGGTCTTAACCCATCACCTCATAGGCTATTTTAGACTCAAACGCTTTGAAAAAAACTACCGAAAATGAGCATCTACTAGACAGAAGGACATGTTAGAACTGTGTAGTTACGAAACCGTTGTGGTAAATAGAGAATTTGCTCCTATCACAATGGTTTCATAAAGTGACTTTTACAGAGGCGTCAAACTGCGTCAATATGAGGGAATGGGTTACGCAGCCATAAAATGAGGTATATTTATGGATCTGTAAGACAGTTGGTAGCTTTATGCAGGTCAAAACTCAAAAGTAATGCAGAAAGTCCCTATATGAGCTTTCTGCATTACTTTTGCCCTGCATCAAGCAACCGTCTACTTTTAAGAATCCTATTTTCAATAAATTAATGGCCGCTAAATATATACATTTACTAAAGTGTATTCTCCGGGTATGCGTTTTGTCTGGTGTTCACGCCGACAATACACATGAAGTAAATCCTGCAAAATATGGTGTCTGTTGCAAGATTATGTTTCTCCAAGATCGCTTAAAAATTGCAGTCAGAAAGCCAACCAGTATGGATGCTGATGATGCCTCAAACCTTTGGTTTTGATCCAACCTGTTTATATAGGTTTCATAAATATTCGTGGTTTTTTTTAAAATAGGAAGAGTGGATATCGGGCCATCGACGAACTGCAGCGCGCCCTGGTGGAGGTTGAAACTCGGTACAAGTCTCAGATTTCTGCGCTACAACAGAAATATGAAACAGACGTTCGTGAACTCGAGGTCGGCTTGGACAACGCCATCAGGGCCAACACAGAGTATCACAAACAAGTCAATGTTCTGCAGAGTAAGAACAAGGTAGGCGGCGATGCATGCTTATTTATCTTTTGATTATCAGCCCTGTAACATATTCCCTCCTGGACTATTTTAGACCCAACCTCTTTGAATAAATCTAAATGAAAAGGAGCAAAGGAGTATTAACGAGGAAAAACAACACGTTTTTAGAATTGTACAGTTTTGAGCAGCAATGCTGTATTTATTACAATAGTTTCGTAAATAACTTTTACAGAGGCACCAAAAGGCGTCAGTAGGAGGGAATGGGTTAATAATAATTACAATTAAACCCCTCTATTGCGACCACCATCAAGGAGCATAATTTACAGTGACAAAGGCAGGTGGTAGCTTAATACAGGACGAAAGTTCTGCATAACTTTCGTCCTGCATTAAGCAACCACCTGCTCATGTTTGTTCATTAAGTGGTCGCATTAGAGGGGTTTTACTGTATATAAATATATACGCCCACTAATGCCTTTGCAAACAGAGTAAACCTAGGCCAGACTTTCCTATAGGATTCATCTTATCAGGTTCTGCTCTATTTGCTTATGAAATAATATTGATCTGATTCTGATAAAAACAACTTATGAACAATCATCTAATTACTAACCATAATCATTATTTCTTACATGAATATTATCGGGGTAAATGATTAAAATAGTTAAAAGGGCTATAACCCATAGGCTGTCGAAAACGATATAACCGTCATTGTCACGTAGCTTGGATCTAGATCATATGACGCGCCGAGCAACGCGGCATCTCATCAGTATCCAAATTGGTTGATACTCGGCCAGTAGTGTCTTAGCCCTTTACTCCTTGTATAATAATTCTACGCATTTGCAAACAGAGTAGCCCAAGATCAGATAACTCCTGTGAGAGCCATATGATCAGGACCCTCCTGTTTGCTAATATGGAGCTAATATGGAGCTGATTCTGCTGTCCAAGTCAGAATGCCCTGTGTTCATATTTCACTATACAAACAGCTGTTAAATATTAATGGTGTCATTATTTCTTACAAGAATATTCGTGAGACCAAAGGTCCTTCTTTAGCTTGCAGTGCACATTGTTGTCAGCAGAAAATGACATCAACACCAATTTCAAAATAAGATTAGTTTTTTTTCAATATGTTTCGTGAAATAATCGTAGTGACAAATAGGGTGTATCCTGATGAAGCACATGCAAAAGGGTAATAGTTCAGTCCATATATTGATTATAGGAATTCGACGCCGCCCTTGAAGATACAACCCGCCAATTAGAAGACAGTCGCGCCCAACTATCCTTCTCCAAAAGAAAATGCCTTGGTCTGGAGGCCGAACTCAAGGATGCCAGAACTCTTATTGAACGTGTAAGTTAAAGCAAAATTCAAAATGCACGTTAGTGGCAGTATAATAATTACTTAACCCTTCGCTTGCCATTCACGTCAATATACCTACCTGTAAATAGTGAAGACCCAGATGAAACAGCTCCTGCAGGAGCTGTCTCATCAGGGTCTGCACTATTTACAAATTGATTGTGCAACCAGTGCACTCCACAGCAGTGATTGCACAGCGAAATACTTGTACACAGTGGAGATATATGTAATTATACAACAGGGCATGGGTAAAGAAGGAGAAATGTGTTTTAAAATTCAGCAAGAGAAGGGTTAAGATGTTCTAGAAATAAACTTTTGATTGGAGTTTTAATAGTTTATAGCCTTTGGATAAAAAACTGTAGAACCCGTCGCACGTGGTCGCTCATTTATTTGATAATTGGGTCTTTTAAAGCAGGTGGTAGCTTAATGCAGGACAAATTTAATGTAGAAAGCTCTCATAGGATTCTTTAGAAGCAAGTGGTTGCTCAGTGCAGGACAAAAGTAACGCAGACAGCACCTGTCGGGGGAATTCTGTATTACTTTTGACCTGCACTTAGCTACCACATATCAAACATACTCGTAATTAGACCTCTTTGATGGCTGCTTACACAGGTTCTACTATATGTATCGCAGGCGTAACCTCGTTTCCCTGAGTAGTCGAGCAATCAAAACGGAGTTGTTTACTTTATACTAGTTGCTATTATGTCAGTCTAATTCAAAGTCATAAAAATGGTACCAATTGAATTATTCAGCACAATAAAACAGCTGGAGATGGTACATGTATATAAGGTGTCCGAATACTTAGAGTAATTATAGTATTCATATGTAATTTATCAGGCTGAGAGAGGACGCAAGACGACTGAGAGCGAGTTACACGAGGCTAGCGTGCGCCTCTCGGAAGTCACTGCTTCTATAACAACCCTCACGAGCGACAAGCGTCGTTTGGAAGCTGATGTGATGGCGATGCAGACTGACCTTGAAGACGCCCTGAACGGTTGCATTGCCGCAGAGGAACGCGCTGAGAGACTGCAGGCTGAGGTGAAAAAACTCGCCGATGAACTTCGACAAGAACAAGAGA
Source organism: Azorinus chamasolen (assembly GCA_963576725.1). Lineage (NCBI taxonomy): Eukaryota > Metazoa > Mollusca > Bivalvia > Cardiida > Solecurtidae > Azorinus > Azorinus chamasolen. Next base: position 108,206,717 of record OY755235.1, on the reverse strand, counting down.
ATTTAAGGCATAGCGACGACCTACGCCAACAACTAGAGATGGAAAACAGACAGATTTCAAAAAGGTTGGAAGAAGCTGAAGCCTTAGCCAACAAGGAAGGCAAGAGGCGGGTCATCACACTTCAGAACAGGGTAAGACAAGAGGCACTATTCCAGAGTTATGGATAAACGGCGTATTGCAAATATAGTAAAACCCCATCTAAACCGGATATCAAAATTAGCATCAAATCCGGTCTTGAAGACAGGTGGCAGCTTAATGCAGGTTGAAAAAGGAAGTTCCTGTAAGACTTTCATCATGCATCAGTAAGTCTACAAAATGTCATTTAGGCATCTTATCTAGGCCTCTGCTTTTCTACAGGAATTTGAAAGAGTACACATGTCTGCAATAGAGTCTGATACATGGCGTCCTGTTGATACACTTAGTATCTCTTTCGTCTCCAGATAAGTTTTGTCTGCTTCAACATCGCAATGCTTCAAGCGTAGTTTTCTTTAACTCATTTTCAAAAATGTATTAATTAGAATGTCAAACAGTTTGACACCCGATGAGACGCCTAGTTTAACCCTTTACTTCATATAAACGCTTTCTCATGCATTTGGAAACAGTAGATCCAGATCAGAGGCTCCTATAGGAGTCGTCTTATCAGATGCTTCTCTGTTTGCTTACTACATATCCACTTATACCAAGAAATCCTGTGTACATATGCCAGTATAAATTTTCAGCTAATTAATGTTCATGACGTCATTATTTCTTACACGAATATTCATTAGGGAAAGGGTTAATCTCGGGTTAAATTACTATTTAAATTAGCACCCCAAGAGTTCCATTCTCTATGGGAGTCCGTTCTCTCCTTATTTCACCCACGTTACGGTTAGCCCTTTCCCTGTTTCATATTCATGTAAGAAATAATGACATCATGCATATTTAAAATCTGATGTTTTATAATGTAAGCTTTTCAATGGAATGTTTTGCTTTGACAAAAACTGTAGAATAAGATCTATATCATGTCATAAGCAAAACAGAATAGACCCTGATCAGGTGACTCCTATAGGAGCCGCCTGATCTGGGTCCACTCTGTTTGCAAAATGCGTTAAAATACATTTATATGTGGCTAAGGGTTAAAGGGCACTCGAAGACTGCAAACAGTGTAGACTAAGATCAGGCACTGCATCCCAGACACAGTGGTCATGGTGTAAGCGTTTGTAAGGATAGTGGATAAGGTAGGAGTATGTTTGACTATGACGGTCTCAACTGAGTGGATTAGCTGGGGTTGCGCTGTCGTTTAGCCTTTTCATATACAACAAAGTCTCTCTAATACGACCGCTCAAATGAAGTCTAATTTTGTATATTTATTAACCCTTTCCCTCATATTGACGACTTTTTACGACTCTGTAAAAGTAACATTGGGAAACAACTATTGTGATAAATAGAGCATTTGCTCTATTTATCACAATGGTTTCAAACTACAAAATTCTAAAGTTTTCCTTTTCTCTAATTAATGCTCCTTTTCGGTAGATTAATTCAAAGAGGTTGTGTCTAAAAATTACCTATGAGGTACATGTAATATGTTAAGGTGGTTGCTTAATACAGGATAAAAGTTATGCCTACAGGAGATTTCTGCATTAACTGTAGTATTGCCCTGCAATAAGCAACCGCCTGCTTTTTAAGACTCCTATGGTCAGTAAACGAATGGGCAATTAAAACAAGTTCTTCTATACTATGAACAGATTCGCGACATTGAGGGGGAGATTGAAGTTGAACAGCGTCGTTCCCGTGAAGCTCTGGCTAACCAGAGGAAGGTAGAACGTCAGTACAAAGAGGCCGTGGCGATGATAGAGGATGATCGCCGCGCGATCTCGGACCTCACAGGACTTAACGACTCTCTGAACCTCAAGCTAAAGGCTTACAGAAGGCAACTTGAAGAGGCGGTAAGAAATAAAACAATTTACAACACGTTCTAAAACGCCTTATGAACATCAACAGAAAAGGTATTGTGAAAATGATCTCCATAATAGTCTCCTGCTATTTGAGTAGTTTTCGTCTTAAAATATTGTCGTCTGAAACTATTGTTGTCTGAAACAAATAATCTGGAACTAGTGTCGTCTCAAACTAATGTCGTCTGAAACTATTGTTATCTGAAACTATTGTCGCCCGAAGCTATTGTCGTCTGAAACTATTGTCGTCAGAAGTTATCGTCGTCTGAAGCATCGTAGTCTGAAACTATTATCGTCTGAAACTAGTGTTGTCTGAAACAATAGTCTGAAACTAGTGTCGTCTGGAATTATTATTGTATGTTATAGCACCTCCCTTCAGAATTGTATGAACCTTTTGTCGTCTGGAATTATTGTTGTATGAACATATTGTCGCCTGTCTCAATTCTAAAATTACAGTTATCAATAAAAAAAATCCCAAATCAGAAGCAGACTTTCAAACAGTTTGGATCCGAACTGTTTCCAAAGATTATCAAAAATTCGCTGGTGGAGTATGGTATTACAGTAAAACCTCTCTATAACGGCCACTAAATTACATCAAGTTTTTTGTGTTAAAGGCAGGTGGTTGTTTTAAGCAAGGTGAAAGTAAAACAGAGCACTCCTGTTTTACTTTCACATTGCTTTAAGCAGCCATCTGCCCTAAATACAAACTAACCCACTTTAGTGGCCGTTATAGAGAGGTTTTACTGTATATAAAAATTAAATGCCTTCTATAGTGTACCTAGGGCAGGTAAAATTATATGAAAAAATGGTTATGTTTATTTTCAAACTGATAAGAATGTGCTTTTCTCACATACCTTCCCTTATCTTCGAGTTAGAACAACAGGTTAAGATTTCCTTATCTGTAACACGTGTAAGATCACTTTAGAACGTATGACGTCATATATGACGTCAAGCCATGGAAACCTATGTTTACATGTCATTTAAACGGCGAAAATACACTTTTTTGATATGTGAGAAATGCTCGCTTAATTACAATTTCTAAGGCTCGTTTAGGAACATGTGATCTTAAAAGACAACTCGCAACAGATCCTCTATTTCTTGCTTATTATTTGTCAAGTTTCAGTGTCTTTTAAAATTATATCTATCTTAAATGACCACTATAAAGAAGGATAATTGTCAGTCTTGCAGACTGGTGGTCTAGCTTATTGCAGGACAATCTCTTACATGAGCTTTTTGCATTTTGGTTGATATGCATAAAGAAGAAACCATGTATTTAAAGATAGTCATTTTTATTCTCTTAGTGGTCGCCTTGAGGAGGTTTGTTGGTATGTTTTTCAGGAAGAGGTTGCCAATATTGCCATGAACAAGTACAGAAAAGCCACCGCTCTAGTTCAGGACGCTGAGAACAGAGCCGAATTGGCTGAGAAGAACTTACAAACTGTTCGCCGTTCACGCTCTATGTCGGTGTCCACGGAACTTACCAGAGTTGTTCGCTTGTGACCCAAGAAGCATTCGTAATGTGTAAATAGTCTAAATACAGTAAACATCCGCTATAATACGACCACTCAAAAGAAGTCTAACCCTTTCACCGCCAATTTCGCATAAATGCACCACGTAACAAATAGTGCACATCCCAGATCAGACGCCGTCTTTTCAAGGCGGTGTCAGATCAGGGACTTCACTTTTTGTCTCAATCTCTCTATATATATATACATGTATGTGCTTTATTCCATTGAAATTTGCATTTATTTATCTCATTTCCTTATTTTACCGAATGATTCAATAAACTTGGTTTGCAGGCGACAATTAGAAATTTGTCGCAGAAAGGGCTAATTTCGGATTTTTATAACAGGTGGCAGATTCATGCAGGATAAAAGTGAGACAGAAAGCTCCTATAGGAGTTTTGCCCTGCATTTAACAACCACTTGCTTTTACAGTCTCCTTTGTTAATAGTCTCGTGGTCGCTTTAGCGAGACTTTACTGTAAAGTGACGCAAGACTCACCTGTAAAAGGGGATTTATCCGAAGCTTTGGGCCATAAAATAAACATCCCTCGAACGCTGTGTGGATAACGTTCAAGGAAGGCCGCTGTCTTGAGGATGGTTTGTTCACTCTATAGAAGTTACCTCCCTAACACACACACACACACTCTCTAACAAAGTAGGTCAAAATAAGACGCCGAGTAACTCGGCATGTCATCTGGCGCCAAAATCTTTGATACTCCATTTTTGTTTTTCCTGAAAGGTTAATGTTAGAATTGTAGCAGACGACAATTTGTGTAGAAGAACATTAACCCATTCCCCCATATTGACGCCTTTTGTAAAAGTCACTTTGTGAAACCATTTTGATAAATAGAGCATTTGCTCCTATAGGAGCAAATGCTCTATTTATCACAATGGTTTCAAACTACAAAATTCAAAACATTTCCTTTCCTCTAGTTAATGCTACTTTTCGGAAGATTTATCCAAAGTGGTTGGGTCTAAAATAGCCTATGCGGGAATGGGTTAAACGATACACAACGTATGTCTTATCACTGACTGACCTCTTGTGGCTAGATAAATAAACCTTTAACATGGATCTTTGTTTAGAATATTAGCCCATTTTTCTAATTCTTAGGAACTACATTTCCGGCGTAGGAAATACATTCGACTGATGCCTTTCCAAGATTTGCGCGATGACGTATGAAGGCAATGTACTGAAATAAAGTAAAACCTGTCTTAAGCGGCCATCAAAATGAGGTCTAATTATGGGTCTATTAGGCAGGTGGTTGCTTAATGCATATCAAAAGTAATGCAGAAAGTTCCTACAGGATGCTTTCTGCATTACTTTGTCCTGTATTAAGCAATCATCTGATTTTTAATACTCCCATGAGCATTAAATAAAATGGCTGCTTAAGACAGGTTCTACTTTATTCTTATTCTTGGGAACTACATTTCCGGCGTAGGAAAAGCTTTCCAAGATTTGTGCGATGACGTTAGAAGGCAGTTTACTCAAATATGTCACCTTCCAACAATAGCGGTTCCACGAGAATATGTACCACCTTGAAGACTTTTGGAAACTGTGTAGACACATGCCAGCCAAAGTCACGGTGGCTGGTCATAACTGTCACTATATCAGAATAGATGACAAAATAGTTGACAACCGCTTATGAAATATAGGACTGGTTCACAAAGCATGTTGAACCGAAATATGCCTAGTGTTCACAAGCAAACAGAGTTGATCCAGATCAGAGGTCATCTATAGGAGCCACTGACCAGTCTGCTTTGTTAACTGAATATTTTCCACGAAAACAGTAAATTCTCACTAATACGACTATAAAAAAGAAATTCAATTCTGGATTTAATGTAGGACAAAAGTTAGTTAGAAAGTTCTTATAGGGACTTTCTGTATGATTTTGTCCACCATCCAGCAACCACCTTATTTTACAGATTCCTAAGTTAATAAACTCTTCTTTCATTTGAACAAGTCCATTTAGATATAAACAGGTTAAATGAATTAGCCTTTAGCCTGCTGAGTAAATTATTTCTACGGAATTTGTCACCAACTACATTTTCAAAATTCAAGCTATAATCAATTTGTCTACCAAATTGAAATCAGGGTGTCAAACAGTTTTGATCCTCATGAGTTAACCCGGCGTCTCATCTGGATCCAATCTGTTTGTATAGGTTATCACTCAAACGCTTATGGCAGGTTAAAGGTTATTAAACTATACGTTGTAAAATGTGTGAAACTATACGCGATACATGGCGGCGTTAATCGTTTATTCCATATAGACGCGTCTTTTTACGTCTTTGAAAACAGGGTAGACCCAGTTCTGACGGCCCCTATAATAGAAGTCTGATCAAGATCTGCTCTGTTCGCTATTGGAACGATATGAATATGATGTTAACTTCATGCCATGGCCAAAAGTTTCTGTATCAATAATTATGTTCTATGACGCCATTTAATACTAAAATTTTGTAAAACCTCAGCAATTTGACCTCGACGTGAGTGAAAATCTACCAAGGATGTTATTCTATCATTTGGACCTTTATTCAGACGAGATCGTACTTCTTTATCTTTAATTATCTCGAAGTTACCAGTCATCACGTGGCCAGCCGGAGAATAGCAAAGATTTGAGGTGGCGTAAGCTCAACTATCCGGCATATTATCATTAATTTAATATCAAGGTAAGCAAGAATCTTATTGTAACTATTTTCACGTGCACATGGTGTCCGTATCATACCCAGGGCTAAAGGGCAAACATATTGTAACTACATTCTTTAATTACTGCATGTATAATCATCTTTTTACAGTTGGGACCGTAGAATTAGTTCGAATTAAGGGTAGTGAACGAGATTTCCGGGGTTCGAGAGTTCGGGGTTTTACTGTATAAAACTTGTCCACACCGTGCAGCCAGACATCGCTTCACGACTCTAAATTTTCGAGACGCTTATTAAACCTGTTCAATATTCATGTAAGAAACAATGACACCATGAATATTTATTAGCTGAATTTCCATAATGTAAAACTTTCAATGGAATTCTTCGCTCTGACAAAAACTGTAGAATCAGATCTATATCATGCCATAAGCAAACAGAGCAGACTCTAATCAGACGGCTTTAATAGGAACCGTCTGATCCGGGTCTGCTCTGATTCGAAAATGTGCGAAAAGCGTTTATATGAAGGAAATTTTGATACAGCGGTAGCTTAATGCAGGACAAACGCTCAACTGTGTCCTGCATTAAGCAATCGTCTGCTTTTTAACCCTTTATTCCATAAATACGTTTTTACGCCTTTGCAAACAGAGTATATATGAGCCGTCTGACCAGGGTCTGCTCTGTTTGCTTATGCAAAAATATTCTGACTGTACAGTTTCTGCATTGGCCAACATTTCATGTGTTAGTATACCATTAGTCTAATTGGTATTCATGATGTTGTCATTTCTTTCATAAATATTCATGGAGTAAAGGGTTAAAAACTCCCCTGGTGATAAATCATGCGATTTTCTGCAGTACCTCGGTTAATAAGACGCGTGTTTTGCAAAACTAATACATGTAGTAGCTATTCGGTTCTACTCGGCTCTACCCGGTAAGCTCGAATAAATCCCCAGTCTTAACCCTTTCGCTGCCAGTGGTGCATCTGTTATCTCGCACCCATGCAAACAGTTTGGATCCAGATCAGGCACCGAGTAACTCTAATCAGGATCCAAACAGTATGTTACTATGGTAATGATTTTAAATTAAAACTTTAAAAAAAAATATGAAAAAAACGAAAGAGTTAAATGAAACACAACGAATAAGCAAACAGAAGCGTGCAACACCCTCGGGAATATCCATGAAGAAAAAACAAAAGTTCTTCAGCGGCATATAGGAGTTTTCTGAATAACTTTCGTCCTGCATTAGCTTTCACCTTTCATACATGTAAAAAACAAGAACTATACTTTTGTGTTGGTCGCTATAGACCGGTTATAATTTGTCCAGTTCGAACCCAATTTAAGACAAAAGAACGATTCATATCACTGTCTGCTACATTTCAATGTACGCTACATACTGTCCGCTATTAAATATCACTGTCCGCTACAATGCTGCACCCAGGCGTTTAGGGACTGTAACTTGAACTGGGTCTGGAGTCCGTGTGGATGATGTGAGCTGCACTTTGTCAGGTTGCTGGAAGATACGTGGGAGCTACTCACGTACTCGATGTTAAACACAGGCTGAAAGATGAAACACAAAGGTGCTGTAACTACTGAAAATTCATGCAAGAAATAATGACATCATAAATATGAATTCTATTTATACAATGTATCTATAATGACATGGGACACACTGGAATTTTAGCCATGGAAGAAACTGTGGAATCATATCTATATTATATCATATTACCGTCATATTATATTCTGCTGGAGCCGTCTGATTTGGGTCTGCTCCGTTTGCTTATGATATGGATATGATTACAGTAGAACCCCTCTAATGCGACCACTTAATGAATAAACATGACTGTCGTTATAAGCAGGTGGTTTCCTAATACAGGGCAAAAGTAATGCAGAAAGCCCCTCTCGCTTTCTGTATTACTTTTGTCCTGCATTAAGCTACCATCAGACTCTACCACCCAGAAGTATACATTTTAGGTTGTCGCATCAGAGGTTTTTTTACTGTATACATATTCTGCCATGGCCAACAATTCATTAGGATCGAGGCTGTTTGCAAATGAGAGTCTGGTCGCGAATAGCGAGACAGGTGGTACCACATGTACATGTAACATGGTGAAAACACATGGTCTTCAGCGTAGCGATTAAGGGAGATAACTGTTTAATGCAGGGTGAAAGTCGTGCAGAAAGCTAATCTAGGAGCTTTCTGCACGACTTTCACTCCGTATAAACCTGGCACCTGTCTCCTTGGCCGATATTTATTTAAGAAATGAATGACGTGCTTCCGGTGTTCATGAGGTTATGCAACGCATAGCTTTACGAGCAAAGTTAGTGAAGCCCGAAGGGCTTCACATGAATCTTTGCTCGTAAAGCTATGCGTTGCATAACCCATGAACACCGGGAGCACGTCATTTATTTCTTATATTTATATTCCATTGTATTTCTTATATTTAAGAAATGAATGACGTGCTTCCGGTGTTCATGAGGTTATGCAACTTTCTTTTTAGAATAAGGTTATATAAGGACGTTGCAGGGCGAATGTAAATATACTAAATTGAACGCCCGGTTCAATAAGGGACAAGTGTACCACAGGTGGCTGCTGAATGCAGGTTGAAAGTCGTGAAGAAAGCTCCTCTAGTCGTAAGTCAATCATTGAAATACAAAACTATTGTATGTTTACCTTTCCCTGGTCTAAGAAGGGTTGATACATGTAACACTGTTGGCCCCATTCATGACAAGACTCATCCACAACCCAATCAAACTTGGAATGTAGCTCGTTCACCAGATATCCACTGTTTTTCAAGGCTATGCCGAGGTTTCGCGTATGGGCCGCTTAAATTATTGAAAAATAAATCAATACCTGAATGAATGAATGAATGACTGAATAAATGATCGATTGAATGAATGCATGAATGAAGTAATAAACGAATGAATGCATGAATGCATTATCGCGTGCTTCATGTTTCAAAGTGGCGTTTTCTTCAAGTACTTTACAACAATATAAGTTTAGTGTCAAACAGTTTGGATCCTGGAGGGAAGCCGAATTACTCGGCGTCTCCTCTTGATCCAACTCTTGGTAAAGGTAATAATTAATTCGCCTATCGTGCGAAAACAGTAAAATCTCGATATATTCGAACACTTAAAACGTATAAATATCTATCTTTAAGACATGTGGCAGCTTAATGCTGGGTAAAAGTCATGCAGAAAGCTCCTCCAGGAACAGCCCCATGCCTAAAAGTGAGCGAGTTTGGTTTTACGTCCGACCAAAAGTATTTCAATTATTTGCTTAAGACCCTGCCTAAAAGGGTCTTCTTTCTTCTATACTTAAATTTCGAATAATCGACACTGAAAAACGTACCAATATATATCTTTAAGACAGGTGGCAGCTTAATACAGGGTGAAAGTCACACAGAAAGCTCCTCCATGATCTTTCTGTGTGACTTTCACCCTGTATTAAGCAGCCACTGTCTAAAAGGGTCTAATTTCACCAATACTAAAACTTCGAATAATCGATTATTCGAAAACTAAACAACGTACCATTATCTATCTTTAAGACAGGTGGCAGCTTAATGCAGGGTGAAAGTCATGCAGAAAGCTCATCTAGGAGCTTTCTACGTGACTTTCACCCTGCATTAAGCAGCTACCAAAAGGATCTAATTTCTTATATACTATTTTTTTAAAATTTCGAATAATCGGGGTTTATTTGTGGCTAAACATCTATCTCAATAACCTAACATCACATTTCACAATAACTCACCCTCAGCAAGGAATTTGTTGTATACAATCTGATCTGCCTTGGTGTAGCCGATTCCATTATTAGGATTCTGCCAGCCATCCACGTTATCTGGGTCCACGGCGTCACATCCCTTATTGCGGGCGTAGTCCATGCGCTTGGCCATAATACTACGCACGTTGTGGGAGCTTGAAAATTCATTATTACCAATTGCAGACAACCCCCTCTAAACCCGAATTCTAGCAGAGAAGAATTTAGATATTTTAGGCAGGTGGCTGCTTAATGCAGAATGAAAGTCTGGCAGAAAGCTCCTGGATGAGCTTTCTGCATGACCTTCACCCTGCATTAAGCTGGCACCTGTATCAAAGACCGATATTGATAATAAATCGAATGTCCGATTTAGAGAGATATTACTTCGATACGCTTGCTCATAATACTTCGCACGTTGTGGGAGCTTGAAAATTCATTTTACCAATTAAAAAAACCTCCAAACCGGAATTCTAGTAGAGATGAATTTTGATACTTTTAGGCAGGTGGCTGCTTAATGTAGGATGAAAGTCGTGCAGAAAGCTCTTCCAGGAGAATCTTTCTTGTATAAATGCCTCCGTAACGATGTAAGATTATAAATTAATAATAAGTAGAATAATAATAATAATAATAAATAGATAAATAACAATTTCAATCATAAGCATTACAAGATTCCGTTTTCCTGTTATGGCTTAATTGAAGCAACTCCTACAATATTTCCTTATAGTAAAGTACGAATTATCTCCCTTTGAACATAAATGTTAATTTTCGAAATAGTTTATAATAATAATAATAATAATACTACTACTACTACTACTAATAATAATAATACATGTATTATTATAGTTTCTAAACAGAAAGCCGTGTGATTTGTTATTAAATTTGATAAACCGCGCGTCACATTGTATTTCAAGCCCAGCATTGATCTATTTTGTCATTGATAAAGCGACGTGGTGTTTTGCGTTGCAACAATGAACTTACCGTTTATGATCGAGCCAATTTTGGTCGAAATAAATCTCGTCATAAATCAAAGTGCTGAAGGTACTGGTGGTGTGGGGGCTCATTTATTATAAACACCCAGTTTTGTGCTTATTGGTTTATCACATTAAAAAATGATAGCTGTTTGACAGGACACACTTCTTTATTAATAGTTACCTGAGGAGGATTTAAAGATGTATCCTGCACAAATGTCCGCACATTTTGCGTTTCAAACTGACTTAAGAATCGGAATATATGTACCTTGACACTTATTTAACACTAAACAGTACGGTTAGTAAATGGTTGTTTGTGTCAAAAACATAGAAAAATGTATTGCTACGGAAATCAACGGAACAGCGTTCGCCATTGACCGGAATCTGTCGTTAGATTCAAATTTACATACCGGAAATAATCATTCAATGTATATGTGATCAACAACCAGTGCCAGTCATTGAACATTTGTAAAAACCGAATTGATATTCAAAGCGTTGTTCAGAAATAGAATCGGAGTCATTCAGAACTTGGCCGAAGATGTCCGCTGATTTACGTAATAATCCCCGTTCTAAAAAGGAGATTCCTTTTTAATAATTTAGCAGTATTCGGATAGCGATCATATTTAGCTGAACATATATATCCTGCTGGAAAATGGGTTGTTAGCATTATTTTCATTGTATGTATAAGTGTACAGTTTCTGGTGTTAATTGATTGATACGAAAAATGCACATAATGCATCTTTAAGTGTTTTAAACAGTTAGTGTTCTTTCTGCTCTTTCTGAGTATGATTACAGGAAAATACAACCTATTCATTACCATAATATACTGAAATATTCATTGAATCTGCTAACAATTTACACCATAAAACGTGTAAGGCAGATCATTTCACTACATTAGTTTCCATGATATTTTAGGCATTCCTGAAAAGCATCATTACAGTAAATTCTCCTTCACCACAACATCGTGCGTTGGGTCCTTTTGAGAGATGTATGTTTCTTTGTTATATCAAAGAAAATCTAGAAAGTCCTAGGACGGGGCCACTTTCGACCATGGTGTGTATTATCTTTGCAGATGACCAGTGCACAATTACGTGGTCGCATTCTAGTAAGACTTCAATATATTTTACTTTTCTTGTGCCATGAACGTTATCTTAATCCTTTACTTCATGAATATTCATGTGAGAAATAAGGACATCATGAATATTAATTAGGTGATTTGTTATAATGACATACAGAGGAATCATGGATCGTTGCAGAAACTGTAGAACCACATTTCATGACCTATACTATTTCATCAACAAAAACAGCAGACCCTGATCAGACGGCTTAAATACCAGCCGTCTGATATTTTGCTCTATACTGTGTTTCAAAGATGCTAGAGGCGCACATAATTTATGGAGTAAATGGTTAATCGTGTATTTTGCTGATATTTTTGCACATTTTGTCTAAACTGGCTTTATAAATAGTAATAATAATGCATGGTAAAAGTCATGCAGACAGCGCCCAGAGGAGCTTTACCCTGCGTTAAGCTGCCACATGTCTTAAAGATCGATAATGATACGTATTTAAGTGTTCGAGTACCCGAGGTTTTACTATTATATCTTTTATAATCGGTTCCGACACACAAAGAGTTCATGTAGAGGCACCAGTTTTACGCCAAGATAACAGTTCACACCTACTTGATATTGAGATAGTATTCGTCCCAGTTCGCCATTTTCTTTCCCAGATCAGCGGATCGGAATAGGTTATGGTCGGGTCTGTTGCGATCGTAGGTTCCCGCAGAGAAGTAACATACTACATGTGCTCCTTTCCTGAAAGGTTATAGTCATTGTCCATTGACCCATTTGTTCCCAGTGTCCCTTTACCATTTCCTCCATAAATACGCCTTTTTACGAGCGCTGTTATAGTCACTTCTGGAAACCATTGTGATAAATAGATGGATAAATCATATGGAGCAAGTGCTCTATTTATCACGATGGTTTCAATACTACACAATTCTAACATTTTCCTTTTCTCTACTAAACACTCCTTTTCGGTAGATTTATTCAAAGAGGTTGGGTCTTAAAATAGCCTGTGAGGGAATTGGTTAAAAAGGACATAGAAAACACATTGGATCCAGGTCAGAGGGTTCCTGTAAGAGCCTTCTGATCAGGGTATGTACTGTTTGCTGAACCCACCAATGCCCATAGCTCATACCAGCAAATACACTGGTTGCCATGTCCCCTCAACATGAAAAGTGGACGGGTTTTAAATTAACACATTCCCTCATTGTCAGAAAATTCAGTTGAATGTTAAAGGTTTAAAGCTCGTGTAAATACCTTTGCCAGTTGAGTATAACGGTTAGCTCAGGTCAGTTGGTGTTATAACGTTCCCTTACTAGAGACTCTGCGGTATTTAAATTCTCTTAAGCAATGGGCAAACCAGTCTTGCGGACAATTGCTAATCTGTAACTGACAACTCGGAGAGTTTGCATGTGTGGATAATAAGCTTTATGAATATGAAAGAGAAAATACTTTAAAGTCATGAGAATTCAAACCGTTATCAAAATAAAGCAGTGTCTCTTTTGATTAGACTGATTAAGGGGCAATGTTTGCGTGAGCGAGACTGAAAGGGTCAGATGCTAGAAAGACACCAGACAAGTAAGATCGTAGTGAAAGTTTGTGAGTGCAAAGGGAAGGAAGATAGAAAGATAGGAAAGGACGAGTAAGTGTAACAAGTACATGTTACAGACGAATGGGGTATGTTGAAAACTGTTTTCAAATCATATCTTACTGAAGAAATAATCTACAAGTTAAAACTGCTGTTTTAAAAATAAGACTTATTTTGCATTATATAAGAGGCAATATCAGAAGATGTAAGCTTTATAATATGTAGTTATGTCATAATTATAGAGCGCTTCATGGATATGTCTGTACTTCAGATAATACTATATATTATTATTAACTGAAACTGTCGTCTGTGAATAATTGTCTGATGCAAAAATTATGTAAGGTTAACATTAAACTTTTGGTAAGCGCATTTTACCAATGTTCATTGTAGACCTCATTACTGAGGGTTAGGGCATTTGCTGAGATCTTAGAGAGCCATAACGGGTCTAGGGTAGAGCAGAGCGCAGACGGGCTAGTAGGTGACGAGTCTGATCCTCATCGAAAGAAAGACAGCCACGTGTTAGGTTTCATCAAAGGGAGGAATATCATTGATGAATGTTTGGTGACTGGCAGTTGACCAGGATTTAGAGAGTGAACAAATAGTGACAGTGATTTGAGTTTTATGATTCCAAGTGTTTTAGGAGCAAACTGTTAAAATTATTATGAACATCTTTGGTCAAAGAAACAGATAGACAAAAGCAGCAGTGAAACACTTTAATTTAGATCTGATAGAAAAAATATTATACCATATACTTATTTTATGTTTTTAGTTAGAGCATGTAAATTAAACAAAACTAAGTCTTGTAAACTTCACTGCAGTATTCGTGGTTTACATAACTCCCACATTTTTAAGTCTTCTGCTACGGCAGCATCGTGACACTCATATTGACGACTTTATATGCCTCTATTAAAGTCACTTTGTGAAACCATTGTGATAAATACAAAATTCTAAAAGTTTCCTTTTCTCTAGTTAATGCTCCTTTTTGATAGATTTATTCAAAGAGGTTGGATCTAAAAATAGCCTATGAGGTAATTGGTTAAGATATAGACGGGTTTTCTTTCAATTATATGGGCTTAAGTGGATCAATTGAAAAGTAGTAAAGTCAAGCAGGCAAAGCCACATACAAGACGCAACCACCACCAAAACACCGATAGACAGCATGACACACATACACACACACAACCACACACCCAAACGCACACTCACACACGAGATGAACACAGAAAACACCAACAGACACACAAGAACCAGAGACAAACACTTCACACATGAACAAAATCACAAGCACAAAGACGCACGACAAACAAAAGGATGGATGACAAAGAGAGTACCGCCTTGGTACGGTCAGTAGCAAAAACACCACTGGGGGTTTAAACCGGTTTACGGACGTCCTAACCTCACACTTCTCTCAAAGTCACCCTAGCTTTACAAATAGTGTAAATAAAGGTATCCCCGCCGGACTTACCCACAACATAGACGACAGTGCGGGACACGAGTCATTAATGTCAATGTAGACCCAGATGAGAGGGCTCCTAGAGGATCCCTCTTATCAGGGTAAGCACTGTTACATGTTACAATTTTCTTTAGAAAAAAAATCCCTAAAACCGTAATTTTGACCTGTTTGAATTTTGGAGTAATCCCTTTGAAAAATCAGCATTGTAAGGATTAAAACTGAGCACAGCAGTGGGAGTGTTTCCCCATTTCACCCTTTACTGGTGAATATTCATGTAAGAAATACTGACTGTATGAATATCAATTAGATGAATTTTAATATTGACAAATAAAACTGAAAGTTTTAGCCTTGAAAGAAACTGTTGAATCAAATTTATATTATTCATTAAGCAATGTGAACAGGATTCAAAATGTCTCTCTATCAGGTAAAGGGCAAAGATATTAAGAATAACAAGAAATATCTTTTAAAAAGATATTCAACGGCATTCAAATATTGACACAATGTACAAAACAATAATGATATTAAATCTCTGCCAACTTAATTTCAATGTTTGGAGATTCTGTTAGTACAGGGAACTAGATCTATGAAGGGTTGCTTGTTATTATACTAACAGAGAAGCATGCAATGGAAGTCACTTGAGAAGAATAAGCAATTATGGAAAAAATCAAGTTACTTTTATAGGAAATCACTATTAAATATACAATGTCAAAGTATTTTTTTAAAACTGTCTGAAGTTAGTTCTTCATTTTACCTATTATAAAAATTTACTTGAAAACATGTATATTTATATTGATATGAAGATAACTAATTGAATACACTTTAAATAAAGCATACAGAATTTAGATTTTGTTTGTGCAGAGGCTGTAATTACTTAAAGAAAGGTATTTATCTATAGCCTGGATCAACGCATTAATCGACGTGTGTGCATCATCATTAGTGACAAAATTAACTGAATACACATGTATTTTTAAAACAATATAAAGTTAGCAATCTCAACCTACTACTCGATCCAAAGCCCCAGGTGATAGAGCCGTAACAATATCCTTCAGTAAGTAGCTTCTTATCACAGAGAGCGAACAACCAGAGCCTTAATTGGTGCTGTGGTCGGGGATAGTAATTAATACTATTAATGCCACTACTCTAATATACTAAACAACATTTCTTATTTATTTCCTATAGCATTGCTGTGAATTATGGTGGTTTCGGCAAACTACCTGTTCGTCAAAGTGGATGTGATCAAATGTGGTATTAAATTGATAGCAAAATGATAATAAACGTTTAAAAGTTTAATAGTGGTTTTGGCAAACTGGCAATAATGCTCAGCAATCATCACCATGAGGTGATAAGTACGATAATGGGTTAGGAACTGATATAAAGTATGACACACCAAAAAGTTAATAGTCAGAATTGATCCACACCTTTTGAGGATAATAGATATATATAGTTTTATTCAGTAATATTGTTTATGTACATGTATTGTTACGGTTCTTATCGGTAGCTGTGCTCTTTATCGCTTCATGTTGGTAGCATGGTTCATTACGGTAATTACTCGCTTAACGCTTCTAAGTTTACAGGAGGTAACTAGATTGAATAACAACACAACACAGTATTCATCAGTTGATTGTCTTTATGTAGTTTCTTCAATGAATGATGTAAATCTACAGCATAATAACTAAATTATCTGGCCAACAGTACGAGAGTATTATTATACGCTGAAAGCGGCGAAACGACTACAATTCTCTAGTCCGCGATTCATCGAGTGGCATCATCAGTTCCAGGCATCAATCAATCTATGTAATATTGTAAATTCGTAGATAAAGTTATTCCCAAAATTATCAGTCTAAATGGTCAGCTCTCATATAATTTGGATAAATTTAGGTAAGGATCTTGATTGTTTTACTGCTTCCTTACATCGAAAGTATTCATGTTGTTTGGTTATCGACTTTGACAGAGTATGGCTTCTCTGATATTAATTCTAAACTGACTGACCACGAGACTCTGATCTCGGGGGTTTATATAGGAAAATAGGGGTGGGTGAAAGTTTGGGGTGAGATCTATGGGTGATGGGCGAAATATTGGGCGATCCGCCCAGGCTAAGGGTGACGTGACGTCACCGCCCAAGGAAATCAACCAAAAATCGCCCAAACTATTGGACGTTAGCCAAAACGTAACCTCAAACCTATACTCTGTCCGAGACAATATATCAATATATATTTAAGGCACATTGTATACTAACCAATGTAAAATTATAGAAGGAAGACATAATTATCTCTTCTTTATCAACTTCTGTAGTATTTATGTGTAATTTGAGCGTCTATAGCAACAATCCCATAATGCATTTAGATAAGATGGCTGCCATAAACAAAATGATGCTGGATAAATGCTGCTCGATGATAACTCGTTCTGTTGGCTCAGATCATCAAAACTGTGATATAACATGGATTCAGTTCCCTGTTGTTTAACAAATACATGTAGAGACAACAATGAATACTATCTACTTAGAGTAGATAAATGGCTATTCGTCCATGGATCTGCACGAACTGGATCTAGCAGCCAGCGTAACAAACAGATTGCATGAATTGTACTAGAGATTCATCAATCTGTAAACTTGCGTTGGTGTGCTGCAACAGCAATAATATAAAAGAAACAGCAAGGAATTATACTGAAAATTATCAAATATCTCAGGTAAGATGTTATACAAAGTTGCAAAGTTACGTTTGATTTCTCTCGTTACGCTATTACTCCAAGTTCCAAGTCCGTGCAAAATCATGGGGGAAAGACCAGGGCATATCAGTATTATATACTCTAGTTTTGATAATGACCAAAGTAATAAATAATTCATATTGTTTTACTGGTCATGGTAATAAACAACTATGTGACTACAGTATTGTACATGTATTTGAATCCACCAAAAGTTGAACTAAACAACATTTTGACTGAAAACAAAAAGCATAAAGTGAGTGGCAAACAGTTTGGACCAAGACTAAAATCAAAACTGAATGGGATAGTAAATCATTAGTAATGTGTTATGTGGCCTGGGGCTGTTATAATGACTAAACAATGTGACTATAGTATTTGAAAGCACCTCTTTATCACTCATTGTACCCAAGGTTGAGTAAGTGTAAATATGTCACCTGCTTAGCTAATATCCTGATCTGTATAAACCAAACAAATGGACCACATATCAATATTTAACATATAGATAGTTATTTAATGATTTTGATTATTAAATTTTTGCTTTTTAATACAAATTTTCATTTTTTGCCGAAACGTCCTAGGCCGGATAAAAAGATGACCAAAACGTCCTGGGCCGAAACATCCGGGGCGAAACGTCCTAAGTCGAAACGTCCTACATTCAGTTTGGCCATTTGTAGAGGCATTATAAAAAAGGCTGTATGCCAGTCAAGGGATTAACTAATGAACATACGGTTTACTTGAAAATACTAGTAGGTCATATGCAAATTACAATGCAACATAGTTTCTGATTGGTGGAAAACTAGAACAAAAGTGAAAATAGACAGCTAGCCGCTGAAAAAATCAGCATAACTATTGTAGCATACACGTCGACAAAATACACATATACAATGGACAGTGACAAATCACACATATACAATGGACAGTGAAAAATCACACATATACAATGGACAGTGACAAAACACACATATACAATGGACAGTGACAAAACACACATACACAATAGACAATGACAAAACACACATACGCAGCAACAAAATACACATACGCAATGGGCAGTGACAAAACACACATACGCAATGGGCAGTGACAAAACACACATACACAATAGACAGAGACAAAACACACACACACACAATAGACAGTGAAAAAACACACATACACAATGGCCAGTGACAAAACACACATACACAATGGCCAGTGACAAAACACACATACGCAATTGACAATGACAAAACACACATACGCAATGGGCAGTGACAAAACACACATACACAATACAGTGACAAAACACACACACAATAGACAGTGACAAAACACACATACACAATAGACAGTGACAAACCACACATACACAATAGACAATGACAAAACACACACACACACAATAGACAATGACAAAACACACATACGCAATGGGCAGTTACAAAACACACACACACACATAGACAGTGACAAAACACACATACACAATAGACAGTGACAAAACACACATACACAATAGACAATGACAAAACACACATACGCAAATGGCAGTGACAAAACACACATACGCAATGGGCAGTGACAAAACACACATACACAATAGACAGTGACAAAACACATACACACAATAGACAGTGACAAAACACACATACACAATGGACAATGACAAAACACACATATACAATGGACAGTGACAAATCACACATATACAATGGACAGTGACAAAACACATATACAATGCACAGTGACAAATCACACATATACAATGGACAGTGACAAAACACACATATACAATGCACAGTGACACATCACACATATACAATGGACAGTAACAAAACACAAATATACAATGCACAGTGACAAATCACACATATACAATGGACAGTGACAAAACATATATATACAATGCACAGTGACAAAACATACATACACAATAGAAAGTGCCAAAACACACATACGCAATGGACAGTAACAAAACACACATACGCAATGGTCAGAGATACTTCACTTTAGCCACTGTCTTACTATACAGTGGAATCTCGATATCTCGAACTCGGATAACTCAAAATTGACATAACTCGGTTAAAAAGGCGACCCCTTCCAAAATTCACCACTGCATATTTATGGACATACGACAGCTTAACACAGGTCACAAGTAATGCTGAAAGCTCCTACATTATTGGCGATCTGCATTAACCTATTCCCTCATTGGTTATTTTTAGATACAACCACTTCGAATAAATCTACCGAAAAGGAGCATTAACTAGAGAAAAGGAAAATTTTAGAATTTTGTAGTTTGAAACCATTGTGATAAATAGAGAATTTGCTCCTATAGGAGTAAATGCTCTATTTATCACAATGGTTTCACAAAGTGACTTTTACAGAGTCGTCAATATGTGGGAATGGGTTAAGTCGTCATATCGAGGTTTCCAAGTCAGAAATAGGCTGACTCGAGCTCCCCTTATCTTGCAATATTGTTTATAGAAAACTATGTGTTCAATAGAAAAGTATTCAATAGTATATTTATTCAATAGAGGGTCAATACACGTTTTTTCTGGCAATAACATCAACAACATTCCCGAGGGACACTGCAGATGTTATTGCCCGAAAACAAACGTGTATTAACGCTATTCTTGCATAGAAGCATTTGGCTTTCTGCAGCAATTTAATTCTTCCAAATACAAGCAAAACTACGGCAGCAAAACTGTGCACTTCTTTGACACTTCGTTCGATGTATGCTGTTTCCGGGCCACTGTTTTCTTTCTAACGTCAATTCATGATTATATCAAATACCGTTTACACGGAATTTCATTCAATATGTATATCACTAAAAACAGTTCATTGTCGATGCCCCTGAAATACTCGCACCCGGCGTTCACCTACTTTAGGCCAAAACACTATACAGCATTCGTGTACATTGTTTACCTTAGGCCCCGAATAGGTATAATTAAAACCGGTCAACAACAGCGCGTGAGCACGAGTATCGCCTTGTTAATACATTGTCTAGCGGGACTACAACAGCACATTTTGTGCAAGAATAGAGGGTTAATACACGTTTTTTCGGGCAATAACATCTGCAATGTCCCGAGGGACTGTTGTTGGCCCGAGCCCGAAGGGACACTGCATATGCTATTGCCCGAAAACAAACGTGTATTAACGCTATTCTTGCATAAAAACCATTTTAAGCTTTCCTGCATCAATTTAATTCTTCCAAATACAAGCAAAACTATACACATCTTTGACACACTTCGTTCGATTTATGCTGTTTCCGGGCCACTGTTTTCTTTTTGACGTCATTACATGACGTCAAATACCATTTACACGGAATTTCATTCAATATGTCTATCACTACAATAGTACAACGATCAGATGGCGTTGTTTACAAAACAGTACGTATGTAAACACAGAAAATTAACGATAAATTAAACTGCGACATGTTGTATAGGTTAACTTAATCCAGGCCTAACAACATAACCACTACACCACTGCTTCGTATCCTAATATTGTCCTGTTTTATTAACCTGTCAAATTTGAATATTCCTACGTCACTGAAAGGATATATTTAGCTTGGGTAAACCTGTGTTTCAAACGTTTTTCACGAGATTCACAAATAAATATACAGGTACTTGAATAAGCTAAGTAAGAAAGCTTTTATAAGCGGAAACGATCGATATCAACCGAAGCTATATATGGCGTGTTCAGCAAGCGTATAATTTGACAGGTTAATAAAACAGGACAATATACATGACACAGTTGTACAGGTAAACCACGCTATATTGAGACTTGTTGTTATTTTGTTGTTTACATAACAGCACAAACGTACAGGGCCAGACACCACACTTTAGTAACTCGACACATATTATGTACTGGGCTTTGGTCTAATGGATATGTACCTAGTCTTGCAAGCAGGGGGCCGTGGGTTCGAATCTCAAGCTATGCAGTTTACTTTTTTTCTTTAAAAACTGATTTGCTATTTGTAATTTTCATTTTAATTTTATTCTTTTTCAATTATATGTTAATATTTTGTTAATAATTATTACATGTTATTAATATATATTGTTGTTTTATACGGACAGTATTTTAATGAAAAAAAATTTAGTCACTGGTAAGAATCGAACTCAAGACCGCCACATGCAAGTCCAGATACATATCCATTGCACCAAGACTACTATGTTGAAAAAAATGCGGCTTGCTAAGGCTTTTAAAAATAAAGAAGCGCTGTAGTCGCTTCGTCTTGTTTACATTAGAGTAGGTCATGTTTTGTTCCAAAATAAGTTGGTCTATCTATACTTATCGTTAATTTTCTGTGTTTACATATGCTTAGGCCATAACGCTATAGCATTCGCGTCCATTGTTTACCTTAGGCCCCGAATAGGTATAATTATTATATATAAGGTTTGAACTGGCACTCATCACTTTCCGCCGACTTTCGTCGATTAAAAATCGTGATAGTGACGCATGTTTCACGTGTTTGTTAGGATGGATAAAAACAGCTTACAGAAAAAGGCGGAATATTCATGCAGTGCCAGGTCAAACCTTATCGACAATAAAACCGGTCAACAACAGCGCGTGAGCACGAGAATCGCCTTGTTAATACAGTATAACCTGTCTTAACCGGAATTCTAGTAGATAAGAATTTAGATACTTTTAGGCAGGTGGCTGCTTAATGCAGAGTGAAAGTCATGCAGAAAGCTCCTAGAGGAGCTTTCTGCATGACTTTCACCCTGCATTAAGCTGCCACCTGTTTCCAAGACCGATATTCATACTAAATTTATCGACCGGTTAAGAGAGGTTTTACTGTACATGGTCTAGCGGGACTACAACAGCACGTTTTGTGCAAGAATATATGTTCAATACGAAATACACGTATGTATCTAATAAATGAAATATTTTGTTTCAATCCCAGAAAATATTTGTTCTAATATATTTATATTCTTAAAATATATTTTTGTGGAAAAACAAATATTTTTTTAATAAAAAAATGTTCACAAATTGTAGTTTTGTTCTATTAGATCTAAAATATATATGAGGTAAAATGTTGAGTTTTTAAAAACATTTATATGGACAATAATTAGAATGGTGGGATAAAAAATAGTTTTCTAACAAAGCATTTCATTGGCTCGTGCATTCCAATATGGCAGCTCGAATCTGAACATATCGATTCACTTTCAAATATGTGTCTGTTTCATTATATCTAGTCCAAGCAAAGTTACTAAGCAAACATATAACAAAACAGAACATACTTTTATTCAACTTGTACACAATCAGGTACCTCGTTAAATAACATACAATCATACAATACATACATACTAAGCAAACATAACAGACCCTGGTCAGACCACCCGCCATATTGGAATATATCAACCAATGAGATTTGGGTCCATGCTTATAAAGCTTTTTAGTTGAGTCTGATTTCGTTCTCATGCTTTTGATTGGTCAGATTTGAGTTCTCAAGCTTTTTATTGGTCAGATTTGAGAAAGGCTCAAATCTGACAACTCAAAAACTTGAGAACGAACTCAGACTCAACTAAAGTTTTATAGGCATGGACTCAGGTCTACTACCCCATACTTCTAATTAGAAGTATACTTTGCTTTATACAACATGGCAACACTCCATGCGCCATATAAGGGTTAAGCATTCGTTTTGAACTTACGCGTGAATTGCGTGGATCTGATCTTCCGTTATGCCCCACATATCTGTCTCGTACAAATCTGCTGGGGTATGATAGTCAAACGGGTGGTCACTCTCCACTGATAACTGGATCTGGAACCGCGTGCCAATGTGTGGCCGGTACCATCCACAAACCAAGGTAGGCAAAACAACAGCAAATATAATCCATATCATTTCTCCTTGTACAATTTGTGATACTTCTCATTTCTGTTGCTATAAAGACACATATCCGACACACACCGCGATAAGCCAAAATGACAATTCTACGGAATCCTATCAGGACCATCGAGATCTCATTCAATGTCGTTTTAACATATCTAAAACACAAGAGAACGCAAGGGTGCATTTTGATTTTTCGGATTGGATCCTTAAACCTATACAAATATTTTGCGTTTCAATCTGAAACTTCCCAAAAATGCACGATTTGCCTTGTGCATTATTGAACATTTTATGGTCTCGGCAAAAACTATGAACCCCCCCCCCCCCAAAAAAACCCCAAACAACAACAACAAACAAACAACAACAACAAAACAACAACAACAAACAAACAAAACAAACAAAACAAAACCGTTAGCATCCTGCAGGCGAGTTGGTTTATACCTTTGCAAACAGTTTGGATCAAAATGAGATGCCGAGTAACTCGGCATCTCACCAGGATCCTAACTATTCGACACTTACATAGAATCCCCAAGTCGCAGCATTAAAGCATTTCAAACGAACAGAGTCCATTCTAACCTTAAAACAAGCAGCTTAAATTTTCGTTGGAAAAAAATACCAGCACAATTATTTTTGTGCGTCACCTGCCGAGAGGCAGTGTGTCACTTAGGGATCACTTTTCCGTCGTCTGTCTGTCCGTCTGTCTGCCCGTCTGTCCGTACGTCTGTCTGTCCGTCCGTCGCTTTCTTTTTTGACTGTCATTTCTAAACTAATCATTATAGAGCTTTCAGATTTCACATGTGTCTTCCTCTCATTGAGGACCATTGATGTAACTAAGGTCCACCACTCTGCATGCAATACTTTTTTAGCTATCCCCCCTTTGTTCTGATTTCACTCCAGCATATTAACAGTTTGTGTGTCAGCTGCGAGCAGGTTACACATGTGTTCCTCCGAACACTCTTGTTTCAATATAGGGTTTTCTTCAATTCTACTTTCAAGACAAATCAATGTAAAACAATCTTGGTCCTGATGAGACACTGAGCCACTCGGCCTCTCTAATAGGTCGAGTAAGTTTCTGTAATATACATCACAAAAATACCAATTCCATGCTACGCTTCTATACAACTTATATTTTCGGTTTTATCAGGGTCTGTTCTTTCGCAAATGGAATCTGATAGACCTGTTTCTCTACTTTCTAAGATGGCTACTATGTTCCACCTCCCATATTTTATGATAACTATTTAGTCCATGAACATTCAGTAGGTATTGAAATTTGGACTTAACACTTTCCTCCACAAATACGCCTTTCTGCGCCTATGTAAAAGTCACTTTATTAAAATATTGTGATAAATAGAGCATTTGTTCCTATAGGAGCAAATGCTCTATTTATCACAATAGTTTCAAAGTACAAAATTCTAAAATTTCCCTTTTCTCTAGTTAATGCTCCTTTTCAGTAGATTTATTCAAAGAGGCTGAATCTAAAAAAGCCTATGAGGTAATGGGTTAATGCAGAACAGGGAAATGGCTGAAGTAGAGGAAGAAGTAGGTTTTGAAGAGGGTGTTGTTCCTAGATAAAATACTTCACTCTGTTAGGTACAAATAAGATGCATAGATAAACATTTTTCAAAAATAACTCCTTTATTTCTCCACCAAAACGTATGCTGTGAGCTCTCTTTAGAATCGTCTCGAAGAGTACGCACGCACTGTTATCTTTCGCGCCCATTTACCCTATACATCGGATTCCTATACTGCATGAATATTCTAGTAAGAAAAGACATCATGAAAATTAATTAGATATTTTTTATAATAGAACATGAAACAATAATATCTTAATATCCTGGTAGAAACTGTAGAATCATATCTATATATTATTAAAAGCAAACAGAGCAGACCCTGATCAGACGGCTCCTACAGGAGCCGTCTGATCTGGGTTTACTCTGTTTGCAAAAGCGTAGAAAGGCGTATTTATCGAGTAAAAGGCTAAGAACAAAAACATATTATTATTAATTATCTGATTTGTTTATAATGGCACTATGTACAAAGGAATGTGTCACGTACAAAGACAGAAACTGTAAAATCAGATCTATATGATTTCATAATCAACCAACGCATATCTTGATCTGTCGGCTCCTATAGGAACTGTCGGATCTGTGTCCACTCAGGTTGAAAAAGCGTTAAATGGCGAATCTATGGAGTAAAAGTTTAATCTTATATTACTTAATGCACAAAGTCTCTATTATAAACTCACTCTTTTCATTACGCGTTTTTTCCATCAAGATTTATTTTGTCCATAAAATCTCTAGAGCAGACCCGGTCAGTACTGTTTTTTGTTTCCTTTTTAGGGGCCACTTGACATAAAAAGATTAAAAGGGCAAACTGTATCGCCAGTGACCTAGTTGAAGATTTATCACATATTACTTACATGGCTGACAACGTTATACTATTTAACCTTTTGCCCCTACACCATCTGGAAATTACACATGCACTGGTGACGTAACTCTGACAGCTCCTGTAGGAACCTTCTGATCAGGGTCTACTCTGTTTGCCTTACCATTTACTCTATGAATATTCATGTGAGAAATAATGACATCAAACATATTGATTAAATTAATTGTTGAAAAACAGCACATTAATACAGGAATGTTTGGCCAGGTCAGACACCATTGTGTCATATCTATATTATATCCTAAGCAAACAGAGTACACCCTGATCAGACGGCTCCTACAGGAGCCGTCTGATCTGGGTCTACTCTGTTTGCCAAGGCAAGGAAAGGCGTATTTATGAAGGAAAGGGTTACGATAAAACAAAGATCAGATTCTACCGCTTTTTGGGCAATGTTCATAAATATTTAGCTAAATAATATTGATACTGCCATTACTCCTTACCCTTAACTCCATAAATACGCCTTTCTATGCCTTTGCAAACACAGTGGACCAATATCAGACATCTCCTATACAAACCGTCTGATCAGGGTCTGTTCTGTTTGCTTATGAAATTACAAATGTATATAGATGTGACTGTAAACTGTCTATCTTGGTTTGATTATTCTTGTGTTAATATGTTATCATCTTTCAGGTACCGGATTGAGAAATTGTATACACAAAAGACGCTTGGAAACACGATGGAAAGCAGGAATCGACTGATCAATTAGAGGATATACATTGCCCAAATTGAAAACTTTCCTTTTCATTAGATTTATTCAAAGAGTTTGGGTCTGAAAATAGCGTATGAGGTAATGAGCTAGAGCGGCACAAACGTTTGGTTTTTGATGATATTAATTTATCAATTACGAAGGTCGCGTGATTAAACTATATCCTGCTATGGGCGGATGAGTGAATACCTATGCAAACAGTTTGGAGTAACTCGGCGTCTCATCAGGATCCAAACTGTTTGACACCCTGATTGCATTTTGGTAGACAAATTGATTACAGCTTGGATTTTGAAAATGTAGTAGGTGAAAAATTCTGTAAAAATAATTTGATCAGCAGGATGAAGGATAAAGAATTGCAATGCAAGTATCGTCAGTGTATTGAGGTTTACTATGAGATCATGGCGAAAAATAACTCGCTAAAGATGGCTTTCATTGTTTTCACGATTACCCAATAAACTCTACCGGACCAAAAGCCACTAACCTGTTCGTATAAGTCATGTACATGGCAGAGTACGCATATATCTTCAAAGAACTACTTGCACAGTGTTGCATTCGGCAGAGAGATATATTTAATGGTGATAGTTTTATAGTCTGGTGGGATAATGGGGAACCAGAACACTAATTTGGTCATTATCCTAGGTAATTTGAATGCACTGTTTGCCATGTTATATTTTTCTTTAGAAGAATCCCTAAAACTCACAATAAACTTGATATGTTTGAATTTTGGAATAGTCCATTTGAAAATTCAGCATCGTAAGGGCTAACGTTAACACATTGTCCCCTAGTGACGCATTCTTACGCCTCTATAAAATTCACATTGTGAAACCATTGTGATAAATAGAGCATTTGCTCCTATAGGAGCAAATTCTCTATTTATCACAATGGTTTCAAATTACAAAAGTCTAAAAAATTCATTTGCTCAAGTTAATGCTCCTTTTCGGTAGATTAATTAAAAACAAGGTTGGATCTAAAAATAGCCTAGGAGAAAATGAGTAAATGTCAAACCTTTGTTTGCTGTATACCCGGCCATGAACCCCAAAGAACACGTATGGGAGGTATTGAGTCAGATAGCCAGGTCAAATCACCAAATGGATACCATACATGACCTCCGAAATGCGCTCTTGTTGGAATGGCAACGTATTCCAAACACAATCATACAACGATGCGTCAACTCGATGGGGTGAGTTTTTCTTCAATGCACGTGCAAAAATGGAGGTCAATCTGGTTACCTACGCTTTGTATATAATTTTTGTGCACCCTATCACTTCTTAATTTTTTGTCTCAATGTTGCACTGATAATATTCGGTTGTCAGTATTTTTCATATTTACCCCCGGCATTAAATTGTTTCAGAAAAAAGTGCATTTGCTGATTATGTCCAGAAAAACATACGACTCAATAAATTGACATTGAAAATTTGATGAAAAAATACCTAACTCCGCGTACGATTTTATCACATAAATATGTAGGTTTGAAGTTGGCATAAAATTTTCATTTTGGGTCATACAGGTTTGTTTGCAAACAACAGTGGACAACTAATAACGTTATTTTGTGTTAAAAAGGTTAGATGTTTCACTTTCACGTTCTCAAAATGGTGCCAAATTGACTTATTCAGCGTTTCAAAACGTTGGAGAGAGGGAGAATGTATGTACGAATATTATTGGTACTCAAAGTATGGAGTTTTAAGTATTGGAGAGTTGCAAGTTGTGACGTCGTAATACCGTGCTAAAGTGTCCGATTATATGCCCAAGTAATCCTAATACATTACGGTAGAACCCTTAAAAACCGGAATTCCGGTAGAAAAAGATTTAGATACGTTTTGGCAGGTGGCTGTTTAATGCAAGGTGAAAACCATGCTGAAAGCTCCTCCTACAGGGATTTTCTGCATGACTTTCACCCGGCATTAAGCAGCCATCTGTCTCCAAGACCTAGGGCAACTATTATTTCTAATTCATATTAATGATATAGTAACTGATATTTGTTCAACTATTCGTCTTTTTTTGCGGCTGACACACGCTGTTATCTCATAGATAATCAAGCAGAGCAAAGACATGGCTAGTTACATTTAATCCTTCAAAAACAGAATCACTTCTCATTTCTAGAAAGGTAAAACGACCACATCACCCTACACTTAATATGCTTAATGAAAATATATCGGAAGTTGCAAACCACAAACAACTTGGAGTAGTTCTTTCTAATGATGGATCTTGGCATAACCATATTGGCTACATTACAACTAAAGCATGGCAAAGAATAAATATTATGAGAAAAATTAAATTCGTCCTCGATCGTAAGGCACTAGAAATAATCAATCTAAGTTTTATAAGACCAATTCTGGAGTACGCTAATGCAATCTGGGATAATTGCAGCAATTTTGAAAAACATGAACTAGAAAGTATACAAAATGAAGCAGCGCGAATTGCAACAGGTGCAACCAAATTTGTGTCATTGAACAAACTCCACAGTGAGATCAGCTGGGAGACACTCAATCAAAGAAGATCCAATCAAAAACTTTTGTTATTTTTAAAATGATAAAATAACATTACGCCTCAATATATAACCTCCATGATCCAAAATCTTGTCGGAGATGTCTCAAACTAAAACTTAAGGAATACTGATCATGTTCGTACAGTTTGCTCCAGAACCAAATTATACGCTAATTACTTTTGACCATCTATTATTGACAATTTATTGTGCAATGGAACTACAGTGCTCCCTCCCTACAACGACCCTCTCAATAACGATTCCTTCATTGCAACAACGCATGTCACTGTTTCCGAAACAACAAGGCTCCAGACACAACTTTTTTCATCGTATTTTCTTTATGCCTCCATCAAACCCTATGTTGTGACCACTCTATAGAATCGTCACTTTGTGACGATTCTAAAGAGTGGTCACAACATAGGGTTTGATTGAGGCATAACGGTTTTAGTTCTCGAAATACACTTTATCTGAGGATCTGCAAACAAGCTAATTATGTTTGATTTTCCCTCCCTATAACAACTCCCTCTGAACAACACATACAATCTTCATATCCCAAAGGGTGTCGTTGTAGAGAGGGAGCATGTCGTTGTAGAGAGGGAGCACTGTATTCGAAGTGCCGATTAAGTTGTATCATTTAAAAACTACTTTAACTCTTTCCCTCATATTGACGACTTTTGACGACTCTGTTCAAGTTACTTTGTGAAACCCTTGTGATAAATAGAGCATTTGCTCCTGTAGGAGCAAATGCTCTATTTATCACAATGGTTTCAAACTACAAAATTCTAAAATTTTCATTTTCTCTAGTTAATGCTCCTTTTCGGTAGATTTTTTCAAAGAGGTTGGATCTTAAAATAGCCGATGAGGTAATGGGTTAACCCAACCAAATCTAAAAACCCCGAATACTCAGGTCAAAGAAAACCCCAGATATTGCATATAAGACTTAGAACGCAGACTCTAGCTCGCTTAGTTTTTGTCTTTTCCAAAAAAAATTAAAACTGTCCATTCTCCTTTGTTTTCATGTGGTGAAATTGAGAGTAATGAGCATTTTTTACAACGATGCCAACTGTACCAGGTTCAACTAACTGAACTCTTAAACAAGATATCGCATCTATGCAATGTAACAACTGAAATACTTCTTAAAGGAAATCCTAATCTATATCACGAGATAAATTCTGAATTTTTGATGCAGTTCAATATTATGCCACTAAAAGTGGACGTTTTGAATGACTGAGAACCAAAAATAAAACAAATATTTAATCTGCTGCATCTCCCATACCCATCAACTACCAGACTGCAACTCAGCCATATTTTGCCCCTCCCATTTTATTCCGTATCGTGATTTTGTAACTCTTTTCGTTTTCATTATTCCTTCTTTCATTTTTTTCTATTTCTTTAGTCTGGTTTGAGTATGTATTTTAGTCTACAGACTATTGTAGTATTTATAATAATGTGACTGCTGGAAAAACACATGACCTCCTCTATATCAGAAAACTTTGCTTCCGATCCAATCCGATTTCTCAAAATGACTATGTTCAATCTTATGGACTTGTATGTATACATGTATTTGGAAATAAAACGTGTTTAAACTAAAACCGATTTTTATACTAAATTGAACTTTCGGTTTAGAGGGGTTTTACTGTATATGTTAAGGCGTTGCAAATAGCGCACACAGCGCATTGTGTATTATAAAACATAAGCCTATACTTAAACATGTAGCATTGTTTATATTATGACACATCAAAGGTAATACTTACGGACTCAGCAGTGTTTTTAGGACGCCTATACTGTAAAATCTCGATTATTCGAATTTTCTCTATAGAAGAATTTGGACCCCTTTTAGGCAGTTGGCTGCTTAATGCATGGTGAAAGTCATGCAGAAAGCTCCTAGAGGAGCTTTCTGCATGACTTTCACCATACATTAAGCTGCCACCTGTCTTAAAGATAGATAATAATACGTATTCAAGTGTTCGAATAATACGCATTCAAGTGTTCGAATAATCGAGAATTTACTGTATTTACGAGTACGTCATAACTTATTTGGGTATATTAAGCTTAACGCTTTCCCTGTTCTATATTATTTATTCCAAATGTTAATACCTTCTTAACTATTTCGGATCCAAATTTCTAATTGTCGTCTGCAACCACATGTTGTTACATCATTCGGTAAAATAAGGAAATGAGATAAATGAATACAGAATTCAAAGGAATAAACCACAGATCTAGAACTAGAGATTGAGACAAAATATGAAGTCCCTGATGAGACGCCGCCTTGAAAAGGTAGCGTCTGATTTGGGACTGCTATATTTTTGCGATATTGGCGGGGAAAGGTTTAATATTCATGGAGAAACTAGTTATAATGAAATATGGAAGGTGGAACATTGTAGCCATTTTAGAAAGTAAAGAAAAATATATTTCAATTCCACTAGCAAACAGAGCAGACCCTGATAAGATATCTCCTATAGGAGCCGTCTGATCTGGGTCTACTCTGTTTTAAGATGCGTGAAATTACGTTTGTATGAAGGACAGGGTTATACAACTCATATTTGCGCACACAACAACACTTATCACAATTATTAGGATACATTTAGCTGATAAAAGTAATATTTATGCGCAACTTTACTTATCATAAGTAAGACATATCATACTCTATTAGAAAACACGAACCTTATTCAGTTCATACCCAGATCAGACGGTTACTATAGGAGCCGTCTGATTTGTATCTACTGTGTTTGCAAGGACATGAACATGGTGTTTAATGAAAGTAAAGGGTTAACCCTTACCACGCTCATCCCGCTAATGCTTGCTCAATTTTGAATCTGTTTAACCCACGTGCTCCCACGATCCCATATATGGGACGTAGGCAAACAGTGTAGACTCTGATAAGACGCCGCATAATGCGGCGTCTGATCAGAGTTTACACTGTTTGCTGATAGGAAATTCAATATAAAACAAAACAAAAATGAAAACTTTAGACCAGACATCCCTTAGATAAAAAATGGACTAATCCAATATATAAACATGGAAGAATCCACTGGGAGCAAATGGGTTAATATTGAGCAGTTAATGCTCCTTTTCGGTAGATTTATTCAAAGAGGTTGGGTCTAAAACTAGCCTATGAGGTAATGGGTTAAGACAGGTTCCACTGTACAATGTTTATTCACTACGTGGTCGCTTAAGACATGTTCTACTGTATTTACTTATCTATATAACCATTTAACATGTCAAACAATGTAGACCCAACTCAGATGCAGCATCTGTACCACAGCTGTCTATAAGGTTCCCTTCAAATTCCCCAAAACATATTTTCTCGTCACGTGACTGAATAACCCTTTCCGCCATAAATGCAACTTTCTACGCCTCTGTAATGACCACTTCTTAAAAACATTGTGATAAATAGAGCATTTGCTCCTATAGGAGCAAATGCTCTATTTATCACAATGGTTTCAACTACAAAATTATAAAATTTTACATTCTCTAGTAAATGCTCATTTTTGGTATATTCATTCAAAGAGGTTGGGTCTAAAAATAGTCTATGGAGGAGAAGGGTTAATGGTCTACACAATTAGGCCTTATGGCCTTGCCACTTCATCGACCCCTTGTTGTTTGTAATTTTGCCCACGTGATCATTGACGTGTACTATATCCCACTTCTTCATCCATAGACCCTGCAGTGTGGTGTCGAAATCTGCGTCCTCGGCATTCTGTTTGAGAAACATTGATCACATGCAGATATAAAATGTATTATTGATTTTAATATATGTTTGTATGTATAAGATATGATATAATAGATATGAGAACTTGTATTCAGAAAGTTTTTAGAACCCCCCCGAAAAACAACAACATATTAATTATTTTCTTTAATAGCCCTTTACTACATACAGATTAACCGTTTCCCTGTTCAATATTCATGTAAAAAATAATGACATCATAAATATTAATTAGTTGAATTTTTATAATATAAACTTTTCAAGAAGTTTTGCCTTGACAAAAACTGTAGAATCTATACCATGTCAGAAGCAAACAGAACAGACCCTGATCAGATGACTCCTGTTGGAACTGTCTGGTCTGGTTCCACTTTTCAACGCGTGAAAAAGAGTTTACATGTAGGAAAGTGTTCATATACAATACAGTTAATAAATTAATGTACATGTATATCAATAGAAGTGAACCCATTATCAAGGAATAAAACTTAATATAAATAATTTATGTGATTAAAAAAGTCGATTGAAATTTACACAATAGATTGCTACATACTTAGCCATACTGTTGTGTGTAACACTTTCCTTCATACACACTCTTTGTTACGCCTTTGCAAACAGAGTAGACCAAACTCCGACGGTTCCTGAAGGATCCGTCTGATCAGGGTCTGCTGTTTGCTTGTGAAATTAACAAACCATTAATAACCAAAACCAAAACATATTGTGTGCATATTCCATTCCAAAGTTTCAGCTAATTAATAAGAAATCGACCAGGCGCCGAAGGCGCCGTCGATTCGCTCTACGGTAGATGGTTAAGCCCAAAAAAATTGCGTGTCAAAAGTTATTAGGCTATTTCGGGAGTTTTCATTGGAAAGCATTGACCAGCGCCGAAAATCCGAATTTGACATGTAATTTTCTGAGAAATTCAGATGATTAGGCGACGCCGTAAATCGGGTAATAAATCGTGGTACAGTCATTTTTTTTCAGAAAATTCTTATCGCTACATTTCGGACATTCTTCAATTTTCTTCTGACAGTTGCCGCCATCTTGAAATTGACTCGATTCGACGAAATACCGTAAATAAAACATGACTTCATCAAACAAACATTACAGATAATGCCTATAAATACACTTGAGAGGGTGCAACAGATAAGTTGTAGTGTAAAAAGGTGAACTTTTATAATGAAATGACGAGCAAGCCGCGAAGCGGCTTGCGAGAAATAAAGTGTATTTTAACATGATTCGGACTTTATGCCGCCGAAAACTTACAATGATTTCAATAGGTTTCAGTATGTTGGCACCCGACAGGTAGGAGTATGTTACATTATAATAAATACTTATATTATATATTATATTATATATTAAAGTAAAATATATTACTTATTTTACGCACAACTATCTATTTATCTATCTCTGTATACTGGCAACCCCTCTCACGAGTGTTACAGCCAGGAAAATGTGCACGTCAGAACTGTTAGTTAAGTGAAAGATAAAAAGAAACCCACTTTCATGATGCTCAGCTAGTCCACTTTTGCGTACGACTCAATCGAGCTACTTTCGGGTTTAACGATATCCCGGCAGACGGCAACCATCACAAAAATAGAATGCCCCTCCCCCATACCCTGGTTGTATGGCCCCCTACAAAAATAATACTTACGAAATGCAATTTTCCAATACTTTAAATCTCAGAAACGTCCCATTTTGTAGAGTTTCAGAATTGTCTAATCTGGGTCTACTCTGTTTGCAAATGCGTGAAAACACGTTCATATCAGGGAAAGGGTTAAGAACAGGGAAAGGGTTACTAAGAGTCTACTGGTATCAGTATAAGTGTAACTCCAGTATATACATACTCTTTACATTAATTAAGAGTTACACGTGTGACATGGTTTGTTAATAACCTGAGATAATTACAAGCTGTCAACATACATACTCTTTACATTAATTAAGAGTTATTTTTAACATATTGAGATAATTACAAGCTGTCGGCCTAAGACAATCACACGCTGGCAACATGTAAAAGCTACATGTATGTTCATATCTCAACAAACATGCCTGTCAGGGGCAGGGCTAGATTTCCTTATGAATATATAAGATTATAACTATATTATATAAGAAAATATAAGATTATAACTATAAATCTTCTACTCCAGAGACTGCAGTTGAATTTGAATGGCATTTGGTAGGAATAGTGGGCCGCCTTGCAAGGAATATGTATACTGCTTTCCATTCAGCACAGATGATGTTACAGTTAGGATATGTCAGGTAGAACTACATGTTAACACCTTACTCTGAACTCAGTATGCCTTTGCAAACAGAGTATACTACAATTTCTGCCATGGCCAAAAACTCCTCAGTTTATAATACATTACATGATGTAGTTGTACCGTTATAAGAATTCAGCTAATTAATGTTCATACAGTGCTTTATTTCCTGCATAAATATTTATGAGGTAAAGGGTTAAAAGAACAAACCTTTTGGCAGTAAACATTCAACAGCTGCATTATCCATCCTGATGTGTGATGTCACATTGAGTATACCAGCACTTATAATGTGGCTATTTTATAATGCATGATTGTATGTTTCAAATACTAAAGGTTTGGAGAATCAGATTTCATGTTGTTTATTTTTTGCAAATTTTAAACACAAATTTACAACTATGCAATCTATGTATATTTAAAGTAACAAGTTAATCGAGAAGCATAGAGGATGTACTTCAACAATAAATCTAAATTTGGCTGTTCTGATATAGTTAAACGTTTTGGGGGAGTGGGATGTTGTAGGGAATCTATCAGACATGACATGCTCATAAATTCCTGTCTAGAAACCTCAGATCTCTTTAAACATACTGAAAAATAGGTATGAATATCAAGGTCTAAGTTAGCTTCTGCTCCAAATTGCCATTTTCCATAAATGCTATCAGTGTAGTTTAATGGAAGAACACCTTCTTGGCTTAGCCATAGAGGGAAGTCTAGGTTCAAATCCTAGCACTGTCTATTGGAAAGGCGTTTTGGAGTCATTTATTTGCTATAGACAACCTTTAACCCTTTCCCTGCTCTATGTTTATTCCAAATTTGAATACCTACTGAATATTCAGGGACAAAATAGATTAATGAAATATGGAAGATGGAACATTATAGCCATTTAAAAACTACAGAAACAGTTCTATCAAATTCTATTAGCAAACAGAACCTATAGGAGCCTTCTGATCAGGGTCTACAGTGTTTGCAGTTACATAAAAGTTGTTTGTACATGTATGTGCGAAAGGGTTAAACAGAAATAATAATGTCCCGAACAATTTTTATGATACATGTACAGTACAATGTCCATTTTTTGTGTCCATTGTTTTGGCAGGGTGACAGGATTTATTTTTTGCATGGCATCTTTTATTTTGTCACATTTCTGCTGGCAGGTGACACATGTTCCTTTGAACACTTTTGTTCTAATTCCTGTCTAATTTCTCACTTTTTTGTCCATGTGTATCTTAAAATAGATATAATATAATTTAAACTGGATCTTAATTCATGGACAGGGGATA
Source organism: Azorinus chamasolen (assembly GCA_963576725.1). NCBI lineage: Eukaryota > Metazoa > Mollusca > Bivalvia > Cardiida > Solecurtidae > Azorinus > Azorinus chamasolen. Next base: position 108,170,454 of record OY755235.1, on the reverse strand, counting down.
GCTAATTGAGTTTATTTTGTATGCATTATCAACATTTCATTATCAACCAATAACAACTCATCTTCTCATTTCAAAATTGCACACATAAACATAATATGTATGAGTTTTTATTACTGATTGTTAATTTACTTTTACAGTGATTGACCTGATTTTTGTCTAGCCTGTTTGTTGTCAGCTCAACAGTTGCCAAAGTGGCAGTTGTGTAGGCACATACATATGTCTGTCTGTTTGTCCATTTGATTTTGTAACAGCCAATCCATTATTTTGCATCAACAGATCTCGTGGCCCATATCTTGAGTAGACCGTGTACCAGGTACAAGGGCCTTAACTCTCGCATCACAAATTTGGAAATTTGTCCTTGATTTAATTTTCTTCATTCACTGGGTCAAACAAAAATTTGATTTTGTAAATGGCTTAGTCACTAGTAGACAGTGTACCATGTATAAGAATTATAACTCAAGGTTCACTCCACCAGAGGCTGGACTGATTTTACTTTAATTGCTGTAGTGAAAATTTAATAAACAAATAAATATTTTCTCTGACATCACTGGTCAAATTTAAAATAAAAAATGGCAGGAATGTTCCGTAGGTGACCATTTACAAAGTTGTAACCCATAAAATACAAGAGCACCACTTGGGGGTTCCAATGTTAAAGTTTTCGAACAGTGACAACGAAAATGCAGATGGTGGAGTTATAACATAGCTCTTTTTTCTTCAAAAAGCAGACAATCTAAAAATGGCCACCATAGATTGGGTTAAATCCCTTCTATGGCTAAAGGAAGCATTAAACCATTGAACAGATTTTTATGTACCAGTATTGTTTGTAAGAATAATTGGTGAACATTTACCAAGTATTCATTTTGTTTCCTAAAATTAAAAATAAAATGGGGCATATGGCTAAGCTTCACATTTTATCTATAGGTCAATGTGACCTTGACCTTGGTCTTTATTTACAAAATAAACTTGTGCGGAGCAAACCTCATGTACCGAATCAGCTAGGATCACAGATATGGCATGTGAGTTCATCTTAGGATGGTAGAGTGTCGCATACTAGTTTTAGGTCAATGTGACCTTGACCTCATTTACAAACAAGCCTGTCCGGAGCATATCTCATACACTACTTCAGCTAGGATCACCAAATATGGTGTGTGAGTACATCTTGGGATGGCGGGTGTCACATACTATTCATAGGTCAATGTGACCTTGACCTTGGGCTTCATTTACAAAAAAGCTTGTTTACAGCATATCCCTACACCAAGTCAGCTAGGATCATTACTAAATACGGTGTGAGTTCATCTCCGGATGACGGAATGTCGCATACATTTTGTAGGTCATGTGGCCATGACCTTGACAGTTGACCTCAATTACAAAAAAGCTTGTCTTTTGTACAAAAGGTAGCTTGAGTTCAAATTCTGCTCATACTATGCAATCTTTACTTTCATTTTGCAGTGCATATGCAGACCTGCTTACAAATCACCTTTCATTGCCAGTGCTTTGCTTTTGGGGCATTTGTCACCTACTGCGACACATTTCTTGTTTGACTATATTTTAACAATAAATTAACATACATAAATGTATGTTCTTACGTAACACTATGTACTTCGTGACCTCAGATGAACGATAATGGACACTACCATTATTATTGCTTAGGTTTTGTCGTGGTTGTGGCTTTCTTCACTAACAATTTTCAGATTAATTTGTCACGTATCTTAATCATATGTAGACAGTGCATAGTGTGCGAGATTCGCAACACTTGTTTTGAATTACGCGAATTACATGAATTGACATGCATCTACTTTCTTTAGATTTCATTAGTTATTTTTTACTTCATTGCATGTAAAATGTCGATGGTCGATTCCCGGTAGAGGCAGTGCCTTAGCTCATATTATTCATGGTGTCATTATTTCTTACATGAATATTGAAGAGGGGAAGGGTTAAATTGTCCTGAGATTCAAGAAGAGGTTTGTCAACATGGATCCCCAGAAACATATATGTATAATTGCACCACCAGTATACATGTATTTGGAAACATTAAATAATTTCTTACCAAGAAGACATAACATTTTAATATGGGCGACAAAACGTAAGCCCCAGTCTCAACACAGTTGACTGTACCATAGCCAATATCAGAATTAACTTTGCTTAACCCATTTGCTCCCACTATCCCAAAAATGGGACGTAGGCAAACAGTGTAGACTCTGATTAGACGCCGCATAATGCGGCGTCTGATCAGAGTCTACACTGTTTGCTGATTGGAAATTCAATATAAAACAAACCAAAAATGAAAATTTAGACCAGACATCCTTTAGATAAAAAATAGACTAATCCAATATATAAGCATGGACGAAACCACTGGGAGCAAATGGGTTAAACTTTCTAACTGACAGCTTATTAATCTTTAACCGTTTATTTCACAGATATGCTTTTTAGCGTCTTTGCGAAGAGATTAAAACCAGATCCTCCAATAAAAGCCGTCAGGCCAGGGTCTGCTATGTTTGTTTATGAAATTATATAAATCCGATCCTAAAGTGTCCGCTTTGGATGAAAATTCATGTGTTTACATGATATCGTAAAAATCAGGGAATCAATATTAATACATTCATTATTTCTAACGTTTGTATGAGAAAGGGTTAAGCTTTTTTAAATATCAATGTGCCATTGAAAATTATGTAACACAGATCAAACATTATTCTAAGATGAGGTATTTGGTGGAAAGATACGTTGGATGGAACAACAGGAAACAAATTACAGTAAAATCTCTCAAAACCTGACATTCAATTTAGTATAAATATCGGTTTTGGAGACAGGTAGCAGCTTAATGCCGGGTGAAAGGCATGCAGAAAGCTTCTCTAATGACCTTTCTTCATGACTTTCACCCTGCATTAAGCAGCCACCTGCCTAAAGTTCTTCTCTACTATAATTCCAGTTTAGAGGGGATTTACTGTATTACCTATTCTGATAAGTATCAAATAGAACAGGCCCTGATCAGACATCGTGTCAGAGACGCGGCGTCTGGTCCGGACCTTCACTGTTTGCATACAAAAAGACCCTTACCCAGTCAGAGGCTAACTTTCATTTAGTACATACCGGAAGTTGGTCTTGTAATCCCAGCCAATTTCTGTATGCCACTCTTCTGTCTACGCCATCAAACGTCGCCCACTCCACACGCATATTTGGATTTTCCTCAGTTCTCATCAATACATTGGGTTTCAACCCATAAAATCCATTGGGAAGATTGAAATTTTGCCATCGGAGATCAAGACTCCATCGTGTGACGTCAGATATATTAGGCAAACTGTCCAGTTAAAAAAATATATCTACAGTAAAACCTCTCTATAACGGCCACTAAAGTACATCAAGTATTTTGTGTTAAAGACATGTGGCTGCTTAAAGCAGGGTGGAACTAAAACAAAACGCTCATATATGCCTTTTCTTCCTTCTGTTTTTCTCCTATTGGCTGAATTAAACTTGTACCCCTGTGGGGTCAGTACACATGCACTATACCTCACAAAATACAGCGTCGACGTGGAAAATATTATGCTAGTAGGAAGTGACTGTATTTTGTGACGTTGCATGATGAAGTGTTTTACGTTCATTTGTACCTATAAACACATTCCCTCATATTGACACTTTTTGGAAGCTTCTGTAAAAGTTACTTTTTTTTAAACCATTGTGATGAATAGAGCATTTGCTTCATAGGAGCAGCTGTTTTATTTATCACAATAGCTTCAAAACTGCACAACACTATATTTTACTTTTTATTTTTTATACTTTTGACCTGCATTAAGCTACAACCTGCTTTTCACACCTACAATTAGAACTCCTTTTCATGACCGCCTAGCCCATTCCCTCATATTGACGACTTTTGACGACTCTCTAAAAGATACTTTGTGAAACCTTTGTGCTCTATTTATCATAATGGTTTCATACGACAAAATTCTCGGTAGAGAAAAGAACTCGGTAGATTTATTCAAAGTGTTTGTATCTAAAAATAGACTGTGAGGGAATGGGTTAATAAGGAAATATCCTCGTTTAACAACAAAGCTGTACAGTAAACTCTGTCTGTTTTAAATGATCACAAGTTGTCTTTATAAATAGGTGGTTGCTTAATGCATTACATGTACTTTGTCTTGTAGTAAGCTAACACATGCACGAAATACTAATGATATATATGTTCATTGGTCGTGTGAGACATGTATTGTTGTAAATGCAATATATGTTATATAGCCAAATGCAATATATGTTATATAGCCAACTGCAATATATGTTATATAGCCAAATGCAATATATGTTATATAGCCAAATGCAATATATATGTTATATAGCCAAATGCAATATATGTTATATAGCCAACTGCAATATATGTTATATAGCCAAATGCAATATATGTTATATAGCCAAATTTTAAATGGACTCAGTTGTTTAAGACAGTTGGAGAAAGAACTAGAGAAAAATAATGGCGGTAACTCCCTTAAGGCGCTTTCTTCATATATTTGAGTATGCACTAACCCTTTCGGCGCTAAATTTCTAATTGCAGTCTGCAACCCAATTGTGTTAAACCAGTCGGAAGAATAAGGAAATAAGATAAATAAATGCAAATTTCAAAGGAATAAGCCACAGATCTAGAACTAGAGATTGAGACATAAAGTGAAGTCCCTGAACAGACGCCGCCTTGAAAAGGCGGCGTCTGATCTGGGACTGCACTATTTGTCGTGGGGCATTTTTGCGACATTGGCGGTGAAAGGGTTAAACACATGCAGCTAATTTACCTGATAATAACGCTTTTTCACGCCTTTGCAAACAGAGTAGACTCCCGTATGAGCAGGGTCTGATCTGTTTGCTTATGCAACTATATACAAGTTCTATCATGACCATTTAGTGTTCGAATGCCAATAAAATCAACTCATAATAATTCATACATTCGATATATCTCACATGTCATTGAGTATTCATGCCGACCCTATGCTGCGTTTTAAGTGACTGCTATATTCGTTTATCTCACCTTCTGTGTGGTATCATATTGTTTAGAAGAAGCATTCCACCATAAGGAATTGGGCATACAACACGGTCTGCTTCCGTGTCAATTTCTGCAATGACAATCGATACAAGTTAAACCCTATCCTGCAATTCGATTACTAGAGATAATATAATATTCGGTGGTAGCGTCATGAGAGCTGCGGGCATTCTACCGAACTGTCGGCACTATACTGCCCCTATTCAAACAATTTGCACACCGGATGTGACACCGGTGAGGAATTGTTTCCGGGGGTCGTGTTAGAAGTAGTTCTTTAGAAATGCTGTGCTTTAACTATGATCAAATAAGTGTCTTTTAAGAACCTGACATGCTGAATAATTGCATATTGTCAAGTGTGTATTCTCTCCCCGCTGGGGTCATTTTAGTGACTCTCTTGCAGAACTACTTCCTCTGATGGATGTCGGGAAATATGTGCATGGAGCGTCAGAATGGCCCAAATTTAAAGCGAAAATAGACGGCGTATACATCATGACCTTGTTTTCTGCTAATCTAGAGACATAGTTGGACTAAATATGAATGTGTTAACCCTTCGCTTGCTATTCACGTCAATATACGTACCTGTAATAGGGTCTGCACTATTTACAAATTGATTGTGCAACCAGTGCACTCCACAGCAGTGATTGCACAGCGAAATACTTGTACACAGTGAATATATATGTAATTATACAACAGAGCTTGAGTAAAGAAGGAGAAATGTATTTTAAAATTCAGCAAGCGAAGGGTTAAGAGGGTATAACCCAAATCTATTCCTGGAAGTAGCTAGCAGATGCAGATAATGGCTGTTTTACATAGAACAAAGAAGGGCACATTTGACCGGGCTCACACCACCAATAAGACGCAGGGGAACGTTGTATCTCATCAGAAACCCAGACACGGTTTGTTGATTGATAACAGAAGAAAGGAAATGTTCCTTGTAGACTTCTTGCAAAAACAATCGTGTAGACGAAATATACTTCAATTTGAAAGGATTACGCCCTTCCCTGATAAAAATGCCTTAACAGAGTAGATCCAGATCAGAAATTCCTGTAGGAGGGGTATTGATTTAAAAAGCAGGTGTTTGTAGGGCAAAAGTAATGCAGAATGTTCCTGCAGGTGCTTTCTGATAAGTTTGCTATGCATTAAGCTTCAAGTGGCCGTACAGACTCATAAGTACACATCCTCTTGATGGTCTCTTAAGACAGGTTCTACTGTAATCCAAGTTTTACAAACAAATTTTATGTGAATTCAGATGATAAATATCCCATTCAGGATTTATTTTTCAATTCTAAGCTTTGCAGATAGTGTAGAACCAGATCATCTGCCTCGTTTAACCATTCCTTCATATTAACCCTTTCCTCCATAGGTTTTTGTTTTTAGACCCAACCTCTTTGAATGAATCTACCCAAAAGGAGCATTTACATGTACTAGAGGAAAGTAAAATTTTAGAATTTATGTAGTTTGAAACCATTGTGATAAATAGAGCATTTGCTCCTATAGGAGCAAATACTCTATTTATCACAATGGTTTCAAGATGTGGTTATTGCAAAGGCGTATAAAGGCGTATTTATGGAGGAAAGGGTTAATGTCTCTACACTGCTTTGAAAACAAACGGAGTAGACAGGTGCCGTCTGATTTGCTTATGAACTAATATAGATATGATTCCACAGTTTTTGTCATGACCAAAATACCTCCCCGCACATATACACATAAACTATCAGCTTATTAATGATATTCATTAAGTTAACATTTCCCCTAATGAACATGTATGCATGAGTTGATCACTTCATGAATAAGCATTGTTTAATGAGTCATATTCGGAAGAAATTTTAGCTTAGACAAAAACTGTAGGGTTATATCTACATAATTACATAAGAAACATAGCAGACCGTGTGCAAACTGCTCCTACAGGATTAATTTTATATCATAAGCAAACACAGCAGACCCTGATCACACGTCTCCTACAGAAGCCGTCTGTTCCGGGTTTACTCAGCTTGCAAGGCGTAAAAATGCGTTTATACGAAAGAAAGAACGGGTAGTCTCTGATCAGATACGCCCTTCTACCAAATCCCAGAGTAACACATCGAGGGCTTGGTGCAAAACTATTTGTTATCTGGACCACTGAGATCCTATCTGTGTTGCTGATGGGATGCCAAGTTAATCACAAAGAGCCAAAGATGCGTGCTAAGACAATTTTAAAGAGTGGTCACAACATATAGTTTGGAGGAGAAATTACAATTTCAGTATAAGAAAACGCGCCTGCAGAAAAAACTGTCTTAAGCGGTCATCAAAACGATGTCTAATTTTGGGTCTGTAAGGCAGGTGGCAGCTTAATGCAGGTCATAAGGAGCTTTATGCATTACTTTTGTCCTGCATTAAGCAACCACCTGCTTGTTATGATTCCTATCGTCAATAAATGATTGACCGCTTAAGACAGGTAATACGGTAAATATGTCTCTGAGTTATGGGCCTCCCCTGATGGAATCTGAACCGTTCATGACAAAGAGTTGAACAAGAACTACATATCCTTTTACGAATTGGACTCACCTAGCTTTGTTTGCATTTCTTCGTCATCCAGCATAACGTACCATGTGTTGCCATAGCAACAAGTATGCGTTCCTACCTTGCCAGTCTTGTGACCTCTTTTCATGACCTGTAACAAATAATCCATATATCAATCTACAGAACCCAGTTTAAACATTTTTGCATAAGGCGCCTTTTGGCACCATCATAAATATTTATCAATGAATCATTTTGACAATGGCATAAACTGCCTTTACATTTGAACTTCGATATCTCGGACTCGAATAACTCGAATTTTGCATAACTCGAAGTTAATGTTCGATCCTTTTAAAATTTGCAATATCGAATTGTTCTAGAATGTAGCTAAACACATATGACAGGAGCTTTCAGCATTACTTTAGACCTACATTTTAACCCATTCCCTGATATTGACGACTTTTGACGACTCTGTAAAAGTCAATTGTGAAACCATTGTGATAAATAGAGCATTTGCTCCTATAGGAGCAAATGCTCTATTTATCGAAATGGTTTCAAACTACATAATTCTAGATATTTCCTTTTCTCTAGCTAATGCTGCTTTCCGGTAGATTTATTCAAAGAGGTTGTATAAAAAAATAGCCTATGAGGTAATGGGTTTAGCTGTGAAATTGAGAAGTTATCCATGTTAGAAATCGGACAATTCGAACTTCGTTTATCTCGAAGTAATTTGTATAGTTCTTTGAAGTTCGAGATATTGAAGTTCAACTGCGTACAGTAAAACCTCTCCATAACGACCATTACATTTTGTTAACTAGTTGGTATTTAGGACAGGTGGCAGCTTAATGCAAGCTGAAAGTAAAACAGAACGCTCCTATAGGACGCCTCTATAAAACTCACTCGTTTCTATAGAAGCAAATGCTCTATTTATCACAATGGTTTCTTGAAACAGTTCTAAAATTTTCTGTTTTTCTGGTGAATGCTTCTTTTAGAGGGAATTGGTTAAAACAATGTATAATTCTGAATCTTAAAGGCAGGGGATAGCATAACGAAGAACACAATTCACTACTATGCAGGTACGAAACAATAATAAGGAATATTAATTACATCACTGTTTAACCCTTCGCTTGCTATTCACGTCAATATACCTACCTGTAAATAGTGAAGACCCAGATGAGACAGCTCCTGCAGGAGCTGTCTCATCAGGGTCTGCACTATTTACAAATTGATCGTGCAACCAGTGCACTCCAGAGCAGTGATTTCACAGCGAAATGCTTGTACACAGTGAAGATATATGTAATTATACAACAGGACATGGGTAAAGAAGGAGAAATGTGTTTTTAAAATTCAGCAAGCGAAGGGTTAAAATGACAAATGGAGTTTTAGTCATGGCATATACTGTAGAATCCGATCATCATTATTCCATAAGCAAATAAAAACATTCTCTCCTGGGTCTACTGTGTTTGCAACTGCATTAGAAGGGGAACGTATTGAGTAAAAGATCAACTTAAGCTATACATACTTCCAGACAACCGTTCTGTTCATTGGCATCCAGAAGAGGGATCCATGCGGTTGGCTGAAGGACCTTGTAGGAATTGTTGTCAAGGTACCCGACATCTGGTGAAAAATGTGTGTCGAAATTAGTATAGGTCCAGGGTCCTTGATTATAAAGCTTTTTAGTTGAGTCTGGGTTTGTTCTCAAGCTTTTGATTGGTCAGATTAGAGTTCTCCAGATTTTGATTGGTCCGATTTGAGCCAAAGGCTCAAATCGGACCAATCAAAAACTTGAGAACGAACTCAGACTCAACTAAAAGTTTCATAAGCATGGACCCAGGAAGCTATCGTTAGTATATGTCCAGGAAGCTATCGTTAGTATAGGTCCAGGAAGCTATCGTTAGTATAGGTCGAGGAAGCTATCGTTAGTATCGGTCGAGGAAGCTGTCGTTAGTATAGGTCCAGGAAGCTATCGTTAGTATAGGTCCAGGAAGCTCTCATTTGTAAAGGTCCAGGAAGCTATCGTTAGTATAGGTCCAGGAAGCTATCGTTAGTATAGGTCCAGGAAGCTATCGTTAGTATAGGTCCAGGAAGCTATCGTTTCAGAGAATCGACTTCTTATTGGGCTCTACACGATGTTTTAAGTTGAATGATGCGTGATACAGCACTGTATTTACGGAGCATAGGTCTTCATATGAGTATTCATGAAAGAAATGATAATAATAATTATAATAGATTAATATTTAAAATTGCATATAAATACATAAATGTTTTGTTGAAGCAGAAACTGTAGAATCATATCTATATTATATGATAAGAAACAGAGCAGACTCTGATCAGGAGCCCATATGATCCATCTGATCTGGGTCTATTCTGTTTGCAAAGGCCTAGAATGGCGTATTTATGAAGTAAATGGTTAACATTTTACTCCATATAAACTTAATTAAACGTATTTGCAAACAGATTAGACCCAGACCAGACGATTCCTTAAGGAATTTATTGTCTATTACATAAAAAATATAGATATGATACGCACATGCTCTATTTATTACAATGGTTTCAAAACTACACAATTCCAAAATTTACATTTTCCCTAGTAAATGATCCTTTCCGGTAGATTTATTCAAAGAGGTTTGGTCTAAAAATAGCCTATGAGGTAATCAATTATCAGGTATAGGGTATAAAGCAGGTGGTAGTTGAATACAGGGCAACGGCTATGCAGAAAATTTCAGGAGGAACCAACCACATGATTTTAACCCTTTCCTCCATAGGCTATTTTAGACCCAACCTCTTTGAGACCTACCAAAACAAAAAGGAGCATTATCTAGAGAAAATAAAAGGGAGGAAAGGGTTAGTTAGACCCTGCATGCTTATATATCATGTGACCGCTACATACAAGTTCTGCTATAGGTACATATCAAATGTAAACAATTTTTATATTACCTTGGTGCCATGGAACGGTAGTGGCCTCGTTCTGGGGCGTTTTTGTGCGAAGGTTCCAAACTGGATGGCCGGAGATGTTCGGACCAATTAATTGCTCCACTACATTGAGTAGCCTCTCGTTTGTCCAGAGTGATTTGAACGCCTTTGAAAAGGATTTTAAATTAACTGTACGAATGTTAATTAGCCTAGATCTGATTCTATAGTTTCAACAATGGTCAGCATATATTTGATCACAATGCAATTATAAAAACCACCCTTCTTACTGTAATTATCTTTACACGAAAGGGTTTATTGCATGAAAACAAATTTTAACTCTTTACCCCAATAATATTCATGCAATGAATAATGACATCATGAATATTAATTAGATGAATTTCATAGATATAACATGGGCACGGGAATGTTTGGTCATAGCAGAAACTGTAGAAAACTATCTATATTATATAATAAATAAGAAATAGTACAGCCCACTGAGGGCCTTATTGCATTATAGTGACCTACCAGTCAGCCCGAAAATAGTTTAAGGCCCGAAGCCGAAGGCTGAGGGCCTTAAACTATTTTCGGGCTGACTGGTAGGTCACTATAATGCAATTAGGCCCGAAGTGGGCTGTACTATTTCTTATAGTATACCGCATTCCTTTGTTCACGTAAGTATTTTAGCAGCTCTGCGTCGCTCCGTGATTACCTCAGTTTAATAAATTTTTCCTTCAGTCGTATTAATCTGCAAACCAAATTACAATTAGATCTATTGCCTTTACTAAAGTTAAAAAACATTTTAGTATCAATTTATTCAAGCTGAATAATAATCATTATTTTACACAGAATTTATTTTCGAAAAATGCATTGTTTAAATACATTTCTTGGATTGAAATGTGCAAAACCCAGTAGATCTATCTTTTCAATCTAGAGCGTGGTCGGGTAGCTAACTCATCACTGGAGTCGGTGGTCATAGCAGTGATGATGTTAGATTTATAGTTTTGAAACCGATGTTCAATGCATGTAGAATTGAAAGACAGATCCATCAAACTGATTGGATATGGAAAACTTACAGACCATTTGGCAGTACTTAACATCAAGGAGGATAATGCGCTAATGCATGAATGATGTCGTTGCGCTAATGACGTCATTTGATGACGTCATGACATCTGTAAAAACTGCACAATGTCACCACGACGCTGGATCAACATTATTTTCTTTTTGGCTGAATGCATGTAACAAGAATGTGACGTGTATTTCGACACGATAATCTTTGAAAAGGGCCCTTAGTGATCGAAATATTAGATCGTGCTATTCAAGTATTTATGTATTAATTAATATATAATTTAGAATGACGTAATACATCAACGTGCGTTTCCGTATGCGCGGAAATTACCGAGCACCGGAAATTACTGAGCGCAGCGGTCCATATAGTGTCCCAGTGGGCACAGTTGCAATTTAGGGATCGGTACGTTTAACATAAGTAAAGAAGGAGCGTATGTGGATAGGTAGAGAAATATGTATATGTATTTATATGTCTCTGGGATAAGGTATACTATTTATACAATTCATTTACCGGTATGTGCGTTTCCGTGTGCGCGGAAACTACCGGAACTTACCGAGCGTAGCGGGCACTATAATGCTCCAGCGGGCACTATCGTAATTTAGTGACCGGTACAGTTTACATAAGTAAAGAAGGAGCGTATTTGAAAAAGGTATACTATAAGTAAATAGAGCAAACCCTGATCAGTCATCTGAGGGTAGAGGATAAAACCCCGTTTTAAGTTGTATGTAATCCCACATACCACAGAATTCCGCTCAGGACATACGAACTTTATAGCTTTAAGGGTGTTGTTTTCCGCATACATGTACATGATAAGCAGAAGTCCTCTACAGTGATCGGTTCATTGATAGAAGTTTGTGTATTTAACCATTTACTCCATAAAAACGCCTTTCTACGCCTTTGCAAACAAAGTAGACCCAGATTAGAGGTTCCTATACAGGATTCGACTGTAAGCCATATGACCCTTGAAACATATTTTATGTGAATTCAAATGATAAACATCCCATTCAGAAAAATATGTTTAAATTTAAAGCTTTGCAGACAGTGTAGAACCAGACCAGCAGCCATGTGTCCTGTGTCCATGTGCTATTATAAAAAATAATGCAATTAATAACCATGATGTCATTATTTCTTATTTAAATATTCATGGAGTAAAGGCTTAAAAGAAGATGTTTACTCAATGTAGGAAGGTGGTAATAAAGAAAGGATCTTTCTGCAAATCTGTAAGAGCTTTCTGTATAACATACCTCAAGTTACCGCATGACTTAAAAGCATCAATAAGGCATTCAGCTTCAGACAGAAGATTTATACGGATGAGTTGTTTCACCTGAATAATGGCCAAACTGTCTTGAGAATTAACCAGAATTCCGCTATCAGCGAACTGATTAGAAATCGCAAACAGCTTGGATCCAGACGGGACACCGAGTAACTCGAGCTCTCGTCAAGATCGGAGCTTTTTGACTCTCGGTCATCAGTCAATAGTTTCTCAAAAGATTGATCGAATCGGAAGTAGTAAAAACAGCATAAATTTGAGCAGATATGTTTTTCATAGCGATGTAAAATATAAGTTATTTTAGAAAATTAGTTTTACATATAACCCATTCCCTCATAGGCTATTTTTACACTCAACCTCTTTGAATAAATCTACCGAAACGGAGCATTAACTATAGAAAGATATTTTTTACAATTGTTTAGTTTTGAAACCATTGTGATAAATAAAGCATTTGCTCCATAGGAGCAAATGCTCTATTTATAATAATGGTTTCAAAAAGTAACTTTTACAGAGTCATCAAAAGACATCAGTATGTGGGAATGGGTAAAGGCTCAACCCTTTGAGTGCGGGACGCGCATGTTCTGTCATTCCCAGAGGAACCCTCCCATCAGGGTCTGCACTGTTTGTCATTTTAAATTATCTAGTACGTTTAAGCCTTTCATACTGTGTAGACCTTGTAGTTAAACACTGATGGGCTATTCGAGTATGAAAAGTAAGTGCTGACAAGGTTAATTGTTAGAGACACACCTCTGGTAGGATTCCGTATTTGTGTAGTAGAATATTAGCTCCGGGGAAATCCTTCTCAATTACGATCAGTCGGTCATAGAATCCATGGTCCCTATACAAATCTAGAATATAACACAAGCAAAGCAGAAACTTAGGTAGTGGCATGTGCAAATCCACAGCAATACCAGCAGCGCTGTCTAATACATACATGACCCTAACCCATTCCTCCATAGGCTATTTTAGACTCAACATTTTTGAATGATTCTACCTGCCGAAAGGAGCATTAACTAGAGAAAAGGACATTTTTTAGATTTTATTGTAGTTTGAAACCATCGTGATAAATATGCTCCTATAGGAGCAAATGCTCTATGTATCACAATGGTTTCATACAGTGACTTTTACGGAGGCGTAGAAATGCGTATTTATGGAGGAATGGGTTAACAGAACTGTTAAAATCTAGCCTGTTCCTCACCGACAGCATATCAGCAGCGCCGTAAAATCGAAACTCAATCACACTCATCAATGATGACAGGATGCGACGACATAAAGCCAACCATCTTACAAAAGATCGTTTGACTGGAATACTCACCAGGATTCAAGATGTGAGAAACTGTTTTTTTCTATGGCGACCAGCTTGGGTCCTGATGAGACGCCAACGGATTTGCCATCCCATCTGGATCCAAACTGTTAAAAAAATTGAAGTCAGGTCCCTGTCAGTGAAACAGGGTTTAACCGTTTACCACATGTATATAATATTATATGTAAGAAATAACCAATTTGCTCCGACGATCCAATATATGGGACGTAGGCAAACTGTAGACTCTGATCAGACGCCGCATTATGCGGCGTCTGATCAGTCTACATTGTTTGCTGATAGGAATTTCAATATAAAACAAAACGAAATTGAAAAATTAGGCCAGGCACCCCTTAGATAAAAATGGACTAATCCAATATATAAACATGGAAGAATCCACCGGGAGCAAATGGGATAATAACGTCATGTATTCCATGATATAATACATACATACTTAAATAGCTCTGATCCAATATTTCAACCACTAAGGGCCTTTTTCAAAGATTATCATGTTAAAATAAAGGTCACGTTACATGCATTCAGCCATAAGATAAAAAAGAACAATGTTGATCCAGCGTCATGGTATTCAAGTATTTATATGATAACTTCATGAATATTGATTAGATGATTATATAATGCGACGTGATGTTTAGGCCATGATGGAATTTGTAAAATCTTATCTATATCGTTACATGGGCAAACGGATCAGATCCTGATTAGACTTGTGAAGTCTTTAGGTGTGTCTACCCGGTTTGTTAAGACGTGGAAATGTGTTTCTATCAGGTAAAATCATTGCATACCTTTGATCTTGCCAGCCTTGAACAACTTCTGTGCCAAATGTTCCACCAGTTCGCTGACTGCGTCTTTGCACTTCTGTAAGTCCTCCTTGTCAAAGAAGTCTTCAACTATCACATATCCCTGAAAGAAAGTGTAAGACGTTAGCAGTAACTACCTATTAACCATTTACTCTAAAATACGCATGATCACGCTTTTGCAAACAGAGTAGACCAAGATCAGACGGCTCATGAAGGAGCCGTCTGATCAGGATCTGTTCTGTTTGCTTATTGAACAGCGGGCTAGTTTAGACATACGAAGAAACTTTGCTTAACAGTAGGAGTAATACGGTGTCATATGAACTTTAACCCTTTCCTCCGCGAATAGTTATTGAAGAGTGTTTCACTGCATGGGTGTATATAGACTGGATTTTGTAACATTAACCCTTTTGCTGCCAAACTCTGTCGTCTGCTAACTTTGTCGTCTGCTACAGATTTTCATTTTTTTGATTTTCTTCATTTTTGTTTCAAAAACATAGTAACAGTAACAAACAGTTTGGATCCTGATGAGACGCCGATATACTCGGCGTCTCATCTGGATCCAAACTGTTTGCATAGGTAATCACAGATCCGGCATTGGCAGCGAAAGGGTTAACAAGAAGATTTTGGCGGCGAAAGAAACTTAAGAAGCAGATTTATATAATTCCAATAGCAAAAAAAAGCAGAACCTGATCAGGCATTTCTACAGGAGCTGTCTGATATGGTTCTACTCTGTTCGCAAAGGTGCAAACATTCGTGTAACCAAAACCCCTAATTATCTAATTAGAGACGACTTTTCACGCTTTTTCCACTTCTCTAATAAATACTCCTTTTCGGTAGATTTATCCAAAGACGCTGGGACTAAAAGTAGTATAGTTACTGTAGGAAATATGTTAAAGCAGGTGATAGCTAATTAAATGTAAAACGAAAGTTATGTTGAAAAGTCCGTAACAACTTTTTGCATTACCTTCTTTGCATAACCACTTCGATGGTGAATTTTCGAATGAAAATGGTCATTCCCTCCAAGACTATATTTAGAAATAACCTCTGTGAATAAATCTACCGGAAAGGAGCATTTACTATAGAAATTGGGAATGTTTAGAGCTATTTATCACAATGGTTTCGAAATGTGACTTTTACAAAGGCACAAACATGCGTCACTAGGAGGGAATGTGTTATCCCTGTACGCCATAAATGCGCCTTTCCGTATCTTTGCAAACATAAAAGAACCAGATCAGACGGCTCCTGTAGAAGCCGCCGGATCAGAGGCTGCTCTATTTGCATATGAAGTTATATCGATCTTATTCTTCTCACTATTTCTTACATGAATAATTCACGGAGTAAATGGTTAAATGGTTCATTCAGTATGAAAGGGTAAAATGTGTGAGGCGGTTTGGAATGGGACTCAGTGCAAACCTTGATCAGAGGGCCCCGATAGGACACCTCTGATCTATGTTTACATTGTTTGCAAATGACGGCCGACGTTTCCCACATTCAAAGGGTTGGCACTTTTATTAACCTGTTTAGCCCTTCGCTTGCTGAATTTTAAAATACATTTCTCCTTTTTTACCCATGCCCTGTTGTATAATTACATACATGTATATCTTCACTGTGTACAAGTATTTCGCCGTGCAGTCACTGCTGTGGAGTGCACTGGTTGCACAATCAACTTGTAAGTAGTGCAGACCCTGATGAGACAGCTCCTGCAGGAGCTGTCTCATCTGGGTCTACACTATTTACAGGTAGGTATATTGACGTGAATAGCAAGCGAAGGGTTAATATTCATAATAAGCATAGTGACACATTGACTATCAATTAGATTAGGGTTTCTAATGGCATACGAGCACAGGATATTTTAACCCTTCGCTTGCTGTTCACGTCAATATACCTACCTGAAATAGTGAAGACCCAGATGAGACAGCTCCTGCAGGAGCTGTCTCATCAGGGTCTGCGCTATTTACAAGTTGAGTGTGCAACCAGTGCACTCCACAGCAGTGATTGCATAGCGAAATACGTGTACACAGTGACGATACATGTTGTTATACAACAGGGCATGGATAAAGAAGAAGAAATGCATTTTAAAATTCAGCAAGAGAAGGGTTAAATATGATATTTTTTAAGAATCAAACCCAATACTACTTCATAAGCAGACAGAGGAGACTCTGATTAGACAGCTCCTATAGGAGTCGTCTGATCTGGGTCCACTCTGTTTGCAAATGCGTGAAAAATGCGTTTATATGAAGGAAAGGGTTAACCATTTATCTTATACTAATGCTTTATACGCCTATGAAAACAGAGTAGACCCAGTTTAGACGGACCCTGTTGGAGCCATCTGATCAGGGTCTGCTCTATTTGCTTAAAATATAATAAAGATATGATATATGATTCTACATTTTCTGCTATGGCCAAAACGTCTTATGCACGTGTGCTATTAACCCCCCCCCCCCAATCTAATCAATATTTATGATGCCATTATTTCTTTCATGAATATTCATGGTGGAAAGGGTTAAAGGTTGAACGGTATCTTTAGAGCGTTGTCTCCTGTGTATGATTGTGCATTAGTGCCGCTCTGAACCCTTTCGCTGCCAGACTCTGTCGTCTGCTAACTTTGTCGTCTGCTACAAATTTTAATTTCTTAATTTTCTTAATTTTTGTTTCAAAAACATAGTAACAGTAACAAACAGTTTGGATCCTGATGAGACGCCGAGTTACTCGGCGTCTCATCTGGATCCAAACTGTTTGCATAGATAATCACAGATGCGACACTGGCAGAGAAAGGGTTAACTATTTCGCTGCAAATGTCGCATCTGTGATTACCTATATATGCAAAACAGATACAAACTATTTGTTACTGTTTTTTATAACAAAAAATGAATAAAAAATGACAATTGTAGCAGACTACTTTTTGCAGACAACAAAATTTGACAGCGAGAGAGTTAAAGGCCTACAATCGGAACCGTGCTACTTGAAGATAACTAATATACGTCTTCAAACGATAAAGACAGATAAGACATCGCTGTTACATGTATATCCCAGCGTTTGATCAGGATGTACTCTGTTTGTTATTATTAGGCGACACCAAACAGAACAGAACATACCTTTATTTAACCCTTTCGCTGCCAATGCCGGATCTGTGATTACCTATGCAAACAGTTTGGATCCAGATGAGACGCCGAGTAACTCGGCGTCTCATCAGGATCCAAACTGTTTGTTACTGTTAGTATGTTTTTTGAAACAAAAATGAAGAAAATAAAAAAAAAAAATGAAAATTTATAGCAGACGACAAAGTTAGCAGACGACAGAGTTTGGCAGCGAAATGGTTAATGAAATGTTACATTATTGTGTAACAGAGGGCTGACAACTATAAAACTCCATCCTGAAGAGTAAAGAGCTAATAACAGTTGAACGACGATATCCAAAACTTCGGTTTAACTCGAAATAAAATTTCGGTCATTCCAAAATTTACAGTGTTGTTCTAAAATGTGTACATTATCTAGAAACACATGTGACAGCTTAATGCAAATCGAAAGCAATGCTAAAGGTTCCTTCAGTAGCTTTCAGCATTACTTTACTGCTTAATGCAGGGCGAAAGCAATGCTGAAAGCTCCTACAGGAGCTTTCAGCATTACTTTAGACCTGTATTAATCTGTAAATTTAAGATATTGGTCAGATTATAAAGCGGATGACTCGAACCTCTGTTTTCCCGAACTAAATTATATGGTCCCTTGATGTTCGAGATATCGAAGTGCAACTGTATTATCTAATGAGCTTGATGTGACTTACATTTACGTGGATCCATACGAGAGTTATTCGACGTCTCACCAAGATGCAAGCTGTTTGGCACATGGCCAATACAGTAAAACCTCTCTATAACGACCACTAAATTACGTCAAGTATTTTGTGTTAAAGGCAGGTGGTTGCTTAAAGCAAGGTGAAAGTAAACCAGAACGCTCCTACAGGAGCGTTCTGTTTTACTTTCACCTTGGTTTAAGCAACAACCTGCCCAAAATTCCAACTAATTAACACAGTTTAGTGGTCGTTATAGAGAGGTTTTACTGTATATTCTAAAAAGTTTGAACGAATCGGTAAAACTTGGAACTGATCGGAGATTAAGCAGACTGCGTTTTTACAGAATGTTTACCCTATACTCCATGAATAGCCATGTAAGAAGTAATGACATCATGAATACTTATCAATTAACTATTATAATAGCATATGCGTTATAGGAGCCGTCTGACAAAGGTCTATTCTGTTTGCAAATGCGCAGAATGGCGTACTTACGGAGTACATGGTTAAAATAATAACAGTATCAAAGTGTTTGGATCCTGATCAGACGCAGAATGAGATGTAAGGATGAATCATGGAAGCGAACTATTTTAACCCTTCGCTTGCTGAAATTTAAAACACATTTCTCCTTCTTTACCCATGCCCTGTTGTATTTAATAACATATATATTCAATGTGTACAAGTATTTCGCTGTGCAATCACTGCTGTGGAGTGCACTGGTTGCACAATCAACTTGTAAATAGTGCAGACCCTGATGAGACAGCTCCTGCAGGAGCTGTCTCATCTGGGTCTTGACTATTTACAGGTAGGTATATTGACGTGAATAGCAAGCGAAGGGTTAACTCAATAATGAAGGTGTTTCATGTGTAGATAATAGCCATTATCAGAGCAGGTACTTATTGCGAAGGTTTGGACACTGATATGGGTGTATATATCTGGCATGTCTGTCCAAATCTTAACCCATTTATTCTCCTATTCCCATATCATTTAAACATTTACTCCATGAAAACGCCTTTCTACACCTTTGCAAACAGAGCAGGCCTTGATCAGACGGATCCTATTAGAGGAGCCGTCTGATCAGGGCATGCTCTGTTTGCTTATGATATAGATATGATTCTACAGTTCATGTCATGAATTCCCGTGTCCATATGCCTTTATAACAAATATTTATGACGTCATTATTTCTTATGTAAATATTCATGCAGGCAAAGGGTTGAGGAAACCCGTCCAGATCCTACTTTGGAACCCGTCCATTTTTCATGTAGAGGGGACAC
Organism: Azorinus chamasolen; assembly: GCA_963576725.1. Lineage (NCBI taxonomy): Eukaryota > Metazoa > Mollusca > Bivalvia > Cardiida > Solecurtidae > Azorinus > Azorinus chamasolen. Next base: position 108,150,523 of record OY755235.1, on the reverse strand, counting down.
AACAAACACAATATTTGCTGGAATATGCCATTGTCATTGATGAGGTCAGCAAACAGGAGCCTTCTGATATGGGTCTACATTGTTTGGCTATGTCATTATAAGGGCCACGTGTCATTAACTCATTATTTTACGAAACCATTGTGATAAATAGAGCATGACGTCATTATTTCTTATATGCATATTCATGAAGGAATGGGTTAAGATCACAATTTGCTGGAATATGCCGTTGCCATTGATGGGTTCAGCAAACAGTGCAGGCATCAGTCAGGAGCCATCTGATCTGGGTCTCCATTGTTTGCCTATGTCATCTTAAGGGACACTTGTCATTAACTCATTATTTCATGAAACCTAGGAGCAAATGCTCTAATTATCTCAATGGTTTCAAAACTACGCAATTCTAAAATTCTCCTTTTCTATAGTTAATGTTCCTTTTCGGTAGATTACTTCAAAGAAGCTGGGCCTAGAATAGTCTAGGAAGGACAGAATTACTGGGCTAAACATTGATAATAACCTTTAAACGTTTACAGAATTGGGACTTCATACAGGGTTACAGATAAGGTTTTGGTGCAATTGGGTATTTACTCCATGATGTTTTACAGAATTGGGTATTTGCAATTTTTATTGGGTATTGGCAATTTTCGTAATTGGGTATTATTCATATTCTCATTAGGTATTCTAGATTGTTTTTTGCTATATTTATTGCTTTGTGTTACTCATTTTTTGAAAAACAATTGCTTTTTCCACAATTTAATTGGGTAAATAACCCTGTATCTGTAACCCTGTTCATACGTGACGTACATGTATACACGTCTCGTAAAGCTGCAAATACCGAAAGGGGTCCTGTCAAGGTCAAGGTATATGTCATACTTGAATGTCAAATCGGCAACGATTTTTGTGTCAGACAATGGCGGCCAGCTGGTGTTTCACAAACCATTGTTTTCTAAAATTGAACTTGGTTATGGTTGTTACACATCAATATCTGATAAACAGTAAACAACCCCGGGATCCCCAAAAGTAGCTGCTCTAATTCTTAACCCTTTCCCTGTTCTATGTTTATTGCAAATCTCCATACCTACTGAATATTCATGGACAAAATAGTTATAATGAAATATGGAAGGTGGAGCATTGTAGCCATTTTAGAAAGTAAATAAGCATTACTATCAAATTTCATTAGCAAACAGAGTAGACCCTGATCAGACGTCTCCTCTAGGAGCCTTTCTGATCTGGGTCTACTCTGTTTGCTAATGTGTGAAAACACGTTTATATGAGGGAAAGGGTTAAAGGCAAGTGGTAGACTAATGAAAGAAGAAAGTTCTGCACTTCTTTCGGCCCGTATCAAGGAACCACCGTACCTTTTTTAAAGTCGCCCATGTTTATTTATAAAATGGTCCGTTTAGAGGGGTTTCACTTGCATTACATGAATCATTTTATTGTAAGATGTGTAGGTCCACGTTACCTAAATTTTCGACTACAAATACGTGATAGTGTTTTAATTGTAAAAAGCTGTAATCAATCAAGCTCATACTCACTTCTGTAAAATATTGTCGAATCAGCTCTTGTGGCAGTTGTCCGGGTTTTTTGATTTCCGGTTGTGGTGGCATCGCTTTGATATTAAACAAATCCGGATGGGCTTCATCGCTCTCACCAGATGGAACCTCAATCATAGTAGACGCCATTTTGATTACTGAGCTGTTATCTTGACTAAGATTGTTGTCACCAAGCGTTATCATTGTACAGTAAAGACTCTCTAACATAACCACCAAAATAATTTTTTCACAACAGGTGGTAACTTAACACTTTCCCTGTGCTGTGTTTCTTCCAAATTTTAATACCAGCTGAATATTCATGGACAAAAAAGTTATAAAGAAATATTGAAGGTGGAACATTGTGCAGCCATTTTAGAAAGTAAAGAAACATCTTTTAAATTCCATTAGCAAACAGAGCAGACCCTGGTCAGACGTCTCCTATATGAGCCGTCTGATCTGGGACTACTCTGTTTGCAAACGCGTGAAAACAGGGTTATATGAAGGAAAGGGTTACATGTAAGGCAAGACAAACGTTATGTACAAACCTACTATAGAAACGTTATGCATTATTTTTGCCCAGTTTTAACCCGTTACCTCATAGGCTATTTTAGATACAACCTCTTTGAATAAATTGACTAAAAAGGAGCATTAACTAGAGAAAAGGAAATTTTTAGAATTTTGTAATTTGAAACCATTGTGATAGATACTTTAGATAGAGCGTTTGCTCCTATAGGTGAAAATGCTCTATTTATCACAATGTTTTAAACAGGTGACTTTTACAGAGGCGTAGAAAGGCGTATTTATGGAGGAAAGATAACCATGATTATGCGTGTCAAGAGTAATATCTGAAACTTTCTGCATTATTTTTTCCCTGCATTAACCCATAACCTCATAGGCTATTTCTAGATCTAATCTCTTTGAATAAATCTGCCAAAAAGGATCATTAACGGGAGAAAAGGAAATGTTTAGAATTTTGTAAATTGAAACCATTGTGATAAATAGAGCATTTGCTCCTATAGGAGCAAATGCTCTATTTATCTCAATGGTTTAAGCAGGTGACTTTTACAGAGGCGTAGAAAAGGCGTATTTATGGAGGAAAGGGTTAAGAAACCACATTCGTATAAAGATTAGTATGTGAATGAATTTTGTGACCGCTTTATTGGGGCTCTACTGTATTATGAGAACGCATAACCATTTACTTCATGAATATTCATGCAATAAACCATGATGCAATGAATGTCATTTAGATTCATTTTTATAATGACATATAAACATGGGAAATGTTGGTAATGAAGAAACTCAAGAATCATATCGATATTACTTCACACGCAAAAAGAGCAGACCCTGATCAGACGGCGCCTACATGAGCCGTCTGATCTGGGTTTACTCTGTTTGCAAAGGCGTAGAAAGGCGTATTTATGGAGTAAAGGTATAATTTGTTAAATGTTATAACATCGACTGCTTTTGTCCGAAATAAAATAGATATTTTTTCCTTATTGATTATTTCCCAGCATCATGAAATAATAAATATATATTTTTTGTTGAACAAGAGATGATACAGCAAGCGTTCGTTTTTACGATTGTTTTGTAAAACAAATTGTAATATATTACCGAATAAAGGTGTATCATCCCGAGCTTATACGTGACCAGTCATAATCAGGTTAGGTAAAGCGTGCATGTATACATAGTTAATAATTTACCTCTTGAATTTTCATGGCATATCTAACTTTAGATTGTATTAAAAGTATAAAACAAGGAAAAGCATTGCCATGGCAATTAATACAGAATAAGATCTGTAAAATATAAGCAGAGTAGACCCTGAACAGATAGCTCCTACAGGAGCTGTCTGATCTGGGTGTGCACTGCTTGCAAATGTATATAAAGACGAGATTATAAGGTAAAGGGTTAGACACACACTATAGAGTATGATTTAGCAAATGACATCCATAGTTTACATTCATATACAGGTGCGGATCCAGGATTTCAGATTTAGCGGGGCGTAGAAATATTTCTGGAAGGGGCGGGGGGGGGGGGGGCGTATGTTTGATGACATGTGTTTGTAATACATGTTGAAAAAGAGCTTAATTGGGTGAGGGAAATAAAACACTCCTACTGAATCATTGTGTTATTGATTTTGAGTAGATACAACCACTAAATTGCATCAATTATTTTGTGTTAAAGGCAGGTGGCTGCTTAAAGCAAGGTGAAAGTAAAACAGAACGTTCTGTTTTACTTTCACATTGCTTTAAGAAACCACCTCCTCTAAATATCAACTTATTAACACAATTTAGTGGTCGTTATAGAGAGATTTTTACTGTATATAGATCTAAGATATTACTAAAAAAAGATGTTTTGGCAATTTTAAGGGGGGGGGGGGGACATCCGCGCCTGATGTAACATCATGTTATGCAGAAAAATTATTATCATAAGACTTTCGATTATGAATGGAAGGCGTTATTATTTCATGCGAAGGTGTTTTTTCACACCTTTGCAAACTGAGTAGACCCAGATCAGACAAGTTAAAATGAACCTGCATGAAGTGACCAATTTATGCATACATGTAAATGTTTAACAGGGAAATGTTTAAGTGTATAATGGTTGTTTCCACCACAATCTAGCAAGAAACTCGCAGGCCCTCAGTCAAATTTGCAAATTTGGATTTGATCAACAGTATCACATAAGGACAATGCACTGCTTTTTGATAAGATGTACTATATTATTAAATAAATGTGATAGCAAAACATGGTGGCGGCCTTGAACATGTTCCTTTTATCTGTTGTTATGTCCCCAAACGAATTCTTCTTCTTCTTTTTCGTCTTCTTCTCGAACTTGTCCGACCATTTTCTCAGAGATTGATAATCCAATCTTTATCAAACGTAATAGGAAGGTAGATCCCTATCTCAAAAATCAGATTTTGACCTACGTTGCAATGGAAACCGTGGAAATTGCGATAAATTGAAAAATAACGAAAATTTGTAAAGAGTTCATAATTGAATGACACATTACAGAAATATTGTATCGGACGGGTAGAAAATGACTGTGTAGCCATGGAAACCGAGCAGGAAAATAGCGAAAAATTGCAGTGTTTGGAAATGAATGAAACTTTAAGGAAATGTTGTTTGGCATGTATGTAAAGTGCTCAGATTGATTGAAACTTTACGGAAGTGTTGTTTAGGATGTATAAAACTGTTTTATGTGGCTTAGAATTTTCAAAATGGCTGCTGTGGCCAATGGAAACGATGACGAAAATAGCAACATTTTGGAAATTGCTCGGAATTTATTAACCGTTATAGAAATACTGTTTAGGATGTGTGGCATTGATTTCATGTTTTGGCATTTTAAAAATGGCCACCGTTGTCATTGCTGGTTATGTGCAGATGTGCATCTTACTTTCGAGGTTTTAAGATTTGCCATAGTAACCAAATGGTGGGCTTTGATTGGTCGAAAAATAGACATTGTTTGACGAAGTTAGATCGTACGATAGTGCTGAAAAATGGTGTCACGGGATATATTAGTACTCCAAATTGTTTGGTAGGTGTTTCGAAAGTATCGATTACCATGGTAACTGAATGATAGACTCTGATTGTGCAATATTTAGAAGTTTTTGACGAAATTTAGAACTCCTTCGATGTGCTGAAAATTGGTATGTCGGAGTATATTTTGAAACTCTGAATTGATTGGTAGATGTGAATTGGTTGCCATGGTTACTGAATAGTCAAATGGTCAAACTTTACATATTGTTCGATTTTGCTAAAAAATGGTATGTAGGGGTATTTTGGTGCCCCGAACTCAGTCGAAGGTGTTTTACAAGGTTTGTTTGACATGATGATTATGTGGTTTCCTATGATTGGTCACAATTTAGATATCATTCAATTTTGCGAGAAATTGGTAAGGGGTATATTGGTTCCCGAATTTAATGGTAAGTGTTTGAAAATTATTGGTTGCCATTGTAACCCAGTGATGGTCTGTGATTGGTTAAAATTGAGGCAATTTGCTCATAAATAAGCGTTTGGGGCATTCTGGTACACTAAGATCTTGTTAATGTTAGATCTGTATACTCTAATACATCGAACACTCTAATACAATCATTGTCGGTCTTAAAGACAGACGACAACTTAACCCTTTCGCTGCCAATGCCGGATCTGTGATTACCTATGCAAACAGTTTGGATCCAGATGAAACGCCGAGTAACTCGGCGTCTCATCAGGATCCAAATTGTTTGTTACTGTTACTATGGTTTTTGAAACAAAAATGAAGAAAATAAAAAAATGAAAATTTACAGCAGACGACAAAGTTAGCAGAAGACAGAGTTTGGCAGCGAAAGGACTAATGAAAGGTGAAAGTAAAACCAGCAACTTTCTGCCCGATATTCACCATGCATTAACACATTTCCTGCTACTGACGTCTTTTGACGTCTCTGTAAAAGTCAGTTTGTGAAACCATTGTGATAAATAGAGCATTTGCTGCATAGGAACAAATGCTGGATTTATCACAATGGTTTACAAACTACACAATGGTTTCCAAACTACACAATTATAAAATTTCATTTTTTTGTAGTAAATGCAGCTTTTCGGTAGATTTATTCAAGTTTTTGTCTAAAACTAGTCTAGGACGGAATGGGTTAAGCAGCAACTAACCTATGCAGTTATTAATCTGTATTTCCTGAAAGTTCGTGTGCTGTCTTCGTACTTTATAGGGGGTTGATCATGGTCAGTGGATAACCCCCTATTGATTTTGAGGTCAGTCGGTCAAAGGTCAAGGTCACAGTGATCTTCACTAAAACGAACATGTCCGCTCAATAACTTGATAACTATCAAGTGTGAAGTTTTCATACTTAGTAGGAAGGTTGGTCATGGCAGCAGATGACCCTTATTGATTTTGACGTGAGTCGGTAAAAGGTCAAGGTCACAGTGACTGTCAATATAAAATATGTCTGCTTGATAACTTGAGTCCCCTCCCATATTAACATTGTGCATGTCACGACAGCACATACTTCGGGCGTTTAATGCTCCGACACACGGAGCTCTTTTGATGATGGGGTGTTTTTCCACTTTTCATTTTGATCCATATAATTCGGAACCACAGTTCGTTGTATGTTTGAACACTTTAAACCTTCGCTTGCTGAATTTTAAAATATATTTCTCCTTCTTTACCCATGCCCTGTTGTATAATTACATATATTTTCACTTGTACAATTATTTCGCAGTGTAATCCCTGCTGTGGGGTGCACTGGTTGCACAACCAACTTGTAAATAGTGCAGACCCTGATGAGATAGCTCCTGCAGGAGCTGTCTCACCTGGGTCTTCACTATTTACAGGTAGGTATATTGACGTGAATAGCAAGCGAAGGGTTAACATGAAGTAAGCAATAGACACTTTTGTTCGATGACGATTAACCGATTGGCTAGTGTACCTAAATGTGACATAAGCACACAATATCCAGATTAGAGGGCTACTTAAGGACTCTTATAGGCAATCCTCTCATTTGGTCATGCACTGTTTGCTTTTCTTACAGAGACTGCATGCAACATGAAAATTAAGCTCGTTCAAAATACTTATTTGAACATGTTCACTTTGAAATGTAAGTTACATTGGTTAATTCAGCAAATTGAGAATCAATATTACGTGTTCAGTACGTAAGTGGTTCTACCCAGTTGAACATATGTGCACGTAACAATGAAATTCTTTCCTGGCATCTTCCCCCCATCTGTATTTAGCTGGACATCGCGATTTCACCGAAATACTGTTAAAGCGTCATAAAACACTGATAAAAAGAAACAAACAATAATCACATGACTTACCGTTAGGACACAATATAGAGTGATGTACAATGAAGAAAGCTATCATAAAGCCTATCGCAATATGCAACCTTTAAGGTATAGCCATTTCCTGTAAATAGGGACAGTATGCTAAAAACAATCAAGTCATATTTCATCAAACACAATCAAGACACTTAAAATTCCATTTAAAGCAAATAGGTTTTGCTGTGTGTGCAGTTTTACCCACGATTAAGTGGGTCTGCAGTAAAATGACTTTTATTTCGATTAGCGTTGTTAGCATACAAAGTGTTTTTGCTAAATTGTGTAACATATAATATCGGGATCTAACCTAAAGCAGCTACTTATCATTCGGCCATCCTGAATTCAGTCAACTATTAATCATACGATTCTTAGCAAAATCGACGTACCACTCTTAAACCAAGATATAGTAAAACTTCGATTATCCGAACACTAAAATACGTATTATTATCGCTCTTTATGACAGGTGGCAGCTTAATGCATGGTGAAAGTCATGCAGAAAGCTCCTAGAGGAGCTTTCTGCATGACTTTCACCATGCATTAAGCAGCCACCTGCCTAAAAGGGTCTAAATTCTTCTATAACGAAAATTCGAATAATCGAGGTTTTACTGTATTTCTAAATTCATGTTTGCACTTTTACTAACTACTCATGAACAGACTCAATAAAACCGAATCTGCACTTTTCTCTTTTGGCATTGCTATTTTTGTTTTCGAAGGATCATCCACTTTCAGAATATATGTACTCCACAACAGCAGGTGTCAAGTGCTTGTGTGGCGGCCGTAAAAAGTCACCCCGTATTCATTCTCAGTTTTATTATATTTTCTGATTCTTCGGGATCATTAGTTTTGATGGTGTAAGATTTGAAAATTAAATACTGCTTAAGCCGGTGCTAGGGGTGTGAGTAATGTTGCACTTTTAGAATATTTATAACTTAGAATATTTGTGCAGTTATACATAATTCTATTACGTCATAATTACTCCGTAATTAAATGAGAAAGTGCCCCGCTCATGCGCATCAGTGTGCTTCCGGCTTGTCGTAGACAAGAGGCTTGCGTTTTTACATAGGGATTTCTATCTTGTTTAATCGTTGATTAAACGTGTTATTTTGTGGTAGCAAAATATTATCCCTGGTGCACAAACGTGGTTTGTGCTTTTCTGTTGTTTCTGACATAAATGTATTCTTTTTATCGGATTATTTCTGATTTTTCATCGTGGAGCGTACGTGGTACGCCATTTTACGTTTTGCAAATATGTACGTGGTACAAACATGACTGAAAGGCAAAAGAGTAAGACTCCTTCCGTTACGGAGAAAGAAAGAGAAGAAGGCTAGTAAAGAGAAGGCTAGTAAAGAGAAGGCGACGAAAACAACAACTCTAGGTTTTCGCAAATGTCGAAGTAATTCAAAACACAGGAATGTGTTGATACCAATATTGACAGTGTGCTGGTTTGTAATGTAACCGATTTTTTTCGGAACGGCATTGATGAGGAGCTTTACTATGACCTAATGAACGACGAAAACAATGCCCGACCAGAAAATTGTGAAGGCCTCGTCACGGTGCGTACAAATCAAATGATTTGGGATGGTTTGTCACCAACAACTCGTACAAATGACCGTAAGTTACAGAATATGGCTACATCTGTAGTAAAACCAGCTACTATACTGGTTAAACGTGTAAATCAAATGGCTGTCTTCGAACAAGAAAACTCCAAATATGGAGAATTAATTGTGAACTGTAAAATGTTTTAGCTCTTCTGGGTCACTCCAACAGACAAGTGAATTAGTTAAGAAGGGATTTTCTAAAGCCTGAGATTAAGGATGAGTAATCATTCCCTACTATACTCTAAAGAGTTATTTGGAGACGATGTATCCAAAACTGCCAGAGAAAGTGAAGATATTGCAAGGATCAGCAATAAAATAAACAGGCATAATCAAGGATGGGGCAGCAGATTTCCCTATCGTCCTCCAATGAGATTCAGAGGTCGTGGTCGAGGTTATGACAGGGTTAGGCCTTATTCTTACCATGGTCCTAGCGCTACGGTTACTTCATCCAACTCATATCCAGGAACCGAGTCAAAATCAAAGGCCTGAACAGCCATAATTGCTTTCGAGTTTGATAAGGATGTTAAGTGTAAGGGTAGAAGTTGCTGTACATCTTAATCACCATTTTTGACGTCTTGGAATTGTTTAATGTAATACTAAAAATATGACAGACTGTAGCAACAGTCAAACCATAAGCAAAGTGGTTATTAGTAACACTCAGACAGTCCTTGACCTCAACAAGTCAGAAATGCAATGCTGAGTTACAGTGTCCATCTTTCAATTCATATCAAAGCAATATCAAATGCTGTTGTGTATTTCAAAGCACTACCCTCCTTATTAATTACGAATCCTAGAATTTTAACTACTGTTTAGACAATGTAGTATGAAATTTTAGTTAAATTTTGTTCGGGTTTATATACATGTATGCAAACACACACACACATTAATCCAAAATCTTGGTTGATTCATAATGATATCAAATGTACAGTAAATTCCTAATAATCCATATGATGTTTTATCCTATCAAAACTCCACCATGAACTCCACTGATCATAAACTTATATATAAATCCCAACTTTTATATTCCAATTTATTCTTGAAATTTGGACTGACAGCATTTTGTTATTAACACTCAAGATTACAGATAAAACATTTTCAAATGAATTCTATAATTGTTCTATCATTACTGGGTCTATTCAAAATAGCCAAACGGAGACTAACCCCTGTAAATATACATGATCAGAGTAGACACTGTTTTACACCTTTTTAAAATATAACTTAATTTCCATCAGATCAGGATATTGATGGCCAAGAATGATATCATCTCTGGCTATTTCATATCAAATTTGTTGTCAAATGTTCTTTGCTATGACATCTCCCAGGGTTTTTTCTTTGATTTTAGGGAAAGGCCATGGCCTTACCGGAGGGGAAAATAAGCGTGAAATGAATGCTTATGGGGAAAAGGTCAGAAAATATCAACATTACATTTAACATGTTCATATTTTCTCTATCAAGTGACAGTACAATTCAATTAAAAGCATTTCATGCAGTTCTGATAATTTAATGGTCTTTTTCTTGTGTGTTTTGTCTGCAACTGCATAACTCTTGGCTATTACTAAAATTGTAAACACGTCATCAATGAGTTTTCATAAAACCCCATTATAAATCAGAAATCACAGTAAATCTCAACTATTCCATTAACCAAGACAAATATGATCGGACTTTTGGTAGATAAAGATATCATCGGCATTTTTTGTAAATGAAGAAGCCTTCATGTATGTCTCGCATTTTTGCGATGACAATGGCATTCATGGAAAGTTCCATCTCGGTTTGTGGAGAAACTAATTAAATCCATTGTAGAGAGTAATACTAGCCTGTTAACACTGCAAGAGAAGTTGGCATTTCTATCGTGTTTCATCTGTAAAATTACGCTTATAGAAAGAAATTGTTGTGGTACTGCTGGTATGAAAGCGAAAGTATAGACACTGCGATTCATAAACGCTATACGGATTACTCGCATCTCTAGGTTAGACGGGTGTATAGAAATGCGGTTAGCGTTTTATCACGTACACGGTGTCGATATAAAAAAATCCCTCTCCCTCCCTATCGGCGGAGAGGTAATTGATCAATGAAAACACAACAGGTTTTCTAGTTGGGAAGTCTTTGCTATCGGCGCAGAAGAAATTTATAATTTACAGACAAGCTATTGCTGCTGTAGAAACGCCAATGTGTTGCGAAAACAATGTTTAACTAAACACCAGGAATGAGGTTCATATACGCGTATATGATAAATGCTGATTTTCAAGCTTGCGCAACTCATATCCGCGGATATGAACTTCATATCTGGTCGGATCCGGTGTTTAGTCATACCGATATTCTTTCGCGTTTTTTGGGAGTATATTCAATAATTCAAGCTTTTAAAAGGTTGATCTTGTGTAGACTAGAAGTTATTTGACAAAGCGAAGTGTTATTAAATGCATGAAAAGTAAATAAATTAATGAACAATTTACAACAAAACTAGTTTAGAATTGAAGAGAACTATTTTCTCTTGCGCATGTTCACAAGAAATAGTGAACTCTTTGCCGTAAAAACGACCGATCGCTATATTGCATTCTTCGAAAGCAATAAAAACTACCCACCCAGGAGGGGTGGTGCGACTCGAGCAATGTCAAAGATTTAGAAGAGGTAAGTGTACCTTTTAGTGCTGGTGGTTTGAAAAAATGTGTACATGAATGGCAGAAATTAACATCTGACCCTGTAATTTGGATATAGTTCAGCATTGTCACATAGAATTTAGCCCAGATTTTTTTTTGTGTGAACACACATGTTTTCCTCAGTATAAGTTCAATATGTTTGAGTCTAAAATTATTGAGGCAGAAATGGAAAAATTGTTACGGCTTAATGTTATCAAACCGGTGTCAGATGAGCCGGGAAAGGTTTTATCACCAATATTTCTGAGACCTAAACGAAATGGTGAACATCGAATGATTTTAAACTTTGCAAAATTAAACTCTTTCATTCCATACTACCATTTTAAAATGGAAACATTTGAAAAAAGTACTTCCACTGGTGGCAAGAAACATGTATTTCACAAGTTGTGATTTGCGTCATGCCTACTATTTTGTTCCCATAGCCGATGAGCAGCAAACATTTTTCAGATTTGTATGGCAAGGACAGATTTATCAGTATACTTGTTTTCCAAATGGACTAGCTTGTTGTCCCAGACTTTTCGCGATGTTAATGAAGCCAGTATACTCTAGATTAAGAAACGTGGGACATGTTAATTCACCATTTATTAATGATAGTTTGCTTGGGGGGATTCTTTCGAGAGTTGCCTTCAGAATTACACTGATACTACCAATTTGATTGGAAAATGGAATAGTAGTAAAGTCAAGCAGGCAAAGCCACATACACGTGTCACATAAACTAAAGGGTCCGGCCAAGATATTTTTAAAGTCATTTATTGGAAATAAAGGGCTACAACTCCTAAACGACTGAAGCAATTCACATGGCTATGGAACTTACTAAGATATACTAGCCACAAACATGTGTGTAAAATTTTGTGTGGATTGGACAAATACTTTCCAATAAAAGGAGTCCGGACAAGTCATGTTTTGCAAATAAAGGGTCGCAATTCTTAAACGACTGTGGCGATTTACATGGCTGTCGAATTTGACCAAGATATAATAGCCACAAACATGTCTATAAATTTTGGTTTGGATTGGACAAATACTTATAAAAAAAGAGTCCGGACAAATTCTTCTAGATGTGCGTACCGACGTACGGACGGACGTATAGACAAGGGCAACCCTATATGCCAACACTATGTGGGGGCATAACACGATCTATTGATAGCCAAGACTTCGCCAATATAACAAATTACATTGATTAATTTGAATGTTTGAAATAACGAATAATTTTTAATTTTTATTTTAGCAACGAAGAAGATATACCGGTAATCATGATTTCACCATATATAGCAAATTATAACAAATTGCATGGATTAGTTAAAATAGTGATTTATTCCCACACTATCATTAAATCAATAAACAAGATATATTAATATTCAAGACTTAACCATTAAATGAATTGCTACATAATTGTTTGCATTCAAGCTAGTTTCAAAATTCGTATACAAGAAAGGAAAGTCAAATACGAGACAACAGGAGAAAGTCACATACAAGACGCATTTACCGCAAACACATCGATACACAGCATGTCACACACACACACACGCACGCGCACGCGCACGCACACACTTACACACACACACACACACACTCACACACACACACTTACGCACTTACTTACGCACTTACGCACGCACTTACGCACTTACGCACACACACACGCACTTACGCACGCACGCACTTACGCACGCACTTACGCACGCACTTACGCACGCACGCACTTACGCACTTACGCACGCACGCACACGCACACACGCACACACAGACACAGACACACACACACACGGACACAGACACACAGACACAGACACAGCCACAGCCACAGCCACAGCCACAGCCACACAGACACAGACACAGACACAGACACAGACACAGACACAGACACAGACACAGACACAGACACAGACACACACACACACACACACACACACACACACACACACAGACACACACACACACACACACACACACACACACACACACACACACACACACACACACACACACACACACACACACACACACACACACACACACACACACACACACACACACACACACACACACACACAGACACAGACACACACAGACACACAGACACACAGACACACACACACACACACACACACACACACACACACACACACACACACACACACACACACACACACACACACACACACACACACACACACACACACACACACACACACACACACACACACACACACACACACACACACACACACACACACACACACACACACACACACACACACACACACACACACACACACACACACACACACACACACACGAGTAGAACGCAGAAAACACCAACAAATATACAAGCACCAGAGAGAAACATGAACAAAACACAAGCACAAAGACACAAGACAAACAAAAGTAAGGGTGACAAATAGTATACCTAAACGACATGGATGCTGTAGAAGCCGTCCGATCAGGGCCTACTCCTCTTGCTTATGAAATTAAATATGTATGATTGTATAGTTTCTGCTATGGTGCAAATTTGCTCTTGGTACAACCTGCCCTAGGTCATTATATCAATATAATGTATCAGCTTGTGTATTTTCTACGCATTTACAAACAGAGTTAACCCAGATCAGACGGCTCCTATAGGAGCCGTCCGATAAGGGTCTGCTCTGTTTATTTATGAAATAATATAGGCATGATTATACGGTTTCTGTCATAGCCAAACATTGCTGTGCTCATCTGTCTTTATAAATATTAAACTAATTAATATTCATGATATCATTATTTCTTTCGCAAATATTCATGGAGTAAAGGGTTAATATTCTGAAAATTGGTGATCCATTTTCAGGAAGTAAAGGGTGAATCTGAGTTATAGTAATGAAACAATAAAGTCTGGAAGCTATTAGTTACACTCGTCGTGCTGATCTGGATAAACGCTGCTTGCAAGTTTAACTTTGTAATACTTTGTAATTCCTTTCCTCATACCATGACTGTTTGAAAAGAAACAGATAATTCAACCTTCTCATAGTTTTTAATTGCTCATTTGAGGGGAAGTTGTTAACAGTCTTTTTAAAATAAAAAATAAACGTTATGTCATTTCATTTACTGAAAAATGGAATGAGATCAAAACGGAATCTGTCATCAATTTCAATCAGTATGCAGCTAAAATCCTGTTGATTACAGTTAGTCTGGAGCTACAGCTAAAGGTGCGTATCCAAATACTTAAGTCATTTCTCCACCAAACCCTATGCTGTGGCCACTCTTAAGAATCGTCTTTAGAATAGGAGCTTTTGTTGAAAATGTTTAAATTTACATATCTTATCTGGATCTATGTTACCTTCCAGACTCCAACTTCTTAACACAAACACATAAGACACGATAATCCAAGTAACACCGCAGTGCATATTTTGCGTTCCTTGATACATAGTGTTTACGGTTTGTCTACCTCTTAACCCATTACCTCATAGGCTATTTCTAGATCAAACCACTTGAATAAACCTACAAAAAAGGAGCATGAACTAGAAAAAAGGAAATTTTTCAGAATTTTGTAGTTTGAAACCATTGTGATTAATAGACCATTTGCTCATGTAGGAGCAGATGCTCTATTTATCACAATGGTATAAACAGGTAACGTTTTCAGAGGCATAAAAGGCGTCAATATTAGGGAATAGGTGGACTTACAATATCAAACACTGAGAGAACTTTAAGAAAAGTACAAAAATGAGTCATGCAGGAAACACCACATACAGAACAAACAGTCGCCCGAACAGCAACACAAGGAAACAGCAAATGTACATAACTATAAAAACAACAAGAGACGCACAAAGACAAAACAAACATACAATAGGAGGAAGATGGAAGTACCGCCTTGGAACGGTCAGTGACAAAAGTCACGGGGGGGGGGGTTAAACCGGTTTATGGGCGCCCAACCTCACCCTTATTCCATCCCCACCCTAAAAGACAAACAGTGTAAATAAACGTATCCCCTCTCCGACTAATTTACAACAACCGCGACGGCAAATACAGTGGTAAAGTGCATGTATAACGAAAACATTTAAGTGAACAAACAGTATCCACCTATCGCTAGTGTACTTAATCATTGAGCTGCAAACAGAGTAACTGATTCAATTAGAGAAGCGGGCACTGTAGATAAATTTGCATTTATGTTTATTCATTGGTTAAAAGAAAAACGGACCTAGTTTTATATATGAATACAACAAATTTAACAGTATGAATCCCAAGTTACCACTGCACAAGAGTAGACTATGCATTTCCTTTTGCTTTTGCTTGGAGCTTACAAAGAGCTCCTGATTACAAATCGAACGTTAGGAAGTAGACATGTTCTTATTTTTTTTAAATAACTAATATGATGCGTTCTCCACAAAATAGTTTTCTCTGTATATTTCTACTCAAAGAGTATGCAGGGTTTTTAACTCACATACACACTGTTGGAAGTCGTCTAGCATTGTTTTCGTAATTATTTGCATATGTTACTAAGATACTGTTGTTATTGTTTTAAACCATTTTTTAAACCCGTTCAGTGCTAAACCAGTTCAGAGTCACACAATAATCACATTAGATTCTTTACTAAATCTATTTCTATGGCTGCAAAAATCTACTATGTCTTTGTAAAGGTTATATAGTGTACATGGTTTGGTATTTGTAATCTTTTTGCATCAATGAAAGTTACAATTTTTCCAAAGTTAACATGTTAATAGCTCAGTCTTTTATTGAACAGAACAGAACAGAACAGATATTTTATTGGCATAAACATGACATGTCCATTGCCATGGTACATATAAACATGAATATAAATGGCGGAATGTACAAACACTTGAAATGAAAGTTGTTGAGAAAAGTATGAAAAGCTTTTAAATAACTAGGAGAAGGTAATAACCAGGTCTACAGTTTAACCCTTCTTTTTAAACATACGGCTCACTCAATCTGGATGGTGTTGCTGACGAGCATTGGATTTACGTTCAACATACAGATGCTAATCAGAATATGGATAAAACCACTTGAGCAGAGTACAATTTATATCCATTCAAACTGGTATTCACGCTGGACGGACAGTGGATGCACGTGCAGTGTGCAGATCAGTTTGGATATCAGCCAGTATATTCTTTACTGCACAACGTATCAGTTTTTATGTAATTATAAGTTAATATACTTCATCCGTTGCCAGATCAACATTTAAGTAAGTATAGCCCTTATCCTGTTTGCATGGTGTCTATTTTTGATATACGGTATGTTTGGTGAATACTGATTTTGTTTCCGGTTTATTTACGCTTTTGAAATCATGTTACTGAGTAATCTACCTTGCATCCTGAAGAGAAGCCGGGTAACTCGACCTCGCATCTGGATTAAAGGTGTCTGTAGATGCAAGTCGTTCGATCTTAACAGAATAAGGACTAACGTTATTACTATTAACGATAATTACATCATCAAACAGTAGTATGAATGTACATGTATATAGACACAGGGCGCAAAGGGAATGGATCCATTTAGGAAACTTCCCACAAAGGTTTCTGGCTTGGTTCAGTTCTATTTTAGTTATAATTATGCTGATTTAATTTTGCATTAACGAAATGGTTTAATTGTCTTATTGAAATGGCGTAATTACTGCACTGGACACATTGTTTATTAATATGATCTGTATCTGTTTAGTTCTGTTCTCAAAAATGTATGAAATGTACCCATTAAAAGGGCATTGGGGTAGATTAGCCATTTGACTAACCGAGCTATCCTTATTAAATAAAGTATTTTATCTATTCATTCATTCATTCATTTAGATTAATTAGGTTACTCTGAAAGCAGTTCATCATTCAATTCGTCATAAACCTTGTGTATACAGTTTAGATCCAGATGAGACGTTTAATAACTCAACGTCTCATCAGGTTCAATTAGTTTACACTCTAACTGTATTTTTCAAATTTGAAGCAGAGGATAATTTAGTTTAACTAATACTGAGCAAACATACTTTCTCGTATTTATAGTAAAGACAGCGTGGGTAAATGACGTCACAAATATGTGGTTTAAATAGCGCGTGCATTCATCCATCTGAATCGGGGTCAAATGGCATTCATGCATTTCAATTTTTTTGTGCAACACTTAATATAATATTGCTTTATATTAACTATTTGGATTCTAGTGGCAAATCAAAACTATGATAACAAATTAGACGCCAAGTTACTCTGAGTTTTACCAGGATCCAAATGCATGTCCTTAAAGATTAGATCTACAAATTGAAGCAGACAACAATTATTAATTAACCAGACGCGACATTACTGAATTTCTGAACATTGATTTCTTGTGCATATAGATCTGTGTTTAACTGTTTTGTATGAAATGCTTTTGTTTGAGGGCCTCAAGGTAGATTAGTCATTATAACTAATTGAGCTACCCTCGTTAAATAAAGTCTTTCATTCATTCATTATTTCATAAGACGGCATATACTGGTATTGAAAGCTTATTTATCATCTAATCAAAAAAAATCTATCGATTCGATTTTGTTATGCGTATATTGGTACTTTCCGTTCACTCATATCACAATTGCCATTTACATAAATTTGAGTGCAAATCGGTTGGACTAAATATTGCATAAAATGGCTATATTTTATAATGAGGCCGAAACGACCAAGCCCGAAACGGATTGGGACCGAGTCGTTCATAACAAATAAGCTCTTCCAGGCAGACGGTAAAAATGTTACCCCAGTGCCAAAAAATAGGTCATTAAGCCTTCTCTTGCTGAATTTTAAAATACATTTCTCCTTCTTTACCCATGCCCTGTTGTATAATTACATATATCTTCACTGTGTACATGTATTTCGCTGTGCAATCACTGCTGTAGAGTGCACTGGTTGCACAATCAACTTGCAAATAGTGCAGACCCTGATGAGACAGCTCCTGCAGGAGCTGTCTCATCTGGGTCTTCACTATTTACAGGTAGGTATATTGACGTGAATAGCAAGCGAAGGGTTAAGATCATCACATATTCTGTGCTGCGGGCATAGTAGCCCGCACAATAAATTTGATAACCTGTTTTCCACTTATTTCACAGGATCTATACTTGTTACATGTTAAAATGTTACTGATGTAAAAAAATGAATAAACGAGGCGGCATAGCCTCAACAAAAAAACCCAACCATAAACAAACGAGTGAACACTTCTGTAAAACTTCCCCTCAGAATTTATTCCACCTCCCTTCAGAATTTATTCCAATCTAAATTGTTCAATTTATTATCGCATTCCATCCATCATATGTGGCATTATAGAGACTTGGGTGTAGCATAAAACACAGATGTTTCGCTACTTAATATCAAATGTCTCAGGTTTTACTGAAGTTCCATAATAGAACCTGTATTTAATTACATGTATCAATATTTCATTTCAGTACTTCACGTTGAGTTCATATAGACAGATTGCAAAACCGACCTTTAAATCAACAGTAAACGTTTTGTAGGCTATTTCGCCAACCATTTACACAAAGACTAAACCATGATAAATGTTCTTATCAGCTAACGTATGACGTAGTTCCAATTCATTAACCACTCCTTATGAAGGAGATTCATCTAATTAACCACGCCCGGCTAGATGTTCAGTTCTATAACCACGGTCAAACCTTTTAAATATTTTGACTTTTAGTTTCATAAGTACAATATATTTCAGTGAGGTTAACCTTATATCTGCTGGATCCATCTTAATACATTATTATAATTGAAGCCAGCCACACGCCTATGTTCACAATACTATACATTTGATGTCCATAATTTGACATTTTACTATGTTCGGTGATCACACAAAATTATACTGGCGGCAAGATTATGTACGAATCGCTAAGGCTTGACCAATATTAGTAGAGGAACTGTTATATATTTCCTTGTTGAATGTTCAGGTGAGAAATACTGGCACCATGGATATCTATTATCTGTTGTTTTATTATGGCACGTGAACATAATGCAGTTTTTGGTATGGGAAGAAACTGTAGTCAAATCAGTTCACAGCCAAACAGAACAAACCCTGATCAGACATGTCCTACAGGAGTTGTCTGATCTGGGGTTTCTCTATTTTCAATAGTGTGAAAAGTATTAATATGAGAGAAAGGGTTAACAACATTTTGGCCAATATCAAATTGAGATCTAGGTTCATTATTCTACTACATATACATTTACAGGGGATATATGCACATAGCGAACAACATTTCATTGTGAGAATTAGTTCTGTAGATGACCATCTGTATGCCTTGCAGTATATGAAGAGACATTTGATTTGCTTTTCTCTTTGGTGGCATGGGAACTAGAAGTGTGTATTAATTTGAGGCCATCGGACAAAATACTAAAAGATAATTATTGTAAGGTTTCATACATTCAGCAGTAAATCATGAGTAGATCACAAACCGCTTTCAAAATATATCTTCTTGGTATTTCCTGTCAGAGGAAATACTAAATGACCCGTTTGCCGCCTTAGAACGTTTAAGAATATATCTTTGAATGTTGAAGTTTCGGAGTGGAATAGTCATAACGTGTATTTAACCCTTTCCCTCGCATAAACGTGTTATCACGCATTTGCAAACAGAGTAGACCCAGATCAGACGGCTTCTATAGGAGCCGTCTGATCAGGGTCTGCTCTGCATGCTAGTGGAATTTGAAAGATCTGTTTATTCACTTTCTAAAGTGGCTACAATGTTCCACCTTCCATATTTCATTATAACTATTTTCTTAATGAACATTCAGTAGGTTTTGAATTTTGAAATTAACGTAAAACAGGAAAAGGGTTAAATTGAGCGGGTGCTAGGGGCATAAGTAGTTTTGCACTTTTAATAACTGCTTATGAACAGACTCTGCCAGTTTTCCTTTCGCATTACTGCTTTTGATTTCGAAGGACCTCCTACTTTCAGAATGTAAGTACCAGTTCTTTACAACAGAAGATGTTAAGTGTTCGTGTGGTGGCCGCAAAAAGTCGCCCCGTACTTCATTTTCAGTTTTGTTATATATTCTGGTCCTTCGCCTCGTACTTCATTTTCAGTGTTGTTATATTTTCTGGTCCTTCGCCCCGTACTTCATTACTGAAAAGTATTGTATCGATTGAGCTTGGTATATGGTACTGTAGGAGCACACTTGTCTCGGAGCACATTTGTCTTACGTACGACCGATACGGTCGCATTTGTCTCACGTAAGACAAATGCGGCCTCAAATGTCTCACCAAATACCAAACACATTTTGTTTGACAGATGTGCTCCGGTCAAGTTTTTAAGGGACGAGAAAGCACAATTTTCTCACGCCATTTTTTTTAAAAATGAAATACAAGCACATTTGTCATACATGTATATTTTTCCCCGGCAGAAAAACATATTACAATCGAGGTTCGTTGTTTTACTTCATGTCAAGTAAAGTAACTAGTTATAGTCTACTTTCAGTCTGAAGGACCGCTCAGTCGACTGTACATTTACTCCCCTGGTCATTGAGCCATTCGCCTACAATATTGAGCCCTGCTTACATATGGCGCAATCATGCAGCCGCAGTACAGGTGCGGGTGGGAGACACTCAAATGCGTCTCTCTGAAATTTCCGGGAGGGACCGGGATTTGAACCCCGGACCTCCGGATTGGTAGTCAAGAGCGTTACCACTAGACCACCGCACACCACAAGTGTCAAGTGTAATTATTAATAGGTTTGCTAATGCTTTTTATATAAAATATTAAACCTAAAAACTGCAGTGGAACTATTAATTCCAATATCTCTAAATCAAGAAACTTGACTGGCTGAACCTTAAGGTGTACACCGAAACATACCGAATCCCGTTAGTGTCATATGGAATATCGTGCCTCGCATCCTTATGGCAAGATACGAGAATCGGGCGAACCCCGATGTTCCGACGAGACGCGATGAGAGACATGATTTTGTAACACAAGATTTCGTTACTCTCGCAGTATCCCATACCACGACATCCCATACCATGAAATTTTGGGGTAGAATATCACGTCTTGCTTTGTTACTCACGGTAAACTATCGCGCCTCGCTGGATTTTTGTCGAGGCACGAGATGGGAAGCGAGTCGTGAGATTCCGATGAGATGCGAAGCAAGACACGATATTGTATCGTATGAATATCGACCGATTCTCGTGTATGGCAGTAGATGTTCAAACCACGAGACTCGATTCTGCCGTACGCAAATCGGTGCTGTTCAACCTTAATAAAGTTCACTGCATATGTATGTAACAGTGGCAATCATGTTTACACAAAAAACTTAATAGAAGACGGTGTTAAAATAATGGTTTAACCAGAAGACGCAACACGCGAGAATCGTGCCTCGTTTTGTGTTGCGAGAATCGGACGAGACATATAACGAGAAGTGCAGACATAAAGTGATGAGTGATATTTTACCGAGAGACACGATTCCGTAAAATACAGTGTTTCCTTCCGAAGGACTGAAAGAACAAGAACTTTCAAATATCCCCTCATTCATATCGAATCAAATTGATTACTAAAATAAAATAATAAATAAATGAAGAATTGGTGAGAAAAGTGATCTATTCTATAAAACTGGCATGATAATAAACCGATTATAAAGGAGAGTTAGCGACTGACAGCGGTTTCTTAATCGTGTTGACAAGTGAAGACTATATTCCATCTTTAAAAGTAGGTCTGTTATCGCAGATAATTTCATGTTATAAATGTGAACAGACAGACGGACATAGAGACAGACAGGCAGCTAATTTCTATATCCGCATTTTTGGACAATTACAATGTACCAAGCAGAAACAGTTTTCCATTTAAAAATGTCCCTGTTCTATGTTTATTCAAACATTCAATACGTAATATGCATGGACTTATAATGAAAAATAGACGGTAAAACGTGGTAGCTATTTTATCTAATTCCATGAGCAAACAGAGCAGACCCTGATCAGACAGCCCCAGATGCATGAACACACGTTTATAAGAGGGAAAGGATTCAGTAGAATTTTAGTAGGATATGACAGAGTCTGAGACTAATGTGCTTCGAGTATCCTTCCTTTAGTGTGTCGAACACATCTGTCTCATTTCCAATTTATCATATGAATGTTTACGAGCACGTCGGTCACTCACATCTCGTGAGACAAATGTGCTCTGAGACAAATGTGCTTCTACAACTGCACTGCTATCCTAAAAAGCTGATATCATACAGTTGAGATACTGTGGCACTGGACGGGTAACGTAGCGCTAAAGGATGTTGAATATAAAGGAATTCCACTAGTATCGAGTCACACCAATTGAAAAGTGCACGTGTCTAAACCATGGTAAGTGGAATACACGCTCGTCCTCCTAAATGTGTCCGTCTCCATCCAATCTGACGATCTGTGTACGTAAATATAGTCCCGCCCGTCTGCTCCACAACACAGTGATGGCTAAAACGGCAGTGTATACATATGCATGTAGAGAAGCCATTAAAGGTACAGTAGAACCACTCTAATGCGACCACATAATAAATACACATGGTTGTCTTTAAAGGCAGGTGGTTGCTTAATGCAGGGCAAAAGTAATACAGAAAACTCCTCTAGGAGCTTTCTGCATTACTTTTGTCATGCATTAAGCTACCACCTGCACATAGCACCCAGAAATATACCTCGTTTAGGTGGTCGCATTAGCGGGGGTTTACTGTACGACAGAAACATTCGATGTTCTTCTTCCGTCTCCGGATTCGGGAGTTAATCATCATAGAATAGTATGTTCATCCTGCCATTGTATATGCAAAGAGAAAAGGTAAAACATTAAAGAAGAAAGAACACACTTCGCTTCTGGTGTTTAACATAAAACGGGGATAACCAATCACTTCAAATAGTTATTAATTAATAGAAAGACGCACTATAAAACAAATACCACGTTCAATACTGTAGAACCTATCTCTAGCGACTATATAATGTATTAACATGACGATGTAAAAGAACAGATGGTTTGCTTAACCCATTCCCTCATAGTGACAAATGTTGATGCCTCTGTAAAAGTCACTTTTTGAAACCATTGTGATAAATTGAGCTTTTGCTCCATAAAGAGTAAATGCACTATTTATCACAATGGTTTCAAACTACACAATTCTAAAATATGCCTTTCTCTACTAATAAGTGCTCCTTTTTGGTAGATGTATTCAAAGAGGTTGGGTT
The DNA here is from genome assembly GCA_963576725.1 of Azorinus chamasolen. Classification (NCBI taxonomy): domain Eukaryota; kingdom Metazoa; phylum Mollusca; class Bivalvia; order Cardiida; family Solecurtidae; genus Azorinus; species Azorinus chamasolen. Next base: position 108,126,840 of record OY755235.1, on the reverse strand, counting down.
TAAGAATAGTCTAACAATGGGTTAATGCAGGACGAAAGGAGGAGCTACCTGCATCACTGACGTCCTCCGAACTCCTTCGTTGCCAATGTCGAATCTGATATTACATATGCAAACCGTTTGGATCCAGATGAGACGCCGAGTAACTCGTCGTCTCCTCAGGATCAAAACTGTTTTACTGTGACTGTGACTGTTTTTGAAACAAAAGTGAAGAATATAAATTAAAAAGTAAAAATGGCAACAGAAGACAAAGTTAACAGACGACATACTTTGGTAGCGAAAGAGTTAAGGCGTTAAGACTTATTGCTAAGGCTGTATTCAGTTAATTAGTATTGATAATCTGGCATGCTATGTATGTTTAGGTTTGACATGTTGCAAATGGCGGCATCTATAATCATAATAAGCAACAGCTGTTCTACGTATTTAAGAGTTAATTTCGATTTTATTACTAACCTAAAAGAGGCAATTATGATGCCACTTTTACGCATACATATCAGTAAACATAATTAATATCTCATGTATCGTATTTATATCTTAAGTATGGCGTGTCAGACGCTGCAAATTTAAATACCTGTATATTCATGCGTTAAATTGCATATATATTTTCCATAAAGTTATATATGTTTTGTAAAATTCAATATATATATGGCAAAGAACGTGTGTATATTTAAAAAATGATATTTTTATTATAAAATTTCGAAAATACATTTATATATTTATCAAACAGGCATATGTATATGGTTAAATACTGATGGTACATGCTAAGGTAAATGTATTCTATATAGTTTGTCTTTATTGATAGTCCGTATTTATGTTGTAAACGACCATATACATGTAGTATAACTAGTGTTTATCTCAGTCTCATTCATTGATTAGACGGTAAAACCTATGAAATATGACAGTCTCCAGGGGAAATGTGTTCTGAATTGATACCCGTATATCCAAAATGCAATTATGGAACACACATAAATGTAAAGATTGAACGTAAATGCACTAGCTTTACCATATATATAAATGGTATCAAATACAAATAAGTCAATAAGTACCAGTTATGTATTTATATCATGTACATTGGGGAAATTTGTAATATATATACGGCATTATATATGAAAGTGCTGAAGGCACTGGGAGCCTTGGCTTTTTATAATTGATCAGTATTGTGTGTACATCTATAGACCTACTGCATGTCGAAAGTTCCTGCTAAGTTTCAAAGTTTGCAAATACTAGAAATGTGTCCACTTGACACAGATGCCCCTACTTTCTTACCATTAGCATATACCAAATCAATTTAAAACCAACATCTGCCAAAAGTATTACCTGGTAAAAAGGCAGACAATATGGGGGATTTTGTGAATCAAAGGGAAATAACTCTTAAACTCTTAAAAGCCGCTCACCATATGAAAAAGTAATACATGGGAACGGTGCCATGGCAATAACAAATAATAATGTTCAGTTTCATTGAAATCTGTCAATCTATTACTGAGATATGGCATTGAACAAAACAAATGTGACTCCTAAATGACACATGTGATCTGAAAAAAGTAATACGCGGGAACAATGCCCTAGTTATAACAAATATTCCTATCTAGTTTCATTGAATTCTGCCAATCCGTTTTAGAGATATGGCATAGGACGGAAAAATGTGATTTTTGCATATACAAGTGCATCTCCTAAATGCGACAAGCGATCTGGGAAAGTAATACATGGTAACGATGCTAAAGTGATTACAAGTATTCATGTCGAGTTGCATTGAATTATGTCAATCTGTTACTGAGATATTACTCAGGGAGGCAGTAGTGCCTACTTTGCACCCCCTAGACTTTTTTCATGGGTACCAAAATGTTCAGAAAAGTGTCCTGAATCAGAATCGCGAATGTACTCAAACTTAAATTCTTTTAGGCTATGTGTATTTTAACCGTTTCCATGGCAACCCCCAGTCATCGTAATGATGACCCATACATGTACCTACAAATTCGCCCATATCACAGTCAGTTTTTGTCCTAAAACTATAAAACTGGTACCAAATGGAAGATAAGACATTGTGCTTTTATTTCTAACTGTGTTTTTTTAATTACCTTATTTGCATACTCAAGAATATTAATGAGAACATTAAAAATAGTAAAAAAAGTATAGAAATAACGTAAACCTTTCATTTTTTATCCTACAAATATCAGAAAATAACTTCAAATGCAGTTTAACATGATGACGAACCCGCCAGGAAACAAAATATCCAACTTGAGGACCATAGCATTAATTTTAAGCACCATTTTCACCGTTTCCATGGCAACACCCTAGTTTCCGTAATGATGGTCCGTACCTGCAAAATCGTCCATATCACAGCCAGTTTTTGTTCAAAACCTATAAAACTGGTACCAAATTGGAGATAGGACATTGTGCTTTTATTTCCAGTTTTTTTTTTAAATTACCTTATTTGCATACTTATGAATATTAATGAGAACATTAAAAATAGTGTAAACAATATAGAAATAACGTAAATAGTGTAAACTATTCACTTTCTATCCTACAAATATCAGAAAACAATTTCAAATGCAGTTTAACCTGATGACAAAATCCTCAGAAAACAAAATATCAAATTTGAGGACCAAAAATTTAACTCTAAGTAACTTTTTAACTGTTTCCATAGTAACCATTCATTTCACTCTGTTCACACATTTTTGTTAGTCGACACCTACCTGCAAAAATCTTCCATATCAATGGAAGTTGTTGTGCTAACTGTATAAAACTGGTACCAAATTAAAGCTAAGACCTTGTGCTTTCGTTTAAAGGCTATACTTAGGAATTACCTTATTTGCATACACATGAATATTAATGAGAATAATTAAAAAATAGCAAAAAAGTACAGAAATAACGTAAACCTCTCAATTTTTATCGTACCAATATCAGAAAACAACTTCAAATGTAATTTAAATTGATGACAAAATACTCAGAAAGCTAAGTATCTAAATTGATACCCAAACAATGAACTGTAAGTAAGATTGTAACGGTTTCCATGGTAACCGATCCTTTCACAAATTTTGGATATTTGACATCTAACCGTAATACTCCGCTAGATCTCAGTTATGTTTGATGAATAATGAAATAAATTGTTACAAACATAGATATGATGCATTGCTTTAATAGTAAATATTACTTTTCTGATACAAACTTATTTGCATATGTATGAATATTTATGAGAACAGTAATAGATGTTGAAATTTTCGACAGACACCAGTCTTTCTCTTATAGAGCAAACAGAAATGCAAAATGGTTAGCCTAAGTTTACAATGATCACTGAATATCACCAAATTTGTTAGATAAATAAATTTGGGACAACTTATATAGCACTGATGGTGATATATCTGTTTCCTAGGCAACCATTCTAATCTCATTGTTCATATTACAGAGTGTTTAAATAGCTGCAACATACAAATATATTGCGGCCTACTTTGGCGATAATTATAAATGATATAAACATATACCGGGTAGTTGATGTATGAATCTTAATGTTTGATTTACTTTATGCAAATTACCTTATTTGCATCCTCATGAGTATTAATTAGTGATAAGAAAACAAAGAGAAACAATATTGAAAATAACATGTTTGGCAGTATGCCGAGCACAACATTACACCATTCTCCAAATATAGCTTGCAATAATAAATGTAATTTACCTTTTGGTGATGAATAAATAAATTTTATGTCTAAAACTGTTCCCAAAATGACCATGCACTGCTTCCATGGTAACTGTTGAAAGCCAAGTACTTATGAGACCCCAAACAATCTTCTGTTATTGTTTATAAAGTGTTGAGAAAACAGAGATAACCTGTTTGGCAGTATGCCGAGCACAACATTACACCATTCTCAAAATATAGCTTTCAATAATAAATGTATATTGTGGTAATAAATAAATGAATTTTAATTCTAAAAGATGTTAAAGGGCATGTATACATCTAGTAAAGGGCTAATCCCACCCTATGCTTTAAAACACCTTTACAGAAAGCTTTTTTGAGTATGCCAACTCAACCAAAATAGATGAGTGATATCTCACTTAACCCTTTACCAGCTGAATATTCATGTTAGAAATAATGACACCATGGGTATTTATCAGCTAATTTATAAATTGAAGGTCTGACTCTCAGAGCATACCTTAATTAGGGGCTAAAATGGAACAGTTTATATTGGATCTTCTCAGGTAATACTCCGATAAGAGATCAAGATGATAACATTTCTGTTGGAGCATACCCTTATTATAGGCCACAATGTAATCATTTCTATTAATTGACTGTCAGAGTTAGATGTTGAAAACTATTCTTCTCTAAAACAGGAGGAATGTCTGGGTCGGGAAAGTGAGATCTCTTTCAAAGTATCAACTGGTAAATAACTCTTCAGATGTGCTGTATTAAGCAGGCCCTACAAGAGGGTAATGTTCCCATATCAACATTGCGCAGTGCATCTGTTGGCTTATCTTCACACTTCTCCTTAATCTTAAACAATAGCAATTCATTCACAGTGTGAAATCTAGGGTTGCCATACATGGCATACGTACATTCATCCAAGTCTTGCACAGGATCTCCAGACACATCCCAAGAGTTGCCCAAACCTGCTAATGGTTTTATAAACATTGCCTTCTTTTCAATGGCCTTAATGGGTGTCAAATGTTCTCTGCCATTGAATGCAATTGTAGAATCACATCCACAGTACCAATGGAGACCCAGAAGTGCTGATCGATAATCTTCTGTGTATGCTTGGGCAACTTCTCACATGTGTATTATTTGTTAATGATTGCCTGAGCCAGTATCAAACAAGACAATAACACATTCAAACCTGTTAAGGTAATACAGAAGAATGAAGAATATATCACTGTCTGGAGTTGAAGATGAACAGTTTTGTAGCCTTGTTCTTTTGCATACACGGTGTAAAGAGCGATCCTTGTATCAGTTTCTTCCTGTGTTGAATTCAGGGCATCAAGACTGTTTCTCACTCTTGATATACCATATTCTGGCGAGAACTGTTAAGCCTCACCGTCATAGATGTGAAAAAACAGTTCTGCCTTGCAGCTTCTTAGCGTAAGGAATCAGGGAAGTGTAGCAATATTTGTGGTTCACAAAGACCCAATATGCAGATTGGTATAGGTGAGCTGATGAAGTATCCGTTGACACCAGTTCCCTTCGGTATTGGCACGGCTGGGCCAAATGATGGCTTAGCAAGACAGACAAATCAAAGGGTCTTAAAACACATCACAGACTTAATAGTTCTCGACAGATGATTGTTTGTTTGTTTGTGTTAACGTCCGTTTTGCTCACTATGGGCTAAATGGACGCCCACGAGAGAGAGGGGAGAGGATACAGAGAAACCCGGATGTGATGTCCTACTCTTATTATCGACTGAGTTTCTCTTGTTCGACAGATGATGGTATATCAAAAGTGAGAAACAGTCTTGATACCCTGAATTCAACAAAGGCTTTATGGGGTTTAAAATCACTGACACTAAAAAACAATAACTGTGGCTGTGATATGGGCGAATTTGTGGGTATGGGTCATTATTACAAAAACTGTGTGTGTGTGTGTGTGGGGGGGGGGGGAAAGCCATGGAAACGGTTAAAATACACATAGCCTAAAATAATTTAAACTTGCGTACATTCGCGATTCTGATTCAGGACACTTTTCTGAACAATTTGTTACCCATGAAAAAAGTTTAGGGGGTGCACGGTAGACCCCATTGGCCCCCTGAGTATGAGCAAAACAAGCAAGTGGGGTAGATGGTAGATTTATCACATGTTAGCAAAAGGGAATCGGAAACTGAATGTCTAATTTCAAGTTCAGATCAGGGGCAATAACTCCAAAGTTATCAGGGGTAACACATAAAAAAACCCCAAATGCAAATCTAGCGCCAGCGTTTTCAAAGATACGCACGACACAAAGTTTATCTTATTTTAAGTCATCAGTGGCAATAACTCCAAAGTTATTACCCGGGGGGAGGCAGACTATTCAGAAACCCCAGATGCACAAACATTCATGCTGGCGAACATTCCTGTAATGTTTGGTGACTTTAGCTCCAGAAGTTTCACATATACACCACTATGTTATTCTATGCTACCAAGGACAAAATCTCTATAGTTATCAGGGGGGAGACACTTCAACAAGAGCCCCGTGTGTCAGAGCATTATACGCCCGAAGTATGTTCTGTCGCAACATGCATAATGTAAATATGGGAGTGGGCATCGCACCTTATACTTATCAAGTTATTGAGTAGACAATAGTTTGAGGTGAAGGTCACTGTGACCTTGACCTTTGACTAACTGACTTCAAAATCAATAGGGGCCATTTACTGGTCATGACAAACCTCCCTACTACGTATGAAGACAGCACACCAAATAATTATCAAGTTATTGAGCATACATGTTTTTTTATTGAAGGGACTGTGACCTTGACATTTTACCGACTGACCTCAAAATCAATAGTGGTCATCTACAAGCCTTGACCAACCTTCCTATAAGTATGAAGACAGCACACCTAACACTTATCAAGTTATTGAGCGGACAATATATTTGAGTTGAAGGTCACTGTGACCTTGACCTTTGACCGACTGACCTCAAAGTCAATAGGGGTCATCTACGTTTACTGGCTATGACCTACCTCCCTATTATGTATTTCGATTGTACACCTATTAGTTGTTAAGTTATTGAACAGACAAAGATGTGGATAACGGACGAACAGACGGACGGACAAGTGCCATACCATATTACGACCGAAGTTACCTTCGGGCATATAAAACCCAAGGTGCACAAAAACTCAAGCTGACTCCCCAACGGTTTCACAGATACGTGTGACACAATTGTTTTCTAATTTTAAGTTATCATGTCAGGGTCAATAACTCAAAAGTTATCAGAGGGAGTATTTTAAAAAAAAACACACCAGGTGCACAACGCCTCATGCTTATCAACATTCCTGTGAAGTTTGGTGACTCTAGCCTTAGCACTTTCAGAGATACACAAAGTTTGTCTAATTTGAAGTCATCATGGGCTAAAACTACAAAGTTATTAGGAGAGAGAACAATTGAGAACAGTATCTGTAAAATTACATAAAATTCTAAGTAGATCAGTTAATCTATGGAATAACTTTGTAAATTTGTTGTAAACTTAGATAATCTTCTCCTATTTGCTGATCCTTTCACCCAATCTCTGTTATCAATGCCAAATCAAAAATACCAACAACTCTGAAAAAAAATATGAATAAAAGTTTAAACCCTTCCCTCACATACAAACATCTTTAAAAACCTTTCCAACAGAGTAGATCCAACTCAGACAGCCTCTATAAGTCATGTCTGACCTGGATCATGATTATTGAAAAAGCAATTTTTTAATGAAAATTTACTCAAGTAATCAGGTTGGATGGAGTTTAGCATAACTGTTGAACAGGCAAAATGTTCAATATTTCTTATCGTTGATACCAAAAGGAAATGTACAATGTACAATTTTAAATGTACTAAATGCGAAGGCACCAAGTCTTATGGACAGAAGGCAAAGATCATATTCAAAGATTTTTCTAAATATTTCAATTTTATAAAGGGGAGCAGCTTTCACCACATGTTCAGAATTTGAAAAATACTGAACTAGAATTGTTTTTGATACAAAAACTGATGTCCATGTAAAAGTTTCAAAGTCTCATAACTCTGCAGAAAATAATCGAACTGAAACAGGAATAATATATGCACAACTAGACATGGTGGTGATCAATCCCATGAAGTTTCATGAAAACGCTATCAAAAGTCCGATAGCTCTGCAGAAAATCATCAAACTGCGACAGTAATAACATATGCACAACTAGGCAGAGTGCTGATAAATCCTATGAAGTATCATGAAATTCTGAAAGAAATCAAAGCCCCACAATTCTGCAGAAAATCATTAAACAGGAACAGGAATAAAATATGCATAACTAGGCATAGTGCTGACCAATCCTATGAAGTTTCATGAAAATCTGATCAATGGTTTTGGAGAAACCGCGCGGACACAATTTCCATGTAACAGCTTGTTTCTTGACATAGCTGTAATTATCCGATATACTAAAATGTATAGCAATAAAACTCAAATAATCTGTTTGAATGATATACACATTAATAAGTTATTATTATTAATTATTTTTAATTATTCCGATTATCTATTTTCAGATATTATCGGTAAGGTTTGACCTGGAATTCATCACTTGTCGCCAACTTTCGTCGATGAAATCGAGAATTTCCGTTGACTGTATCATTTGCTAAGCTGCCTAGCAGGATATACTACTACACATGTTATTATATATTAATGCTGAGGCAATAACCGAGTGGATTGTGTCGCTAACTATAAGGATAGGATAGAGATCGTGGTTTCGAATCTAGGTAAAACCTAAATATAGTAAGGCAACTTTTTATTTCGAAAATATATATCTTTTATTCTGAATTTATTTTCTCTTTTATTTATTTCATTTATTATCATTGTTCATTTTCCGGTCTCTTTAAAGGCATTTCAAAGCTCCTTATATATCCAGCAGTGCTCCTGTAGTGTCCAGTCGGGGTCCATAGCCATAACAGATTAAGTTATGCAATTATACATTGATCCTCTGTGATGGTAACCCGCCTTATCAGTTTGTGTATCAGATGCCTGACAGTCAACTCCCGAAATACACAGCATGGGGTTAATTGGTCAACATTCCTTTCGAAATGCCTTTAAGTTCTTTCCCAACACTCCGGACACTAAAAACAGAATGACGAGCTTTGAATTTCTTTGATGAATTTTTAAAATCTGAAGAGAGGGGATACCCCGAAAGCAAAAATTGCAACACAAAAGGAGAAAATTGCAGACTCGGTTTTATTGAATCTGTTCATGAGCAGTAATTGAAAGTGCAACACTGCTCACGCCCCCTAGCACCGGCTTAAGCAGGTATTCAATTTTCAGAACAAAACGTACTGAAGTTCATGATCTTGAAGGATTAGAAAGTATAACGACACTGAGAACGAAATACGGGGCGACATTTTACGGCCGCCACACAAGCACTTAACACCTGCTGTTGTGAAAAATTATAAATTCTGAGGAGAGGTGATCCCCCGAAAGCAAAAATTGCCACACAAAAGGAGAACATTGAAGACTCGGTTTTATTGAGTCTGTTCATGAGCAGTAATTGAAAGTGCAACACTGCTCACGCCCCCTAGCACCGACTTAAGCCGTATTCAATAAAGCATTACAAACGGTGGCTTGTTTACGAATACACGTGTGTTGACACTTATATAGACGAACATTATATATATAAAAACAGTGAATACGGTCTGAAGCGCTCATAAAAAAGGCAACATAAATTTGAAAAAGGACATCTTACTGCTTAAATGAATACTAAAGTAACACAGAGCGCTTCCTAGGAGCGGCTTGAGTGATGTGTACATTTAAGGTCGCCTTAAGCAGAACTTGTTGATTACAGCACATATAGGTTGTTAATATAGTTTGTCTAACTGAAAAAGTAGTAAAGTCAAGCAGGAAAAGACAAACACAAAATGTAACCACGATATTTTTAAATTTCAAACCACACGTATTTAAAGGCGGATCACTATCAGAAGACTAAGGGGTCAATTATTATTTTCGCAATATGAAACTTTGTTACAGGAGTGACGTGTATGCTAGGGACAGTCAAAATGTGAATACAATCAATAAAAATTTACAAAATTTATCAATTTTACACTTTCACTGAGTAAATAAGACCTTAGACAGTTACATGTCAGAAGTCTCTTTTTACAGTTTGCATCGTATTTCTGCTATTCATGAATCGAAGTATATGTGTGGTTCCGACGTGGGACAGTCACAATATGTATAATGTTAGGTCAGAAACAGTGTCAGAAACAACTCCAAACTCGTAATGACACAAACTTTATACACGATTTGCAAAATCATAACAGTATCTGTCTGTTACGATTCACAAATACAACTTTCCATAACATTTTCATTGCAAAATGTTAGAAAGTACATGTATGAGTCATACAGGAAACACCGCATACAAAACTACAACCGCCCGAACAGCACCACAACGACAAACAGCAAATGTACATGTATATAAAAGACAAAAAGAGACGCACGGACATAACAAACAAACAATAGGGGGAATATCGAAGTACCGCCTTAGAACGGTCAGTGACAAAAGTCACTCGAGGTGGGGTTAAACCGGTTTAAGGGCGCCCAACATCACACTTATTCCATCCCCACCCTTAAAAGACAAACAGTGTAAATAAACGTATCCCCTCTCCGACTAATCTACAACAACCGCGATGGCAAATACAGTGGTAAAGTGCATGTAAAACAAAAACATTTTTAAAAGTGAAACAAAATGTATCCACCTATCGCTAGTGAACTCAATGATTGAGCTTCAATCAGAGAAACTGTAGAAAAGTAATAAAGTGACTACAAAAAACGAGATATATATAAATATCCGACGACCTCCTTCCGTTTCCGGATTGAAGAGGTCGCCTTCATAGAGTACTAAACCTTTCTTGTCGGCGTACATGCAAAGAGGCCAGAGTGATTGCCAACTGTAAAAGGGTTGACAACCAGACATGCAGTATGTTGTAGTACTATAGGATCATATCCCTTTTTAATGATTGTTTTAACATATTTGATGAGAAAATGGGTATGTTCAATAATCTTACGAAGTTTGTAAATCACATCACCATAAAATTCAGGATGTGAAATGCCGTGTCGCAGGAGTGCCTTGAGATTATATTTGTATTTACCAATAAGTGAGAGATTTCGATAATAAAATTTAGAGAAAGTTTTTCTTAGTTTATGGTATCTTGCTTAAGCAGCTTTTCAGTTAAAATGAGATTTCGACTGTTAAATCGTCAACAGATGAACAAGCTCTAGCAAAACGAATAAGGTTGAGATATATAAACCCCGTAAGATGGGGCACAGGGAACATCTCCATCAAGATGAGGGAACTTCACAATATTAAAATTAAAATAATCTCTTTTGTCATATATTTTAGAAGAAATTCCATTGTCAATTTTAAGGTCTAGATCAAGAAAAGCTGCATAGGTGTCGGACGGGTTAGCCTTATTCAACTTGAGTTCTTTTGGGTAAATTGTAGGAATCATAGCACCAAAAATGGTTAACTATGTTAAAAAATATCATCCAAATATCAAAGTTTAATTGAAGGCTTTTATAAAATCTTGTGATTGTGGATTCAACCGTAACTGAAATCTCTCTCATAGCAGTACAAAAACAAACCTGCGACCAGTGGTGCACAATTCGTACCCATAGGAATACCAATCACCTGACGGTATATAGCATTCCCATAACGTATGGATGTGTTATCCAGAAGAAAGGTTAGTGATTCGCAAACTTCTGAGCAAGTCAAATTGGTGTAATATTTCATTTGCTCGTCAGTAAAGAAAGCTTTATCAGCATTGCATGCCAGAAATGATATATTTTCTCGGGCAAATACATTCTGGATTAAGTTATTAAGTTTATCTTTAATTAAATCATGCGGAAGAGTTGTGTATAGAGTAGAAAAATCGTATGTGCTTACAGTGGATGCAAGAAACCTTTTGTTCTTAAGTTTATTTAAGACTTCTGAAGAGTTCTTAAAAGACCAGAAGAGATTTATTCCAGAATTTTCATTAGTCTTATCACAATATAATTTTACGTGTTCTTTTATCCTAGTTAAACAATTAGTTAAAAGTATAGACAACTAAGTAGTTGTACAAGAGGTAGAATTTGCAATGAAACGCACTTTATATGTTTTTTATGTAGTTTCGGTAACCAATACATTGTAGGAAGTTTATGTTGTGTAAATTTATCATAGGCTCCAAGTTGTTCACATTTATTTTTTGCATGGTCTGAAACGATGGTCTTTTCGTCAGTATTAACTGAAATGTATGACTTGGTATTAATACATTCCTGCTTCAAGACGTCGATATAATGTAATCGTCAAATATTAATGACATTATTTGATGCCTTATCAGCAAGAACAAAGACGTATTTTGAATGGAAATCCTGTAAACCCGTTTTTAAATGTCTAAAAGAAATTCTGGCTTTAGGTAGAAGACGTTGCTCATTTGAGCCATAGAATGAAATGCGCTTGTTAATTATATATAAAAATTTTTTTTTTCCAATTTGAAAGAGCATTAGACTCATGTTCTCTACGAAACCATTTAGTACTAAAAGTTTGTAAAGCCACATCAATCTGACCTCGACAGGAGTTAAAATCTATCAAAGATGGTATTCTATATGTTGGACCTTTATTAAGATCGTAAACATTTATCTTTGATTATCTCGAAGTTACCAGTAATCACATGACTAGCCGGACAATAGCAAAACTTTGAGGTGGCGCAATCTCAATTATCACGAATATATATCATAAATATTAAGGTTGGCAACAATGTTATTATAGTTAAACATTGTATTTCTGATGGGTATGTTATATTTGTAGCAAATAATTGGGGGTTCTGTATTTTTAAAGTATTTAGGAATAGTGTCAATTACATTGTTGTCTCTGAATATACTCTGGAGGTCAATAAAACCGATACCTTTATTAATAAAAGTGATTTTTAAAAAGAATTTGTGGTGTTCAGATAATTTGTCAATGTGTGGTCTGAGAACATATGGAGTAAAGCTTTGTATCAAACTAGCCGTTCATATAAGAGGATCTAATCTAGAATGATCGATAAAGAAGAAAGTCTAGAAAGTACGGCGTGTTTACCAGAAGTTATACGCAAAGTATGTAGATCAAGAATAGTCATCTTCATTAGAGTTTTTTGTTTATTATTACCATTTTTACGAATTCCATGTGAACGAGATTTGCGTTTTCGAATAGAAAAAAATGGAAAAATCCCGTCTATGTCGGGATCTTTTGAAATATTACCTGTCTGGACAATTTAGACGAAATTTGATAACGGCTTGTATACTAATGTGAAGTTACCCCAAGTTTAAGATGTAGCGTATACTAGTGTGAAAAGATACCTCCAGTTTAAGTGAAATATCTAGTTACTCTAAAAGTACAAAAATGAGTCATGCAGGAAACACCACATACAGAACAACCACTCGCCCGAACAGCAACACAAGGAAACATCAAATGTACATAACTAGAAAAAACAACAAGAGACACACAAAGACAAAACAAACATACAATAGGAGGAAGATGGAAGTACCGCCTTGGAACGGTCAGTGACAAAAGTCACTGGGGGGTTAAACCGGTTTATGGGCGCCCAACCTCACTCTTATTCCATCCCCACCCTAAAAGACAAACAGTGTAAATAAACGTATCCCCTCTCCGACTAATCTACAACAACCGCGACGGCAAATACAATGGTAAAGTGCATGTATAACGAAAAAACATTTAATTGAACATACTGTATCCACCTATCGCTAGTGTACTCAATGATCGAGCTGCAAACAGAGTAACTGTAGAAAAGTAATAAAGGGTACGACAAAAATGAAATAGTACATGAATAGTGGCCATATTATCCTGTTTGGAAAATATTAACTCTGAAGCCTTTGTGGCGATATTTTGCTGGGTCGACTAGATATTTGACATTTATGCCTTAGTGGCAAAAGTATACTGTGTGAATTATTATCATGTGTGTGATGATCTTTATGTTTATTTGCCTGTGTGACCTTAACATATTTAGGTGTAATACGTTGTGATTAGATGTATATGCTACGTTTTATCGTATTATGTATATGACATTAAAGATCAGAAGTAGATTTGTTTGCTTTGTGGTTTCAGTGTTTATCTGATTTTCAGTTAAAGAATCCGGAATCACGAACTCTCCGAGTACAGTAGAAAGTTGTGACATCGCGCATTACTTTAAACATTGTTAACTTTCATCCCACTGTAACAATAATGTCTGCCTAATGTCAGATCTTTTAGAACCTTTGGCTCAAATCTGACCAATCGAAAGCTTGAGAACAAACTCAGACTCAACTAAAAAGCTTTATAATCACGGACCCAGGATCGAATCAGTTTGACACTCGGGCAATAGTTTCAAAAGTTTGATAGAGGCGGAAGTACATGTAGTCACAATTGCACTCGTTCCAACTATAAGCAGACACTATCTTCTCATAGCGTTTTAACTCTTTTGGCGCCAAATTTCTGTTTGTCGTCTGCAATCTAAGTTTGTTAAATCATTCTGTAATGCAAGGAACTGAGATCAATAAATGCAAATTTCAAAGGAATAAAGCACATATATAGAAATAGAGATTGAGACAAAAAGTAAAGGCGGCGTCTGATCTGGGACTGCACTTTTTGTCGTGAAGCATATTTGCGACACTGGCGGTGAAAAGGTTAATAGTTCACTTTACCGAACAAGAACACCTTACAGTAAAACTTGTCTTAAGCGACCATCAAAAAATGTTTAATTATTGGGTCTGTAAGGCAGATTGTAGCTTAATGCAGTTCTAAAGTAATACAGAAAGCTCCTATTGGAGTTTCCTGCATTACCTTTGCCATGCATTAAGCAACCACTTGATGTTTAACCCTTCTCTTGCTGAATTTTAAAATACATTTCTCCTTCTTTACCCATGCCCTGTTGTATAATTACATATATCTTCACTGTGTACAAGCATATCGCTGTGCAATCACTGCTGTGGAGTGCACTGGTTGCACAATCAACTTGTAAATAGTGCAGACCCCGATGAGACAGCTCCTGCAGGAGCTGTCTCATCTGGGTCTTCACTATTTACAGGTACGTATATTGACGTGAATAGCAAGCGAAGGGTTAAGACTCCTATGTTCAATAAATTAATGGCCACTTGGGACATGTTCTACTGTATGTAGGGAAAACGAGATTACTCACAGGCACTGTTTAAGACAAATGAGGGCAATCCTATTGTCCTGTGATTTCAACAAGGTGACATTTGCTTAACCCATAATCTGCAGAATGATTAATTCAAGCTTCTCTTTTTCTGAATATTAATAAAAAAAACCCAAAAAATTGTATCGAAATTTATAACTGAAGAAAAATAATTTGTATGGCAAACACGAGCGCTTTGATCTTGGTCTACAATGTTTGAAACTGTGTTACATACTGAGTTTCTGTACATTAAGAGCTAACCATTTGAATTCTGAATATTCAAATTTTAATAGTCCACCAGTGTTTAATCACAGAATCGTTTCCGTTTGTCGTAAAATTGCTTGGGTTAGATTACAAACTGTGCAGACCCATATCAGAGGGTTCCCATGGAAGCTCTCTGTTCTAGGACTAAACTGTTTGCTAATGCAAATGCAGCCATTTCACCGTTAACAGAATTAAAATTATACGTAAATACTTGAATTGCTCTGATCTAATATTTCGACCACTAAGGGCCTTTTTCAAAGATTATCATGTCATGATATTATCATGTCATGTCATAAGATTATCATGTCATGATTATCATGTCATGTCATCTTTTTCAAAGATTATCAAGACATGAAAAAGGCCCTTAGTGGTCGAAATATTAGATCAGAGCAATTCAAGTATTTATGTATTATATTAATTCCCTATTTTGGAATATTTTCTTCATTGAGAATTAAAATTGTTTATATAATATACCATGTACTCTATTTACAGAATATGGCACACCGCAAAAAGGTGCGAACTGTATTTGTTTTGTCTGTGGCGACGTTCTGTATAGTACAATACAGTATGTGGCGGAACAGGTGTAAGTAATATGATTGAAAAAATCCACTATAAACAATCAGAGCAACAGACAAACGTGCGTACTCAAATACTAAAATCGTCATTAATCCAACAAACTCTATGCTCTGACCACTCATTACAATCGTCTCATCGAGACAGCATAGGGATTGGTGGAGAACTTCTTCTTGACAATGTTTTACTTTACGCATATTATCGGATCTCTGACTGCTGTACTAGGAATTAACACTTAACCTGCTCAGAAATGATGTCTGCTTTAATTCCGATTTGTTTCAAATTTAATACTTGCAATTAATTCAGGTTTTGAGAAATTGTCTGCGTGACAAACAGTTCCGATGCGGATGTGACGATTTACTCGGAATCTCATCTTGATGAAGGGTGTTTGTAAATATCAGCCAGGTCGCGCTGGACGGGAAAGGGTTTAATATTTTATTAATATTTTATTCTTTTAAAATAGATACATGTAGAATATAAGTAAATACAACTGTAAATATATTTTAAATACATATCCGAATATGAACATCTTCAAGGACAATAAATTGGTTCTTCAACAAATACAACAATCATAATATACGGGTTTCCTGATATAAAAGTACAAAAATGAATCGTGCAGGAAACACCACGTACAGAACAAACAGTCGCCCGAACAGCAACACAAGGAAACAGCAAATGTACATAACTATAATACCATCAAGAGACGCACAATGACAAAATAAACATACAATAGGGGGAACATGGAAGTATCGCCTTGGAACGGTCAGTGACAAAAGTCACTGGGGGGGGGGGGGTAAACCGGTTTATGGGCGCCCAACCTCACACGTATTCCATCCCCACCCTAAAAGATTAACACTTTGAATTCATAGGTATGAGTGTACTGGTGTTTTCAAACAGTGTAGACCTAGGTCAGATGACTCTAGATGTGCCCTCTGATCAGGATGTACACTGTTTGTCATTCAAAATCCTCCCAAACATTACAACATTTCATACTGAATGGACTCTATTATTGCATAATGATGAACCATTCCACTTTGAAATTTTAACACTCAAAGAGCTAATAACTTTTTTCAGACATGACACAACACGACAAGGCTGCCCGTCCAACCGTTATAATGTCGGAACGTCGAAATGCTTCGACAACGGAGGACACAGATAAATACCAAAATGAAACAAAACAGGTACAGTAGCTGACCCTTTATGAATATTTATAAAGCAAACCACCAAAACATTTTTTATCATTGTATAATATTAGAATATTCTACGACAAACAGTCCAGACGTTGATGAGAGGGCACCTACACGAATCATCTGATCTAGGTCTAAACTGTTTGCAAATGGCTAAGATATACTTGTTTTCCGCATACACAGGGTTAAACCACTTTTGAGACTGTTATCCTGAGTTGTGTCTTTCTAAAGTGTCATTTGAATAAATAACTCGAATCTATCATTTTACTCAATGAACATTCGTGTTAGAAATAATGAAAACATGGATATTTATTAGCTTAATATTTGTATGGCATATACAGAACTTTAAAATCAGATCTTAGTGGTGTCCTTCCAAAGTGTCCTATGAATTAACAGTTCTGTCCTATCCTTTTACATGAATCGTCCTTCTACAGTGTCCTATGAATTAATAGTTCCGCCCTATCATTTTACCTAAGTGGCGTCCTTCTAAAGTGTCCAATGAATCAATAGTTCCGCCCTATCTTTTTACCCGAGTGGCGTCCTTCTATAGTGTCCTATGAATAAATAATTCCGCCCTATTCCTTTACCTGAGTGGCGTTCTTCTAAAGTGTCCTATGAAAGTATAGTTCCGCCCTATCCGTTTACCTGAGTGGCGTCCTTCTAAAGTGTTCTATGAATTAATAGTTCCGCCATATCCTTTTACCTGAGTGGCGTCCTTCTAAAGTGTCCTATGACTTAATAGTTACGTCCTATCCTTTTACCCCATGAACATTCGTTTTCAAAATAATGACAACATGAATATTTATTAGCCTAATATTTATAATGGTATATACAGAACTTTAACCCTTTCCCTGTTGTATATTCATGTAGGAAATAATGACGTCATGAATACTAATTAGATTATTTTTATAATGGCATATGAAGACAGGACAGTGTCGCTCAGGCAGAAGCTGTAGAATCAGATATATATATTACACCATAAGCAAACAGAGCAGACCCTGATCAGACGCTCCTATAGGAGACGTCTGATCTGGGTCTACACTGTTTGCAGATGCGTAAAAATGCGCTTACAAAGGGTTAAAATCATATCTGAATAATTCCATAAGATATCAGCAGTCTCTGATCATGGTCTACTCGATTTACAAAGGCATGCCACTTCCTGTCAGGTAAACGGGTACTAGATGACTGTCATAGATTATAGAGTATCTTATGCTTTAGAGCAAGTCTAGTTGTGAAAGAAACAATAAAACGTCTGAGATCTCCATCGCGTTACCTCTGATGACGGTCTATGAAATTGGTTTACATTGTTGTATGTGATAAGCATTTGAAGAGCTCGACCTTATTGAATATCAAAGCCAATTTCAGTTAGGTGATCAATGTTAAAGGGTAAACCCTGATAATTCAAAAACTAAAACAAGTATCAGTGTCGGTCTTTAAGGTGACAGCTAAATGCACAGTGAAAGTCGGGCGCCACCTGCTTAAAACCTTCTCGAACTAATTGTATGTATAAATTCAGCTACGTGCCTTTCAATTTTCATGTACATGTATACACAGGCCGTAGTAATGTACATATGTATTGTACGAACGATTATAAACTGGTAACTTGATTGAACGCAGCTAAAGATGGGTTAATTTTATCGTGAGTTTTTGCCATTTTCTAACCCTTTACTCCATACACGTGCCTTTTTATTCTACGAATTTGCAAAGAAACTAGACCTAGATAAGATGGATGCTATAGGAGCCGTCTGATAAAGATCTGCTCTGTTTGCTTACGATACAAAATAGTTATGATTATATAGTTTTTGCAATGGCCAAACATTCCTGTGTCTATGAGCTATTATAACTATTAGTCTTATTACTATCGTTTGATGTGATTATTTCTTACATGAATAATCATTGAATAAGGGATGAACTGTTTGACATAATTATTATTTCCGAACATAAAATCAAGACCAGGGTCCATGCTTATAAAGCTTTTAGTTGAGTCTGAGTTTCGTTCTCAAGCTTTTGATTGGTCAGATTTGAGCCTTTGACAACAATGCCACAGAAACAACTTTTGTCCATCGTATTTTCTTTATGCCTCCATCAAAACCTATGTTGTGGCCACTCTTTAGAATCGTCACTTTGTGACGATTCTAAAGAGTGGTCACAACATAGGGTTGATTGAGGCATAACAGTTTTAGTTCTAGACATACACCTTATCTGGGGATCTGCAAACAAGCTAATTATGTTTGATTCTCCCTCTGAACAACACATACAATCTTCGTATCCCAAAGGGTGTCGTTGAAGAGAGGGAGCACTGTATATTTGTCCTTTCTCTACCAAATCCTATGTTGTGAACACTCTTTAGAATAGTCTCTTCGAAACGATTCTTTAGTGGTCACAACATAGGGTGTAGTAAGGAAAACACAGAAATTATTCTTGAAATGTTTTACTTTATGCATCTTACCTGGACATCCGAAGTAACTTTCTATCCGCGAACATTAATCAGCGTACTGAAGATTGTTGCGATAGGAAACTTGTTTTTATTTTCTCACAGATGGTAAAACGTGACCAAAGCATTAGGAAAGACGCCGAGATGAAAGCCAGAGTTGTACATCTCCGGAAGAAATGCGAAACTTTTGCGAATCAAAGTAACCAAACTGAAACTTCTCGAACAGCATATCTAACGCATGTGATAGTTGACCCGAAAAATAAGATGCTTTTCTGTTTAATTCCAAAAGTGGCCAACACCAATTTCAGGCGAATTTTTTTGGCCATGGCTGGTGTCGTCAGCAAGGAAACTGCTGCGAACTTATCAGGAGATGACGTTTACATAAAGTACAATGACAGCTTTCTGCTGCTCCAGGATTTCGTTCATCAAAAACGAAAAGAAATGCTACAATCGTACAGAAAAATCATATTCGTCAGACAGCCAATGGAGAAGCTCCTCTCTGGTTTTAAAAACAAGTTCTACCATCCAAACATACATGCGTCAGATAAATATTACAACGCCATCAATCGATTCTACAACAGGTTTTCTACATTAGGGAAGAATAAACTTGTAGTAAATGGAACTACTCGAACAATTACTTTTACCGAATTCCTGACCTACTGGACGGATTTATACGAATTGGGAATGGGTGTAGACGAACATTTTGATCTGGCTAGTACAGTGTGTTCGCCATGCACCGTGTCCTACGACTTCATTGGAAAATATGAATCTCTTTCTGATGACGCGGCATTTATTTTTGATAAGCTCAACTTCGACATGCAGTTTCCAGAGCGGAACGATAATTATAGTGTCACTGAAACTGCAGATTTATTACAGGAGTATTACAAAGACGTACCTAAACCTTTACTACGGAAAGTGCAAAACATACTGTCGGATGATTTTGAATTGTTTGGATACAATCTTCCAGACTGGGTTGTCTGAATTTATAGTAAACCTCCTCATATAAATAAGTATATATGCGGGTATTTAAGACACGTCATAGCTTAATGAAGGATGAAAGTCACACAGCATTCCCAAAAGGAGTTTTCGGCATGACTTTCTCCCTGTATTAAAAAGCCGTCTGCCTGAAAAGACATACATTCTTCTTTACTGAAATGCCAGCTCACAGTGGGTTACTGTATAGCAGTTTGAGATATCGTTTAATAAAAAGTATATCCAGTGAAAATTCGATTATTCAAACAATCCAATACGTACCAGTTTTAATCTTAAACACAAATGACAGCTTAATGCAGAGTGAAATTCATGTAGAGAGTAGCTTTAGGAGCTGCCTGTTTGACTTTCATCCTGCATTAAGTAGCCACATGCCTACCAAGACATCAATTCTTCATTACTAAAATGTCGTAGTATTGAGTTTTTACTGTACATGAACATTTAATATCTTCCATCATATACCTCCCTACAACGGCCCTCTCAATAACGATTCCCTCTTTACAACAACGCATGTCACTGTTTCCGAAACAACAAGGCTCCAGAAACAACTTTTCCATCGTATTTTCTTTATGCCTCCATCACTTTGTGACGATTCTAAAGAGTGGTCACAACATAGGGTTTGATAGAGGCATAACGGTTTTAGTTCTCGAAATACACCTTATCTAGGGATCTGCAAACAAGCTAATTATGTTTGATTTTCCCTCCCTATAACAACTCCCTCTGAACAACACATACAATCTTCGTATCCCAAAGGGTGTCGTTGTAGAGAGGGAGCACTGTAAACACTTTTCATGCGTTTTGCAAACAATAGTCCAGGATAAGACGGGTCCTGTAGGTGCCATTGATCTAACTCTGTTTATGAAATTAATATAAAAGACCTAACTCTACATTTTTTACCAATACCAAAAGCTTCTTTATACAAATGCCATTATTAACCCTTTCACCGCCAATGTCGAATGAATGCACCACGACAAATAGTATAGTCCCAGATCAGAAGCTGCCTTTTCAAGGCGGCGTCTGTTCAGGGACTGTACTTTTTGTCCAAATCTCTATTTCTATATCTGGTATTTATTCCATTGAAATTTGCATTTATTTATCTCATTTTCTTAATTTACTGAATAATCTAACAAACTTGGATTGCAGACGTCAATTAGAAACTTGGCACCAAAAGGGTTATGAATTCTGAGGGGAGGTGATCCCCCGAGAGCAAAACTTTGCAACACAAAAAGAGAAAATTGCAAACTCGGTTTTATTGAGTCTGTTCATGAACAGTTATTGAAAGTGCAACACTTCTCACGCCATAAGTTCACATAATGAATATTCATGATGCCACTATTATTCAGCAATTAGATGACTCATTATCTTGTATCATTTGTAAATCTTAGAATTGCATGTAGCATTAGAAATTTCCATACCTTTAAAATGTCTGAACATCTCCAATCTGCCCGATCCAAAGAAAAAGAAACGAATATGAAAGGAATGCGAATGAGAAGTAAGATAAGTGGACATGTTACTACAAACATACATATCCAGTAGTTTTCATCAAGCCACGTTGTTGAAAAGTACGAATCAATGTTGAAAAAACTAAATCGGTGTTGAAAAGTAGGGAATCAGTGTTGAAAATTATGGAACAAATGTTAAAAATTACAAATGAGAGTTGCAAAGTTCAGAGTCATTCCTGAAAAATACAAGCCTCTGTTGAAACGTACGGAATCAGTCTCGACAGGTAGGGAGCTGAAGTTGAAAATAAGAAACAATGTTGCAAAGTACTGAATCATTGTTGAAAAGCACAAATCAGTGTTAAAAATTGCGAAATCATTGTTGAAAAAATATGGAATCAATGTAGAAATGTATAAATCTGTGTATTAAGGGTACTGCTACAGAAAAAGCTTTATATCGGACTTAAATATCTCGCGGTGTTACTTCGGACCGACTCTTTACAATCGAAGATTTGTTTAACCCTTTACCCCTGACTTTTCATGTACAAAATAATGAAACCATTAATATTACATGTAATTAGATTAAAATTTATACAGCACATGGGTACAGAAACAGTTGGCCATGTCAGATACTGTTGAATCGTATCTATGTTATATCATAAGCAAACAACGTAGAAACGGTAGACTCAGATCTATACACACACATAAGCAACGATTGAAGAATCTGATCTACTGTGTTTGCAAAGCAATGCATCAGTATGAGATATAGGGTTAGCCTAACCTAGTAATATTATGCGATATAACAAATGTGCAGGAAGGAGCAAGACAGACTCATTTCATACTTGGTAATTTCCTCCCTTGCGCTGATGTTCTCTATTACCTCTCTATTCCTGTTGTAACCCGAACTTTCCATTAGTCGTTGTTTGCTTTGTTCCAGCATAGTTAAGCACCCTATTATTATTTTAAACAATGTACCAATTTAAAATGACATCAGCGTATTTCTGTCTGTATTTCTGTATGTCTGTATTTCATTCATCCTATCCCCTCCGCGATCTCTCCATCGCCCTCCTTCTCAGTTTTATTAGTGTATGTGTGGTGTGTGTGCGTGCGCGCGCGTGTGTGTATGTGTGAAAACTGTTGAACGAGTGCCAAACAGTTGAGTTATGATGGAACGTATAGTTCTGCGTTTCATCTGGATCAAGCGTTATGCAATGCACGTAACTCATACTGAAGGTCAGTTTGTGTTTGAATCATTTACATTCCCTATATACAGTTTATAAAACGAAAATGTATGATTGGCTAACATATACAGTAAATCCTCGCTAATTCAAACTATCAAACACATATCATTATCGGTGTTTAAGACAGGTGGTAGCTAAATGCAGTGTGATAACCATGCTAAAATCTCTTCTCGTATATTTCTGTATGACTTTCATCCTATATTTAGCAAAACAAAATAAGAGTTTCGGGCTTTAACTTCATTCGTTTGCTTTATTGTGTTTGGAAAAAACAATAAAATTAATAAAGTTATCTTTAATTTGTGTAAAATGTTGAACAGCATAGATCACATCGTGTGTGCTTAAATGGTCCCCACCCACATGAAAAATAACGGATTCTTAAATGTCTACACAATACATTTCTTTTAATATGAATACATTTTCAGGCCATTGTTTACAGTGTATACACAACTCAGGCAACCCATGTTGGACCGGTCTGATCTAGGTTTACTCTTTTTACTTATGAAATAATACAGATCTGAATCCATAGTTCTCTGCCAGGGTAAAACTTTCTCTTTATCACGATGTCTAAAGTTATTATACAAATCAGCTAATTTATAGCCATAAATTTATTTGTTCGTACCATATATTCACGAGGTCATGCTGAGCGGGGTCCGATATCCAAACAGTTTGGATCCATATACATGTACGACGCTTAGCTTCTCGGTGTCTTATCAGAAGTTGTGTGTATCTCGTTAAGCGGTTTCTCAAATCAGAACCCCTCGACCCTGTCAGCCAAAACACATTTACCTTGGTCTAATGTAGTCTTCCGCCTTAATTTTGTCTCTCATGAATATTCATGCATGAAAAAAATTGAAACAGATTATCTTTTGTAATAGCATAGTAACATCAACATGTTACAATGTTGGTGAAAACTGTATACAGTGCTCGCTCCCTCCCTACAACGGCCCTCTCAATAACGATTCCCTCCTTACAACAACGCATGTCACTGTTTCCGAAACAACACGGCTCAATAAACAACTTCTTTTCATCGTATTTTCTTTATTCCTCAATCAAACCTTATGTTGTGACCACTCTTTAGAATCGTCACTTTGTTTGATTGAGGCATAACGGTTTTAGTTTTCTGCAAACAAGCTAATTATGTTTGATTTTCTCTCCCCATAACAACTCCCTCTGAACAACACATACTATTTTCGTATCCCAAAGGGTGTCGTTGTAGAGAGGGAACACTGTCATCAGATTTATATCCCTCCATAATCAAACATCAGCCACTAGTCTTGCTCTAGTCTGTTGAACCAATGCGTCTATAAGGGAGGAGGGGTATCCTGACATTTGATTCCATTCATTGTGTATTTGTAAAACAATATTGGACGCCTCATTTTGATATACAAGTGGGTTCGTGTGTATATTTCTTAACAGACGTAATTTAGTTATAACTGATAAACTTCTTAAGCAAGGTTACAGATATCACAAACTTCGGAAAACCTTTTCTAAATTTTATTATCGAAATTTACCTCTCATTAGTAAATATAATTGCAATCTACGGACGTTACTGCGACAAGGCATTTCTCAACCAGAATTTTATGGGGATGTTATCTACAAACTTAGGAAAATTCGGGGTCATATCCATTTTCATGATTTGTTTATAAAACGCATTAAAAAATTTAAAAAGAAAGGTTATGATCCTATTATATTGCAACACACTGCATGTTTGGTTATCGATCCTTTTACAGTCGGTAGCTACGCTTCCCTCTTTGCTTGCGCGATGACAGGCCGAGGGTAGTACTCTATGATGGTATACTCTTAAACTTGGATACAGGAGGAGCTTACCAGACTCATGTATTATTTTTTCCCTGTCGTGCCCTTAACGGCTTACCTGCAGGTGCTCTGACTTCAGCAAAGCCATTGAGTACATATTTGACGGATTGTCACAGTTATTATGCTATGTTTTACATGTTGTCCTGTGTTCACCGTCGTCTATGTTGTGGGTAAGTCCAGCGGGGATACCTTTATTTACAATATTTGTAAAGCTAGGGTGACTTTGAGAGAAGTGTGAGGTTAGGACGTCCGTAAACCGGTTTAAACCCCCAGTGGTGTTTTTGCTGCTGACCGTGCCAAGGCGGTACTCTCTTTGTCACCCTTCCTTTTGTTTGCCTTGCGTCTTTGTGCTTGTGGTTTGTTCATGTTGTGGAACGTTTGTCCCTGTTTCTTGTGTGTCTTTTGGTGTTTTCTGTGTTCATTTCGTATGTGTGTGTGCGTGTGCGTTTGGGTGTGTGGTTGTGTGTGTGTGTGTGTGTCATGCTGTCTATCGGTGTTTTGGTGGTGGTTGCGTCTTGCATGTGGCTTTGCCTGCTTGACTTTACTACTTTTCCATTTAGATTGTCGTAGAAGATTCGGCTTCTTTATCTGGATCTAATTATTGGGCCAAATGGGTTATAAATAGTGTAGCTTTTTCATATATTTGTCGATCATGTTCAATAAAGATATTACTCTAGAAATCACCTAAAAGTGTAGTGGGTTAACTTTAAGATTGTATTATGTTTCCAATTCGTGCTGTTTAGTTGTTTGCCTTTCAAATAGAACTCATTTATAAAGCAAACTCCTATGTCAAACTATCTTTTAAAAAAACTGTTTTCCCCAATAGAAGTTTAGGATTGTTAAATAGTGGGCATTTTAATTGTTTATTGTAGTTATTATATGTTATTTTCAAGATGATTTGGGAGCAGACCTAGGGTTAATACATGGCAATGTAATTAATAATTTATAATTACATTCAATAAATGTCAATTAAAATTAAAGAGGGTATTAATGTAATTTATTTAATTACAACTACTTACACTTGGCCAAATGTAATTAATTACATCTCAATTACTTTGAAAAGGCTGGCAAGAACAATGTTTGAGAAAACAAGTAACCCAACTAGTACATGTATATGTAAGTATGTTTGCACCTGAACAGTAACATATTTACAGTCAATGAATCCTGTGTCTATTGTCAATAGCATACTTAACAAGGTAACGGTGAAGGTTTTAAAGCAAACCTTTGTTAGCTGTATTTAAATATTATTCTGGATATTTTTAGTCTGTCAAACTTTATATAACTCTTTCAACACAATGGACTTTAGCAAGGGTATGTACTGTTAGCAATGCAGACAACATACCGGTAATGTCTGTCCTGTTTGCTATTGATGAATGAATATTACAATTTTACCATGTTCATGAGATGTATTTAGTTATTCAGCGGGGTATAATTATGAAACTATGAAGCAGATTAATAATGTGCAAAATATGGGATCTCATTCTGTTGGATATATGTTGTTATTTGAACTTCTCTGTGTATTAAACATTATATTACACTGAAATAACATTTGTTATTTAATCACTTTCTGTGGTTCAGTACTTTGAAAAATTAAATCTATTAATATCACTGAATTGCTATGCTTTTTTCACTATAATTCATAACATTACAATAACATGTAAATAAAACAAAGCACCGAATTACTCAGTATATCAATTACACTGCATTAATTATTGATAATAAAACATCTCTCCAGAAAATGATTTTAGTTTTCAACCGCTATTTCTTGATATTGTTTCCATCCCTGTTATCAGTTTATTTTTGTTTAAAAGATGGTCGGTTACCAATAGTTGACCAATATGTATTTGACGTTATTATTCGATGGATTCAGGTGCGTGTAAGGCCTTTAAGGCCTTTAATAAAGTATTGTATATTAACCATTCTCAAACCGTCATATTCATAAACATTAAAAACATATTTTACAACATTTATGCGTCTCCCTGCCAGATAAAACAACTTATGTAATTGGTTTATAAATTGTTTACTTTGGTTAGGCAAACTGATGAACAGAAAAAAGATGCTGATAAGAATAGTAAGTAGTCCGAAACCTGTTAGTAATGCTTTCCCAAAGTCATGCCTAATGCACATTTATAAAGAAATTATATTTGTTTGCAAAAGCGTCGAAATGCGCTTACTTAAGGGAAAGGGTTGAACCATAGGCCATTCGCAAATGGTAAAGTGGATCTACTTGTGTGCATGAGATTTTTCCTATCTGCTGAGATAATTATGTATAGAATTTACGGCGCCGTAAATATTAATAAGTCTGTTATAACGAATTTTGAACATGTTACATTTTAGCCCAGGAAAATGCTGTAGAATCAGATCTATATCACATCGTAAGCAAACGGGGCATACCCTGATCGGGCGGCTCCTTTAGCAGCCGTCTGATCTGGGTCTACTTTGTTTGCAAAAGCGTCGAAATGCGCTTACCTAAGGGAAAGGGTTAAACCATAGGCCATTCGCAAACGGTAAAGTGGATCTACATGTGTGTGCATGAGATTTTTCCTATCTGCCGAGATAATTATGTATAGAATAAGTCAAGCAGCATAGCCTCAGATCGGAAAGCTCAGCATGGAGCCCCCAATCTGGGTATGTCCTGTTGGCAATCGTACAGTAGCCTAGCAAATTATGGTTTAACCTCACTCTGGTGTAAGAAAAAAATGACGTCATGGATATCCAACAGCTACATTGCTTGCAGTGCAGTCATAAACAAAGGCTCCATTACATTGGTAGGAACTTGTAATATCCCAAAGACAAGTAGAGCAGACCCTATCAAATGGATACAATCTGTTTTTATTGCTAAAACAGAACAACGTTTACTCCATGAATACAAATGAGGCACTATAGATATTAATTGACTAAAATTTCATAACGGCTTGCATATTAACCCATCCACTCCTGCTGGCACCTGTTGGTACCCTTGTAAAAGTCATGTTCGAAATCACAGTGACAAATAGAGCATTTGATCCTATGGAGCAAATGCTCTATTTATCACAATGGTTTCAAAACTACACCTCTCTGGAAAGTCTCCTTTGCTCTGGTGAATGCCCTTTCCGGTAGATTTATTCGGGGAGATTATGTCTGAAAATGGTCTGAGCGAGATTAGGTTAACCCATAGAATTTTCAACCATATCTGAGTCTAGAAAAAAAATCTACTATTATCCCATAGGCAAATGTACCAGACACGGACCAGACGACTCCTGTAGGATCAACCTGATTGGGGTCTGCTATATTTTTTTTATGGTATATTACAATGATTGAGTGGGGGTTATTACGCACTCGTAACGCTAACTTGGAGAAGTCTGTAAGATATGTCGTCTACCTTGATTAAAGTGATTTCTATAGTAACCTGTGTCCTAGTGAATAAATTTAAAGTAACTTTCAATAGGACCTTTAAACGGGCAGATCTGAGTCTAGATAATACGCTACCAACAGTTCACTAAGACATTAACTGACGTTTGAATTTTGGGCCTTTTCCTTAAGGAAATGTTAACAGAAAGCAATGCCCAGAAATTGGCGTAAACGACAAATGTTGCAGACAAAATGCTTTAGGAAAACACACACACACACACACACACACACACACACACACACTGGAATTTTCTCTCTTTTCGACATCGGTCGCCACTGCTGTAGTAAAGGGAGGTAATTCAAAAACAAAAACAAAAAACGAAGACAGAAAACAAAGAAACCTAACATCGTCCCTGTACGGAATCTAAAGGACGTTCTACTCTTAATATGTGGTTTCTCTCCTTTGGACATAGTTTTTCTTTTAGAATAAATGCTAATATCAATTATTAAACTAATTTTGCACTGCAGCTGGGATATACATTACTAGAATCTTGTGTTTAAGGGTGTTTGAATCCTTTTGAACTGTTTCCTTTCAATTTGGTTTTTTTTTTTTTTTTTTTTTTTTTTTTTTTCGTGAAAGGAGACAAACAAGAAAAGGATTGTTACATCCAGATGCGCATTATAAATTGTTTAAAATTTTGTTGACCTTGAACTGACTCTTTTCAAACTTTAGTCTTTCGTGAAAAGGGACAGTTAGAGAGGTTATTCAAAAGGAAAGGGGGAGTTAGGGTTGGGATGCCCACGTTTTTTTTGTTTTTGTTTGTTTGTTTGTTTCTTTTTTGGTTTTTTTTTTAGGATCTTTCCCCTTGGCTGCGTATCGGGTGACAAACGAGGCAGACCCAGAAGAGTAGGTTTCTGTACAAACCTGCTCATCTGGGTCTATACCGTTTGTAAAAGATTTATAAACTGTTTTTCCAGCGAGTTAAAAAAAAAAAAACAGCCCGCAGAGCACACGTGGCATTCCCTTAACCCTTTCCCTTATATAAACGAGTTTTTACGCATATGCAAACAGAGTAGACACAAAACAGAAGGCTCCTTGAAGAGCCATATGATCAGGGTCTGCTTTGTTTGCAAACACGATTTTGATAAATCTGTTTCTTTGCTTTTTAAAATGTCTGTGGGTTTTCCACCTTCTATATTGCTTTACAACTTTTTTGTGAATGAATATTCAGAAGGTATTGAAATTTTGGACTAAGTGTAGAACAGGGTAAGGGTCGGTGGGCAACACCCACGGAAACGGACTGAATCAGGGTCTGCAAATACTCCAAAGCCGATAATTCCGCATGACCAGAGAGCTGGGAGTTATATCTAGATATATACGTTTTATTACAGATAAATAGACGGTTGACTTATCTATGCATACACGTATTATAATCTAATACGATGTATCCTATATATACATGTATGTAGTTTTATTATTGTTTTTGAACCAAATATGCCACCGAATAACTCGGTTTCTAATCAGGAGTACAAAGTAAATCGAAACCTAAATAATATATATCTGATAATAAAAACTAGAATTTAGGAGCATGTGCTAAAACCTTTCCCTGTGCAGTATTCACGTTAGAAACTATGGCCTCATAGATATTTATAAGCTGTAGTATTGTAACGTAAACTTTTCAAGGAAATCTTTTACTTGAAGGAAAAGTGAAAAACCAGATGTATGTCTTTTTCGAAAACAATCAGAGCGGAGCCTGAACAAACGACCCCTGTAGGAGTTGTTTGATCTGGCCCAGCGCTGTTTGCAAAGAAAGGAGAATATGATAAAGTGAAGGAAAGGGTTAGGAAAAAAGATATATATTATGTCAAAAGCAAACAAAGCGAAGCCTGAACAGACGGCCCATCCGTCTGATCTGGGTCTAGTCTGTTTGCAAAAATAATGAAACAATGTTAGTAAAGGAAAAAAGGGTTAGGCAAAAGTTTTAGATCCCACTCTAAATTGTTGTTAGGTTTTAGTAACCTTTAAATGACTGTTTTCAAACAATTCGTTGTATGTTAATTTTTGTTTTATGAAAAAAAGGCGGTAGCGACAAAGTTAGCCTGTTATATGTTATAGACGTACATTTTACTATTATTCATAGTATATATGACAGAGCAAAAACTTTACGTTCACGGAAAATGCTGACGGACAAACCCGAGCCAGACGGACAGCGATAACTCGGATACACCACCGGCGAAATACTTGGGTCTGAGTTAGTGCTGTCTGAGGACAAGGGTATCACCATTCATTGCAAATTGCGAAGGGAGGTAATAACTGAAAGGAAGCAAATTCAGGGGAAAAACTGTCAGTAAAATATCGCCAGTATCTACGGATACTGATATGTAGAAGCCACGGGACATGTATACTCTAAATATATGCATGTATATATATATACACACATACAACTTATGTGGGTATATATGAGTACATGTATACAAGCAACTAATAATATTGCAACATGAAGCTTTTTGTACATTAAACTGATAGCTAACGACATATCCATAAATAGTGAAATTATGAATAGTGTTACTGTACCTGAATACATTGTATAGTGATATACCGTATTATCCCTAATAAGCGCCATCGGGAACGCTACACTTTTGAAATGATCTACGAACATTGGGAGTGCAGGTGGAATCTGAGCGGAGTGGGAACAGTGCTGAACTCTCATAGTAGAGTGTTCTGCACTGTTTTCAATCGGCTTTAGACTACCACCTATATTAAAAACGTTATGCCTCTATTTGTATAGGTGTAAGTTGTTCATTGATCATTAACTTCCTCATAGAAGAAAATATATTGGCGTTTATTAGGGAGAATACGAAACATGTTTTACTGAAATAGAGATGACATCGGCGCATGCCATTATATGTATTTGATAACTGTGATGCAAAATTGTTGTGTCATATTTGTTGGTTTTATTATTTTCTATATTGTTTGGTACTACTACATTATTATACGTAATGCTATGTATTTTCTTTCTACTGTACGTTTCGACCCTCGGAAAGGCAGCGGTACACTGATATTGTTTTTCATACCGAACTCAAGAACCTTCCAGCAATTATTACAGAATGTTATAAAATGACCATGAACACAAAAATTAGTTCTCTAAATGTTCGCGGACTAGCAAACAAAGCAAAACGTGAAAAAATGTTTACTTGGATAAAAGACCAATCTATTTCAATCGCCTTACTTCAGGAAACACATAGTTCAAAAGAAACAGACGAAACCTGGCTAAAACAGTGGGGATTAAATGCTTTTTTCAGTGGAGATAGTTCAAATAGTAAAGGGGTTGCGATTTTGCTTAACGATAATTTTAATTATAAAGTCATAAATTACGAAGAGATAACACAAGGTCGATTACAAGCTCTTGAAATCGAAATTAATGACAAGCCAATTATAATTATGAATATCTACGGTCCAAATAGAGACGAAATTGATATGTTCAATACGCTAGAGGATTTTACCAGTAAAAACGAGGATAAATGTTTCATTATAGGTGGTGATTATAACACAGTATTAGACGAAGATATTGATAAGAAAAATGGTAACATAAACACACACCCGAATGTACGAAAGAAAATAAAGTCAATTATACAAAATAACTCTTTAAAAGATATATGGCGGATCAAACATCAAGACAAAAAACAATACACATGGCACTCAAACACCCGACCAATAATATTTTGTAGATTAGACTATTTCCTTATTTCTGAAACACTATCAAATTATATAAAACATACAGAGATAAAACCTGGATATAATACTGACCATTCTCTAATAAATATAGAAATAGACATTATAAAAATAAATAGAGGACCAGGGGTATTCAAAATGAATAATAGCGTAATTCTTGAAAGTGATTACCAAACTAGAATAAAGAATTGTATAAGCGAAACTGCAAACATTAACAAAGACTCTAACCCAAACACAATATGGGAACTGATAAAAGGATCCATCAGGAACGAAACAATAAAATATACATGTGGAAAAAAGAAACGTGAAAATCAACAAATAAATAACATTAATGATGACATAAAACACATAGAAGAAACTATCTCAAACACGGAAAATCAAATACAGTTAGAACAACTCAAAGCAACCTTAACCGAAAAAAAATCAGAATTAAATAAAACAATAGAACACAAATTAAATGGTATTCTGATAAGAGCTAAAGCTATTTCAGTTGAATTTAATGAAAAAAACTCTAAATACTTTGCAAACTTAGAGAAAAAGAGAGCAGAATCAAAAATTATAACGCAACTCGATTTCAACGGAAACATTATAACAAACCAATCCGAAATAAGATCCACTCAAAAACAGTACTATACAAAACTATACGGAAAGAAACAGTCCCAACATTCTTCAATCAATTTCTTTAATACGAACATGAGAAGAATTAACGAAGATGACAAAAATAAATGCGAAGGAAAACTAACAGAATATGAATGTGCTAACGCTTTGAAACAAATGCAGAACTCAAAATGTCCTGGTTCCGATGGTTTATCAACAGAATTTTACAAAATTTTCTGGAATGACTTGAAGCAATATTACATCAAATCCATAAATTATTCATTTGAACATAATAACCTAACAGAACTTCAAAAGCAAGGCCTCATAACACTACTACCAAAACCAGATAAAGATCTCAATTTATTAGCAAACTGGAGACCAATATGCCTCCTAAACACAGATTATAAAATAGCAACAAAAGCAATAGCCAACAGAATAAAACATATCTTACATTACATAATAGACGACAGTCAAACAGGTTTTATCAAGGGTAGATACATAGGAAAAAATATAAGACTAATTACCGACATTATAGATGAACTAAATGAAAATGATCTCCCTGGTATAATGTTTTTTTTCAGATTTTGAAAAAGCATTTGACAGTCTTGACCACGACTTCATGTTGAACTGCTTAAGACATTTCAATTTTGGAGAAAAACTTATTAGCTGGGTAAAATTATTCTATACCGACTCAAAAAACGCAATACTGAATAATGGTCACATGACAGATTTTTTTAAAGTAGAAAGAGGTGTCAGGCAAGGCTGTGTACTCTCACCATACCTATTCATCATATGTATTGAACTCTTGTCTTTTAACATTTCCCACAACAAAGATATAAAAGGCCAAATCATAGCTGGGCATGAGGTAAAAAGAACTATGTTTGCAGACGACGCAACATTTATAACTGATGGGTCAAAACAATCTTTTGAAAATCTGATATACACATTAGACAATTTTAGTTGTGTATCAGGCTTGAAACTGAATGCTTCAAAATGCTCCGCTCTGAGAATAGGCGCACGTAGACACACAGACATTAAATACCTAGAACACAAACGATACACATGGACATCCGAAAAAGCAAAAGCACTAGGTATAACATTCCATACAAACAAAATAGCATTTATACAAGAAAATATCTCAAAAAAGATAGAAGAATTCAAAGTAACTCTTAAAAGATGGCAACACAGAAAATTAAGTCTGTTAGGCAAAATCACAGTTATAAAGACATTTGCACTCCCAAAACTTATATACATATTAAGTATTCTACAGAAACCACCAAAAGAAATAATTAAATACATAACAGAATTGATGTATGACTTTTTATGGGATTCAAAACCAGACAAAATAAGTAGAAAAATTGTTATAAATGACTATACAAAAGGCGGTCTAAAGATGATTGATATAAACCTTTTCATAAACTCGTTAAAATGCAGTTGGATAAAAAGACTACTAGATTATCAAAACAATGGCAAATGGAAAAACCCTTACGTGAAATTGCTGAGTAAATACGGTGGTAAACTTGTCTTTGAATGTGATCTCAGTGATAAACTAATAATAGAAATGTTCAAGGAAAATATCTTCTTACAAGAAGTTTTATTGGCATGGTCACAAATCAAAGGAAATGAACGATTTCAAAACGTTAGCTCGCAAATCTTATGGAACAATAAAAACATACTTGTCCAAAACAAAACACTATTTCGGAAGCAATGGTTTAATAAAGGCATAAAAAATGTAAGTGACATATATGACTATAGGTCGAATACTTTCTACACATTCCAGACGTTAACAGAATTATATGGTATATCCACAAAAGACATTTTCTTTTACAACCAACTAAAGTCAAGTATTCCTAAAGAATGGAAAGGCAAACTTACAAACGAAACTATTAATGATGCAACGCAACGGCGCGAAACTATTTTGTCTAGAATATTAGAAGTTAAACAAGCAAATAAATTTTTATATAACCACCAATTACAACATCAACATTTTGAAAACTTCAAAATACAGGAAAAATGGGAATCTGAACTAAACAATACTGGAATCAATTGGAAAAAGGTGTATACAAATATATTTGCATCAACAATTGATAACTGTATTAGAAACTTCCAATATAAATATATAATGCGCATAATTCCAACGAACAAACTATTAATGAAATATAGAATTAAAAATAGCAATATATGTGACCTATGCAACATGCAAATTGAAACCATACACCATCTTTTTTGGGAGTGCACACATGTACAACATTTCTGGAACAATGTGTCAAACTACCTAATAAAACTTAACTTTAATATAGACCTTAACTTCGAAGTGGTATCGATAGGACTAATAGAAAATGCAACAAATACGACAATCAAAGCAAAAAACTACATAATCCTACTTGCCAAATATTATATATTAAAAAAAATGTGTGAAACAGATTCCAATCTTCAGTCAATTTGAAAGCCATCTTTTAGAAAAAATAAGCATTGAAAAACAAATAGCACAAAACAAGGATAAACTAGATACTCATGAAATTAAATGGAAAACTTTTAGTCAAAGGATTTTACAAACAACATGTAGTTAATTTCAAACACGACTAATTAAATCTTGCCCTTAAATTCAGTACAGTACACCGCTGACAAACCTTTCTTTACGTCCACTCATACATTCACACTGCCCTTGTACAGTACTTCTTCTTCTCCTTCTATTTCTCTCATAAAGCATAGTTTTCATCTTATATTGATGTAATAATTATAGTATGTAATATATGTTGAACAAAATATAGATGAAATAAAATATTTATTACAAAAAAAAGAAATTATATTTCGCAATCAGATCACTGTTATTTTATGACATATCGATTTGGGCTGACAAAAAGTACAACTATGAGTCATGCAGGAAACACCACGGACAGAACAAACAGCCACCCGAACAGCAACACAAGACTACACAGCAAATGTACATAACTATCAAAAGCATAAAAAGACGCACAAAGACAAAACAAACATACATTAGGAGGAAGATTGAAGTACTGTCTTGGAACGGTGAGCGACACAAGTCACTGGGGGGGGGGTTAAACTGATTTAGGCGCGCCCAACCTCACACTTATCCCAACCCACCCTAAAAGACAAACAGTATAACTTAACGTATCCCCTCTCCGACTAATCTACAACAACCGCGATGGCAAATACAGTGGTAAATTGCATGTTAAACGAACCAATTTAAGTGAAACAAACTATCCACCTATCACTAGTGTACTCAATGATTAAGCTGCAAACAGTAACTGTATAAAAGTAATAAAGGGTACTATAAAAAACGAACTAGTACAGATATCCGGCGTCCTCCTTCCGTTTCCGGATTTAAAGGTCGCTTTCATAGAGTACTAAACATTTCTTGTCGGCGTACATGCAAAGAGGGGAGCGTGATCACCGCCTATCGTTCTATAAATAGAGGGGTATATCAGTACTGTCAAAGCCATATAAAAAGACAAAACTATAGTTCCAAGTATAATACTTTGGGTGAACGATATCGATAGTTTGTCATTTGGTATGTAAATTACAAACGAAATATGGGAATGAAGACAACGACTTGAACTGGCAAGATACAGTCTCGCAAACGATTTCTACGGGGTCGTGGTATGTAGATTTTATTGTTCCTAACACAAAATTGAGTATTGACCTAAGGCATTGTAAATAATGTATCTTGATCTGTCAATTGAATATTTATTATACTTTTCCACATATAAGTTTGTACCTTAAGTGTTTCGTACTAGTTCTCATCAGATTAATGTTTGCCCTTCCGACCACTTCATGCTGGGTATAACGAATCATCGAATCGATCCATAATTCCTGATATAGACGGGCCAATCAATTGTTAAAATTGTTCTGTAGGCTTAAGTTTGTTTTTTATTCAAGAACACCAGTTTCGTCTGAAATAGCTTTGTGTTCATCCATCTACTGTCTCTGTTGATAGGTCAAAGTGACTCATAAACAATCAGATTGACTAGCAGTGTTACAATCAGAATGAAGACAGGGGTAATGCAGTTGTACATACAAACAGAAATATAGCGAGGTGACATAACTATACAAGTGCCAATGTATAAGCATGAGGGTAGCAAGTTAAACACAAGCGCATAACAGGCATACTAATTCTTTTTTCTTGCATTATATAAATATATTATCGAAGATTACTAGAATTAAAGAGAATATGACATCGCACAATAAGTAAAATATGATATGAAATACTGTGGGAAGTACATGTATTTGTATTAAATGGCCACTAAAACCAAACATCCATTTTATGTATGGCAGTTTAAGTCTATTAGCCAGGGGGGAAATTATGTACAGAAAGTCCCTGCACAATCAGTATTACTTCTATTAGTACATTTGCAACCAGTATGGACCATCACCATCAAGATCAAATAAATGCACGCTAAATTAATGTACACAACTAAAGAGGTGACATAATTTACTTAGCAGGCTAAAGGTTAAGGAGAATAGCACATTCTGCAGTCAGCATATAAATATAATATGGAAAGAATTGTGACATGGCTGCAATTGAGATAATTTCGCAGACCTGTTCTGTCTGTATATCATTTTTCATTAGCAAATGGAAGCAGGTATGTTTGGTAAATAAATTCGGAAGAAGACGACATTCAAATAGCAGGTCTGATTCGGTAAAATATCAGGCCCGAGTTTAGTCCTAATAAGTTATCGGTCCAATTTGATGATTTGTCCCCGGTCATAGTACTATAACCGGAGGAGTCGTAGTACTATGATCCCCCTTACATATAAAATATAACAGACTGAACCCCGTAGTAGATCGACCGAGGGGTCGAATTATTATATAGTACTATGACCGAGTGAGTCGTAGTACAATGACTCCCCTTACGTATAAGAAACTGATCTCACATACGAGATAACAACCTGACCTTAAAAAGTGTGCATAGAAATGAAGTAAATTCCTACTAAGTTATCATTATAAATGTCTCCACGAAATGTATATGGGGCATATTGTTTTTGCTAGAGTTGTCCTTCCGTCTGGCTGTCTGTCTGTCTGTCACAGATGTTGCGGCACGCGTAACTAAAAAACGTTTAATGTTAGACTCTTTAAACTTTACAAGAATGTTGCCCATATTTTCAATTCCTTCCTCCTAATAGTTTTGAGTAATTGGCCCTGTCAAGTTGGAATTTGTCAGTTTATTACGAGCTTTGAGCCACACATATCTCCGGATTTAATATGGCCAGAGTTTAGAAACTTCACAGGATTATTGCATAGCATGAGCTTTTGTGTTATATTTTCAGTTTCTTCCCCGGACAATTTTGGAGTCATTGACCCCGAATACATTATTGATAAGCTTTGCAGCACTCATAACTTTTAAACTAATGTGGCTAGAGTCTTGGAATTTCACAGGCATGTTGCCCAGCGTGAGTTATGTTGCATCTTTATAATTTCAGTTCCTTGTCCCTGATTTTAATTTGGAAATGTTGCCCCTGACAAGTTGGAATGTCTTGTAGTTTATAACTCTAAATCTAATAGGGCTTGTCTTGAAACTTCACAGAATTGTTGAACAGCATGAAAATGTTGTGAACCTTTGTAATTTCAGTTCCCTCTCTCTTGTTATTTTGAAGGTATTGCCCTTGATTAGTTAAAATATGCGTTAAAATAGTACAAAATCTGATTATTTGTACCTTGTTCAATTGCGTTAATTCAATATTTTCTTTATATATATATACCGACTTCCTTGCCAAAATCCAAGCCCCATGCCATTTTACTATAAAATATAGTGACTCCCTTGCAAAAATACACCCACCGGGGTCGATATATTATATAGTACTATGACCCCATGCTATTTTGCTATAAAAATAGTGACTCCCTTGCTAAAATACATCCATCAGGGTGGGGGTCGATATATAATATAGTACTATGACCCTAGGCCACATCACTATAAAATATAGTGACTAGCTTGCCAAAATACATCCACCAGAGGGGTCGATACATTATTATATAGTACTATGATCCCTATGTATATCGAACCCCTATCGTGGATGTATTTCGGCAAGGGAGTCGATATATTTTATAGTACAATGGCATGGGGTCATAATACTATATTATATATGGACCTCCAATCGAGGTCGACCTACTACGATAACGAGTGTGGGTCACAATATTATAAGGGGGTCATTATGTTCTGACACAGAAGTCACTAACTTTATAGTAAAATTGCCTTGTGGTCATAGTACTATATGATTTATCGACCGCGTGGTGGATGTATTTATGCAAGGGAGAGTGACTTAATTTTATAATGGCATGGGGTTATGGTACTAAATCGACCCCCATCGTTGATGGATTTTGGCAAGGGAGTCACTATATTGTATAGTAAAATGACCGGGGGTCATAGTTCTATAAAATATATAGACCTCTCAGTCGACCTACTACGATGAAAAGACTGGGTCACAATACTATAAGGGGGAGGGGTAATTATACTATGACAAGGGAGTCACTATACGTTATAGTAAAATGACCGGGGGCATAGTACTATATAATAAATCGAGTTCTAGATGGATAAACAACACCCTGTGCGGGCTGAAATTAATAGGACGGACCACGCGGACACTTCACCCTAATAGGAACAGGCTTTGGGTAATTCATTCTCAGTGTTGTTATACCTTCTGATCCTTCGATATCATGAATTTCAGTACTTCTTGTTCTGAAAATTGAATACCGCTTAAGCCGGTGCTAGGGGGCGTGAACAGTGTTGCACTTTCAATTACTGTTCATGAACATACTCAATAAAACCGAGTCTGCAATTTTCTCTTTTTGTGTTGCAATTTTTGCTCTCAGGGGATCACCTCCCTTCAAAATTTTTAATCGAAGCCTAGAAGCTTCTGCAACCCGCCTGAGATTCGAACCCCTTATTAGTTCATACATGTATATTTATACACATACGCGTAATGGTGTCCCCTCACACACATACACACCACGCATACAGGTAAACCAAGCTATAGTCAAACAACTAGGTCTGACGTGTCAACGGTCAGCCAAGTCCATTATTGAGGGAGAGCAGCATTCCGCATGTGCTCGGACTATTTTTGAAACGGCCGAGTTTAGAATATTGAATAAAAATGAAGGCAGCAGTAGGTAAAGTCTCGGTACGCACAAAACATTGCGATTGTAGTATTTTTATTAAGCACGGGTTCGAATTAAACTTTTTTTTAAATCTTGAATTAATAACAAAGCATTATTTTATTTCATACTGTATACTTATGCTGACCATTTATACACATGTTCGCCAATGTACTACTCACATTGAGGACATTGAAAGGACATATTGGGCATCAGACATTAAGTATAATTGAAAACTTCATAATAGACCTGACACTGGTGATAATGAAGTTGACGAATCCGAGACGGACACTTCCAGTGAGGGAGAACATTAATTGCATTGAAATGAAATGAATTGCAGTAAATGATCTATTAACCGATCACTCAGTAAGGACGAAAGTGAGCCCTTTAGACAGGAAGCTGCTTAATGCAGAACAAAACTAATACAGAATATTCTTAATGGAGCTTTCTGCATTACCTTTTTCTTAAATTATGTTGCCGCCTGCCTTGCAAGGTCAACAATGACTTTTTTTGGTGTCCGGTTTAGAAATGTTTCATGGTAGATATATAACGATACAAATATGTGATGGTTGAAATGAAATTGGAAATAAATCAAACTCCTGAAAACAAAACAAAAGTAATTATAGAATCCTTAATATTTTTTAGCAAAAGAAATGTTTTAGGTTTAAGCGAGATTCGAACCCGCGCTTAGTAAAGTGTTCCTCCATCATATACGTCATCATAGCCCGACGACTTATCCACTATGTTATGTTTCCGATAACTAATACGCTTATTGTTTGTACCCAACTAAACATTTTCTTTTAAAACATGACACGTGATAACCGATAGGCTTATCTCCCTTATAAATGGACTCGGCGAACTCGTGACCCGTCAGACCTAGTTGTTTGACTATATATTGAGACTTGTTGTTATTTTGTTGTTTACATAGCAGAACACAAATATAGGAACAGACACCATATGTAGTAAGTTGCCACAAATAATATACTGGGCTTTGGTCTAATGGATATGTATCTGGTCTTGCAAACAGGGGGTTGTGAGTTCGAATCCCAGGCTGTACTTTTTCCTTTTTCTTTTTTAAATGATTTGCTTTTTGTAGTCATCTTATTAATGTTTCGTTGTTTCAATTATTTGTTAATATTATGTTATTTATTACTATATGTTATATTTATTGTTGTTTTGTATGGACAATTAATTTATAAAAAGAATAGTGGCCACTGGTTAGAATCGAATTCGAGACCCGCCGCATGCAAGCCCAGTTACATATCCATTGCACCACGAAATTTATTTAGAAGGGTTGTGGTTTGCGAAGTCGTTTAAAAATTAGGAAGCGCCATAGTCGCTTCATTTTGTTAACATTAGAGTAGGTCATGTTTTGTTCCAAAATAAGTTGGTCTATCTGTACACAAAAACATGTTATTACCATTCCGGTTGTTATTACAATTCCGATTAACCAGCAATTGTAATAATATTTTCGCATCTCAGCCTGTTTTTTAACAATTTATTACAATTTCAGTCAACTGGAATTTGTTATGTAAACTATTGTATATAAAATTTTCCTCGGATGAAGAACCTCGGAAATATTGTAGAACTGAAGATCTTCACTATGTCTCTAATTTTAGCCGACCGCAAGGGGGGGGGGGGGGTTCAGAAGACCTGGTGGTTGTGGGTATCACGGTTAATGGCCAGTTTAAACAAAGTTACGATATAACCAAGGTACCTCGCACATATTTCCAACAGCCTTCCAATACGAGCCGGAGTATTCGGCACTACTAATTGAATTTGACATGTGAACAGTATAATACTTCATGTATATTGAGTTATTATTACACTACTAGAAAATAATTTCTTACTTGACAGTTTCGGTGACCTTTCTAAAAATCCAACGTGGATCATCGGCTATTTCCGTCAGCGCACTTGCTGACGGAAACCGTGTCCCAGACGTGAGACAGCTTGTAGGCCCCTCGTCCCTGTTCATAGTAGCCTTTTGTTTTCGAATCTAGATGGCCTCTTTCATTTGACGAGCGCGAAGGTCTGACTCTTTGTCCACTATTCTAGTGCCCTCCCAATCAATGATATGATTGGACTGCACAGAATGATCCGTTATGCCACTTTTATTGTAATCTGTCAAAGAAGCTTTCCTTTCAGATCTAGTGTAGTTTTTTACTTGATGAGTACATACGTCTTTCTTATGTTCTTCCAGTCTATATTTGAAAGTTCTAGTATAATTCTCCTTACATATAGAAATGATGAATGAAGGGTGTTATTAGGTTCGCTAGTAACTGGGACAAAGTAGGTCCAAGATTTCCAACTGTTTTGTTTACTTACTGTCATAATCAACCAGGATTTAATTTAGACATCTCTAGTATTCAATTTAACTGTGATAGTAATCGCTAGCCGGAAGGAACTACATTTTGTGTGTACATGATTTTCCATTGGTCAGTGAAAGATATGCAAAAGATATACAATCGATATGAAATCTCTAACCGCAAGGAATAGCATAAACTGTATTAACAAACTTGATACAGACAAGTTGACTGAAAGCCATGCTCATCAATATCACAAATTAGAATAATCTGTATTAACAAAACTTGATATAGACAAGTTGACTGAAAGCCATGCTCATCAATATCACAAATTAGAATAATCTGTATTAACAAAACTTGATACAGACAAGTTGACTGAAAGCCATGCTCATCAATATCATAAATTAGAATAAATGGGCTGACTGAAAAGCATTCCATTTATATGACTATTGGGTCAACTGCTAGCTTGATAGGTTGGCTGAAAGCCATTCCTATCCTGAACCCAGTTGCCACTGTACATGAATACTTGGTCAACTGTT
Organism: Azorinus chamasolen; assembly: GCA_963576725.1. Taxonomy (NCBI): domain Eukaryota; kingdom Metazoa; phylum Mollusca; class Bivalvia; order Cardiida; family Solecurtidae; genus Azorinus; species Azorinus chamasolen. The sequence continues at coordinate 108,084,480 of OY755235.1, read as the reverse complement.
AGCTTAATAGGCTGGCTGAAAGCCATTCCTATCCTTAGCTTAGTTGCCACTGTACATGACTATTGGGTAACCTGTTAGCTTAATAGGTTGGCTGAAAGCCATTCCTATTCTGGACAAAACTGTCCTAGTAACAAATGTTGAACAAATGCGTTTTCAAACACCTTTTGAAACATGCCAGTGACCTTGCGTCTCTAATGCCTGAAGGTAGAGCGTTCCAAAGACTTTTTGGCACAACCAACGACAATGATCTACTTGCTGACCTTAACTCTCTGCGCGGCTTGTATACGTCAAGCATCTCTGCGCGGCTTGTATACGTCAAGCATGTCGACAATGTACTTGGGAGATTCATTGTACATGGCTTTATATTTAAGAGTCAGAATTTTGAATTCATTCCGATGTTGAACCGGAGGCCAGTGAAGTTCCTTCAAAACCGGCGTGATATGATTATATCGAGGAGTTCTGGTTATGATGCGGGCTGCTGTGTTTTGTACTCTTTGAAATTTCCGCAGTGAGTTGTTTGAAATTCAATGCAGCAATGAATTGCAGTAGTCTATTTTCGATGTAGCAAGAGAGTTTACCAGTCTTGGTAGCATCAGGTGAGAGGTACTTTCTCATATGGCATATTTGTCGGAGCTGTGCATAACTAGACCTACACACGGAATTGACATGTGATGCTATATCCATTTGTGAATCGAGCCATGCACCGAGATTCTTTATACACAAAGATGACCTGGTTTTAGAGGGTCCTACTTGCACACTAACCTCTACAGGTACTTTTGTGTTTTTGTATGAAACAGAATGACCTCAGTCTTGTCAGTATTGAGCTTTAGCATGTTCTGATGCATCCAAGAGACTACTTCTTTGAGACAGTCCTCAACTCGCGATAAAGCCTCTTGTTGATAGGAAATGTCCTTGGGCTTAAAGGACAGGTATAACTGTGAGTTATCGGCATAGAAATGATAACAAATTCTACAGAAACACGTCAAAATAAATTACAGTTTCGACATACAAACACGTCACATTATGACGTCACTGTACACAACATGTGTCTGCGAAAAGTGCGCCATTTGCTCATAGTTTAAAGGGAGACCCACATACAGTTCGCTTACACGTCTGACACTCACTGTCAATGGGATTCAAAATGCGCCTTCGTTTTGGTATATTAAGCCCTTCATCAGTGTTGTATACACATGGACATGGACATTTCCACCGAGAAAAAATCTCGATTCAAATTCAGTGGAATAGTTTATTGAAATGGACAAAATATTCAGTACGAGCTGTTGCATAAAACTGTGTTGGAACAGGAGGAAGATTTTCGCGATCAGCTGTTTTGGAGTATACCATTTTTTAAATATATTTGTGCTGTGCTGGATTCAGAAGACTATAGTTGTTGATTGACGAGATATTTTTATGAATAAAAATCTGCATAAACAAAAGGACAAGCGGTGAATAAAATGTAAAGTTGTGGAGGCATTTTTATGCAGAATGGATGGTTTGGGTTAGAGTAGCCGGTAGGTCTTTTGTGGCATACATTTTGTAGATATTTACTGACAACGATTATAATTTGTATTATTTTAAGGCGCAAGTGCCTACGGTCCTTTAACGTCATTTAACGTTGACAGGTTGGTCATCGTCCGCCAGTTTGTTTGCTTTGACAGCAAGTATAAATACAGTAAGGTCGTTCGAATGGTATTCACTAGTGAATATATGCCCGTGAATATCAAAATATATGATAGTTTTACGTCACGCTGAAGCCATCAGTTCTGTTATAAAACTCGAAATGCGTGTCGCAATGTTTTTTTTAATCCATTTCCGTTACATATACAAATTTTGAGTAATTCGGAGACATAATACTGTTCAACGATTCTAATAATAACCCCTTGTTTTCATTCCGTATTGTTATAGTTTCTGGTCCTTCGGGACCATCAGTTTCAATGCTTTCAGTTATGAAAATTAAATACCGCTTCAGCCATTGTCAGGAGGCACGAGTAGTGTTGCACTTTGAATTAGTGCTCATGAAGAGACTCAACGAAACTGAGTCTGAAAATTGCTGCTTTTGTTTTCGAAGGAACTCCTACTTTTCACTGAATTTTCACTAAATGTCGATACTGTTCCAGGTACCAACATTAGGTAAGCATCTACAATTACTGTACGTATAACATATTATGCGAATGTAATGGTTAAATGGACCAATCAACTGTATTCAGACAGACAAAGGAAATGACAACAACTTTGTTTCGTATATCATGTTTAATGTCGTTTAATGTTTCCTTTTATTGTTTCAGTTTGTAAAGAAGCCCACAATGTGTACATTGTACACATATACAAAGTAAATATAAATAGATGACGTTAAATTTCCAATAATGGACAACTTTATAGAGTGATGTATGGGTAGAATGTGCAAGTGTTGGTAGCGTAAGAGTATATAAGCAGTATAAAAATGTTAAACAAAGAAAGGAGAGTCAAGAACTGTGATTCGACAAGGATTCGACATGGAATAACATGTAAACATAACCTACCTGACTTAGTAGACCTACGAAAATAAGATTGTGAACGCCAACATTGCTTGCATGCAGGCGACAATACTTTTGATGACCAATTCAAACACTTAGATCGAGAGGATCCATATTATTTGATGCCTTGTGTGTACAGTAAAATCTTTCAAAACTCGATGTTAAAATTAGTATTTATGCCAGTCTGTTAGATAGGTGAAAGCTTTATGTAGGATGGAAGTCGTGCGGAAAGCTCCTCTGGGAGCTTTCTGCACGACTTCCACCCAGTATAAAGCAGTATATAACTGCCTAAAATACCTAATTCTTGTTTATTAAAATTCTGGTTTAAGAGACGATTAATTGTATTGTGAAGGGAAATGGAAGAAAACTAAATTTTCAGTCAATAAACATTCATAATCGTAGCAGATGCAATTTGTAAGACGACAGTTAAGTAGAATGCACATGGTGTTTGTCATATATTTTCTTTAAAACAACTTCAACATAATTGGAAGCAAATACGTATTTACACACAAATAGTTATTTCGAAGAAAGGCAGACCAAGACATTGGGAAAATGGTGATCTTTACATATTAAGCATTAAAACACTTGTACGAAAGATAGAAGAAAAGGTAGCACGAGGAAGCTTAGTTCAGCATGCGAATCAGCGACATGTATTATGTTGCAATCTGTTTCGAACATATGCAGCGAGTGTGTCTTAAAACTCCACCATAATCTAGATCACTATACCTGTACACATCACTAAACCTGATTATTATTTATACACTATTTTACTACAACACGTTTGGTCTCAGAAGGTAGGTAATCAAAGTATTAAAAGTACAAGAATGAGTCATGCTGGAAACACCACATAAAGAACAAACAGCCGCCCGAACAGCAACACAAGAAAACACAGCAAATGTACATAACTATAAGACGCACAAAAACAAAACAAACATACAATAGAGGGAAGATAGAAGTACCACCTTGGAACGGTCAGTGACAAAAGTCACTGGGGGGGGGGGGTTAAACAGGTTTTAGGGCGCCCAACCTCACACGTATTCCATCCCAACCCGAAAAAACAAACAGTGTAAATAAACGTATTAGCCCCTCTCCGGCTAAGCTACAACAACCGCTATGGCAAATACAGTGGTAAAGTGCATGTACAACGAAAATATTTAAGTGAACAAACTGTATCAACCTATCGCTAGTATACTGAATGATTGAGCTGCAAACAGAATAACTGTAGAAAAGTAATAAAGGGTACGACAAAAACGAAATAGTACAGATATCTGACGTTCTCCTTCCATTTCTTGATTTAAGAGATCGCCTTCATAGAGTACTAAACCTTTATTGTCGGCGTACATGCAAAGAGGCCAGCGTGATTGCCAACTGTAAAATGGTTGACAACCAAACTTGCAGTATGTTGTAGTACTATAGGATCATATCCCTTTTTAAGGATATTTTAACATATTTGATGAACAAAGTGAGAAAATGGGTATGTCCAATAATTTAACGAAATTTGTAAATCACATCACCATAAAATTCAGGATGTGAAATACCGCGTCACAGAAGCGCCTTGTGATTACATTGGTTACTTGCCAATAAGTGAGATATTTCGATAGTAAAATTTAGAGAAAGTTTTTCTTAGTTTATGGTATCTATACCCTTGCTTAAGCTGCTTTTCAGTAAAAATGAGATTTTGACTGTTAAAATCGTCAATAGATGAACAAGCTCTAGCAAAACGAATAAGTTAAGATATATAAACCCCTTAAGATGGGGCACGGGGAACATCTCCGTCAAGATGAGGGAAATTTACAATATTAAAATCAAAATCATCTCTTTTGTCATATATTTTAGAAGAAATCATTCCATTATCAATGTTAAGGTCTAGATCAAGAAACGCTGCATAATTGTCGGATGGGTTAGCTTTATTCAATTTGAATCAGAGCATCAAAGAAAGGGTTATCTAAGTTAAAAATATCATCCAAATATCGAGAAGTTTCATGAAAGCTTTTATAACATTTTCCTGTGAGTGTGGATTTCTCTCATAGCAGTACAAAAACAAATCTGCGACAAGTGGTGCACAAATCTTACCCATAGGAATATCAATCACCTGACGGTATATAGCATTCCCATAACGTACAACTATGTTATCCAAAAGAAAGGTAAATGATTCGCAAACTTCTGAGCAAGTCAAGTAGGTGTAATATTTCATTTGCTCGTCAGTAAAGAAAGCTTTTTCAGCATTACATGCTAGAAATGATGTTTTTTCCCGGGCAAATACTTTCTGGATTAAGTTAGTAAGCTTATCTTTAATTAAAATATGAGGAAGAATTGTGTGCGAAGTAGAAACATCGTACGTGCTTACAGTGGATGCACGATACTTTTTTGTTTTCTTACGTTTGTTGAAGACTTCTGAAGAGTTCTTAATAGACCAGAGGAGATTTATTCCATAATTTTCATAAGTCTTATCACAGTAGAATTTACATGTTCTTTTACCTTCGTTAAACAAGAAGTCAAAATTTAGTAGTTGTACATGAGCTAGAATTTGCAACGAAACGCGCTTTATATGGTTATTATTTAGTTTTGGTAACCAATACATTGTAGGAAGTTTATGTTGTGTAATTTTAATATTGGTTCCAAGTTGTTCACACTTTTTGACATGGTCTCTGAAAAGATGGTCTTTTCGTCAGTAGTTACTGAAATGTATGACTTGGTATTAATAATTTCCTGCTTCAAGACATCGATATAATGCAATCGTCAAATAATAATCACATTATTCGATGCCTTATCAGCAGGAACAAAAACGTTTTTTGAATGGAAGTCCTGTAAATCGTTTTTAAGATGTCTAAAAGAAATTCTAGGTTTAGGTGGAAGAATGTGTTTATTAGAGCTATAAAAAGAAATGCGTTTGTCAATTATATCAAAAATTAGTTGTTTCCAACTAGAAAGAGCATTAGACTCAACATGTTCTCTTCGACACCATTTGATACTAAACGTTTGCAATCTGAACTCGACAAGAGTTAAAATCTATCAAGGATGGTATTCTGTATTTGGGACCTTTATTCAAAAGAGATCGTAGACGTTTATCTAGTCTACCAGCCTGGACTGATCATTATTACTCTGAGATGATGAACTTTCCACTTCCAATAGTCCCTACCTATCAGATGATAAAACATTGACACTTGAAGCACACCTTATGTATGAAGTGTATCTATATCATTACAAATTGGTTCGAGATTATATATTTTATTAACTGTGAATTACATTAAAATCCGAATGGTTTGATTTCTATACCAGATTAGATAATTAAAATAAATTCTTATTTGGATCTACAACATCAAACAATAAATAAATTGCACAGTCTGTTTTACTAGCAATCGGTAATACGGTGATACGTCCATGGACTTCGGGAGCGTAATACATCAGATAATAAGGTGTAGAAATGAAACATTTCAACTTAAACCACTCCCTCATATGCTATTTTAGGCCCATCCTCTTAGAATTAATCTACTGACAAGGAGCATTTACAAGAAATAATGGAAATCTTAGTATGACCTGAATAGTCACCGAGTACATGTCTACGATGTCAAGTTTATTCTTTTTCAAACAAAACAGTTGTGCATGCTTAATATCCACTAGTAATTGTATATTCTTGCGATTTATCTTTTATTAAATGTCGGTGTAGAAGTGTTTCATATAGTTTTCCCGTACTTTTAAATTATGACGTCATTTAAATGATGACGTCGCTTGTTTACCTCTAACGTTTATTTTCAAATCATTTTCATTTTGGCCGACATCGTTATGCATGTTGTGGAGTTGTCTGGTGGGGGGATTTTATTTACATTTTGACTTTGGTGAAAGTGGGATAAGGACGAGGTTGGGTACCCGTAAACCAGGTTTAAGTCCCCCAGTAGCTTATTTTGGTTGCTGGCCGTTCCAAGGCGGTACTCCTGCATTCAGCCTACGGTCAATTTTGTTGTTTAATATGCTTAATGTTTAATGTTTTTCGTCTTGATATGCATCCTGTTATGTTTTGTCTTGTGGCTTTACCGTTTCTTGTTTCATGGTGTTTGGTGCGGTGTCATTTCGTGTGTGGCTCTCCCTGTTTGACTATTTTTCCATATGTACTGTGTAGTATTCAAACCATTGTGATAAATAGAGCATTTGCTTCTGTGCGGTAAATGCTTTATTTATTACAGTAGTTTCAAAACGTGAAAATGTGCCAATATGAGGGAATGGGTTAAACCCACTGTTTCTAAACTGTAAAGAATTAAACACGTATAAATTATATAAGTAACACTTTCAAGTACACTCGACACATTGATATTCTAATGAATTACAATTTTCATGTAAGTAAACTGAGAGGTTTAATGCCAGCACCGGATGCGTTTGACTCGAAAAAAGAAAACCGTGTTAGTTTACACACTAGACGTCGCATCCGTTTGATCCGTTGTAATATTGCCTTTGTAATTTTCAGAGGGGGAGACTACGAATTAATGTTGATAATAAAACAATGTCATTAGTGGATGAGACTCCGCCAGGTAAATTTAGCCAATTCATCATCTTGAACCATTGTAGAAGGAACGAGGATATGAACCAACGCAGAGACGTCCCGATATGTACTCACATATGTTTTTACATTCTTTCGACGTAAGACGTTCTTGCAATCGGAACTCTGTTCTTATCTAGACAAATATGATAAAAAGTAAACCTCCATCGAGTTGAGCACACTAAAGTTTAGAATAATATTCAACACATACATATCTGCATCGAAAACTTGGTAAATTAAAAAGTAGTAAAGTCAAGCAGGAAAAGCCACACACAAAACGCTTTGATCACCAAAACACCGACAGAAAGCAATTTATACAGCAATTTTTACACATTCACAAATACACTCATACAGGAGAAAGCCACATACAAGACACAACCTCCACCAACACATCGATAGACAGCATGTCACACACACACACGCACGCACGCACGCACGCACGCAAACGAGAAGAACACAGAAAACACCAACAAGCACACAGACAAAAGCACAAAGACATAAGACAAACAAAAGTAAAGGTGACAAAGACAGTACCCCCTTTGCACGGTCATTAGCAAAATCACCACTGGGGGTTGACGTCCTAACCTCACACTTCGCATTCTCTGCTTTGATGTAATCCCGCCTTATGATCAAAAGAAGGATTAGATATTTGACACACGATCTGTCAAAATTAAAGTAAATTGATCGCATCGCATACAAAAACCTAAATCACCCGAACAATATCATGACAAAAAGAAGAACAGTGAATTTATAAGCCTATCAAAAGACAAAAAAAACCCCACACACACAAAAACATTACAAATAAAAATTAGGCATTTGGAAGCCAGACTTGCAGGAATAAAGTCATTATGCAATCCAATCCGGTATGTCATATCCAAACAACTCAAAATCAACCGACAGTATGTTTCGCACTTTCCGTAGTAAAGGTTTAGGTACGTCTTTGTAGTACTCCTTTAATACATCTACAGTTTCAATGGCACTAAAATTATCGTTCCGCTCTGGAAAGCGAATGTCGATGTTGAGTTTATCAAAAATAAATGCCGTGTCATCAGAAAGTGATTCAAATTTCCCAATGAAGTCGTAGGACACTGTGCATGGTGCACAAAGGTCATTGACCAGAGCAAAATGTTCATTTACATGCATCCGCATGTCGTATATATCCGTCCAGTATGTCAAAAAATCTGTGAATGTGATTGGTCGATTAGTTGCATTAACTTTCAGGTTCCTTTGTTTTCCTAATATAGGAAATCTTCTGTAAAATTTATTAATTCTATCGTAATAGTCATATGACTCAAGTATATTTGGATGGAAGAATTTGCTTTTGTAACCAGAAAGTAGTTTCTCTAGAGGATTCCTAATGAACATAAACTTGCGGTAAGACTGGAGCATTGACTGTCTTTCAGCATCACTGAAATTATGAAGCATTTTTAGACTGTCTCCGTACTGCTTATACACGTCGTGTCCAGGTATGTAATAAGCAGTTTCTTTGCTGACCATACCAGTTGTGACCAGGAGGACTCGCCTAAAATTTGTGTTAGCTACCTTTGGAACAAGGCAGAAAAGCAGCTTGTTTTTCTGGTCAACTATCATGTGTTGTAGAAAGGTTGTTGGAGAACCCGCTATTTGAACATCCTGGTTTGCTACGACTTTGCAGCTTTCCCAAAGGTGTAGCTCTCTGGCCTTCATCTCTGCCTCTTTTGTAAGCTGAATGGAAAACGAGAAGCTACTTCTGATTATTTTGATGTTTCAAAACCCTTATCCTACTAAAGAAACTTGCATTTGCAAACAGCTCAAATTCGAATGAAAGTTGGAGTAACGTGGCATGTCATCAACATCCAAACTGTCATACACTCGAATAATTTATATAAAACTAGAACGAATAAGAAAAGAGATAAACTAGGGGTTTTTGTCACAAAAACGGATGTCTCCCCACTACCCCTCGCATCCACAAATACACACTGCGACATATTGTCACATTTCTGTACATGAGAACTCGACCGGACAAGATGTGTGACAGACAGACAGACAAAAAAAACTATAACAAAAACAATATATAATGGGAAATAACTAAAAATGTCCCTACCATAGTAATGGACTTGGATGAATGAAACTTCCCCTTATTATGCGGTTTCCACACCACATGTTTCAAGAAAAAGAATGATAATAGCTTATAACTCCAAAACTATTGAAACCATGGTTATAGCCCTTGTGCATCATGCTCTTGTCATAAATGAAATGTCATTCCAATAGCATCAATGTCATTCCAATAGCATCAGAAGAACAGGGGTTATTGATCGGACTGACACATGTAACAAAGGGCAATAACTCCAAAAGCAACGAAACTAGAGTTATGGCCCTTGTTCATTATACTTTCTCTCATCATGCTCTTGCAATGTATGAGGTTTCAATACAATGGCAAGACCATGTAGGAGCTATCATTCAGACAATAAAACGAGAAACAAATGTACAAAAGGGCAATAACTCTCAATTTACTGGCCCTGAGTTATGGACCTTGTGTATGACACTTTCATTCATCATGTTCTTTCCATGTAAGAAGTTTCAATCCACTGGCATGAGCGATATAGGAGTTGTCGGCCGGACAAAAAAGTGTGAAAAAAGTACAAGTGGCAACAACTCCAATATTAGTGAAGGCAGAGTTATAGATCTCAAGCATGACACGTCCTCATATTATGATCTTTCCATGTATGAAATTTCAATCCAATGGCATGAGCGATATAGGAGTTATCGTCCGGACAACAAATTGTGAAAACAATTACATGGGGCAATAACTCCAATATGAATGAAGCCAGAGTTATGGACTTGGTGCATGGCACTTCCTTTTATCATGATATTCCCATATATTAAGTTACAATCAAATTGCATGAACCATATAGGAATTATCATCCGGACAAAAAGTGTATATAAAATAATTCCAATATTAGCGAAGCCAAAGTTATGGAACTTGAGCATGACACTTTCTCTGATCATGATATTTCAATGTTTGAAGTTTCAATCCAATGACATTAGCCATATTTATAAGAGTTATCGTCCGAGGAAAAAGTGAATTTATTTTACAAGGGTCAATTACTTCAATACCAATGAAGCCAGAGTTATGGACCTTGTACATGACACTTCCTCTTATTATGCTATTTCCATATATGAAGTCTCAATCAACTGGCATCAGGCATATTGAAGTTATCGTCCGGATAAGAAAGTGTGACGGACTGACAGACATGTAGATAGACAGACGGACAGACAGACAGAAACATAATTACAGTAGGTCAGAGTTCTAAATCTAAATGTTGTTTTTTGTTTTCATATTTCAAGGTTGATATAAACTTACAAAATGTGAACAGCGTCACAGGAAGATTAGACTAACACATTATATATTAGTTTCTGCTTCTGAACAATCACACGAATATTACAAACGTACCTTCATATTCCGTATCTTTAGTTATAAAATGTATACATGTATAAATAAAGGAAAAACTGATGAAGCGATGCAAAGTTATCAGTTACATGTTGTTTATTATGTATTTATGATTTTCGTCCTTAGCAAACACTACCAAATTTGCAACACCTCCTAATTGACTACTGAAAAGTCAAAACCTGTGAATGGCGTTTTTGAAGTATCTTCAGAAATATAGTTGTATTTTGTACAATTCTTCTTCTATAGAGCTGGAATATGGCATTATATGTGTATTTCACATAATACCATAGCTTAAAAAAAAGAAGAGATATTTACATATTTATCAGGTGTTGCATTTTTGGGGACACCCTGTATTTACCTGTAATAAATCCCCTGGACTTTTGTCACTATTCTTTGGTGGATGACCGGCGTGTTCCATCGGCTTTGCTATAGCGTTTTGGCGCCCTGAAATCGCTACCATGGAGGCGGACTTTTCTTTGGCTAAGAAATTAATAGTATAACTAAATTATTGTAGAACCGGTCTTAAGCGACCATTCATTTATTTAATATAAGAGTTTTAAAATGCTTAATGCCGGGCAAAAGTAATTCAGAAAGGTCCTATCGTAGCTTTCTACATTACCTTTAACCTGCTTTAAGCTACAACCTGTCTTACAGAGCATTAATTAGATATATTTTGATGGCCGTTTAAGACAGGTACTACTGTATCACAACGCATCCTGGCAGTGACAAACAGCATGGATCCGAATTAGACGTCATATAAATCGGTTATTAGGATCCAATAGTTTGACGCTCGGTAAGTATACTTGAACTCGGCATCACATTTCGTTTCGTGATATTTTTTAACACTTTAACCCTTCGCTTGCTATTCACGTCAATATACCTACCTGTAAATAGTGAAGACCCAGATGAGACAGCTCCTGCAGGAGCTGTCTCATCAGGGTCTGCACTATTTACAAGTTGGTTGTGCAACCAGTGCAATCCACAGCAGTGATTGCACAGCGAAATACGTGTACACAGTGAAGATATATGTAATTATACAACAGGGCATGGGTAAAGAAGGAGAAATGCATTTTAAAATTCAGCAAGCGAAGGGTTAACATGAAGTAAGCACTGGGCACTTTGTTCGACGATATTAACCGTATTTATGGCTAGTGTACCTAAACGTGATATAAGCACACAACAAGATCCAGATTAGAATGCTATCTTAAGGGCTATTATATGCAGTCCTCTAATTCAGGTCAGAGCTGTTTGCTTTTTTACAGAGATTGCGTTCAAAATGAAAAGTATACTCGTTCAAAATACACATTTGAACGTGTTCACTTTAAAGTTTCAGTTGCATGGGTTAATGAATCGATACTACGTGTTCAGTAGATCAGTGGCTCTACCCAGTTGAATATTTGTGAACGGAACAATGCAGTTCCTTCCTGGCGTTTTCCTGGACATCTCGATTTCAACGAAACTCATTTAAAACGACATAAAACACTGATAAAAAGAAAACAATAATCACACGACATACCTTTAGAAAACAATGTATAGTATTGTACAATGTAGACAGCTACCAAAAGGCCTATCGCAATCTGAAACCGGTAAGGTATCGCCATTTTCTGGAAAAAGGGACATTATGGATTAAAACTGCAACTCATATTTCATCAAACACAACTTAAAATTTGAAAATTTAAAATGCCTCTAAAACCAAACAGCTTTTGCGAATTCGTATACAAGGAAGCGGACAGACGGGACAGTAATACCAACAGCTCAAATATAGATCAGCATTCATCTGGTCGGAGTCTACACTATTTAGCATTCATTAATATGTACATTACTTTATTACTGTTTACTTCATATACACGCATTTTCATGTCTTTGCTACGATAGTATACCTAAAGCAGGGTCCATGCTTATAAAGCTTTTAGATGATTCTGAGTTCGTTCTCAAGTTTTTGATTGGTCAGAGTTGAGCCTTTGGCTCAAATATGACCAATCAAAAGCTTGAGAACTCATATCTGACCAATCAAAAGCTTGAGAACGAACTCAGACTCAACTAAAACGCTTTATAAGCATGGACCCTGATGGCTCCTGTAGAAAAGTTCTAAAAGGAGAAGATCCTTTGAAAGCGAAAGCAGCACTATGAAAATAGACAATTGCAGATAAGGCTTCATTGAGTCTATTCATGACCAGTTAAAATTGCAACACTACTCATGCAATCTAGCACCGGCTTAACCCTTCGCTTGCTATTCACGTCAATATACCTACCTGTAAATAGTGAAGACCCTGATGAGACAGCTCCTGCAGGAGCTGTCTCATCAGGGTCTGCACTATTTACAAATTGATTGTGCAATCAGTACACTCCACAGCAGTTCGCATTTGAAAACCGCTTCGATACTATTCACGTCAATACACCTACCTGTAAACACATGCTGTTCTGACACAATAGATCAGAAAGTAGGAGATCCTTCAAAAGCAAAATGAGCAATGTGAAAATTGAAGACTGGGTTTCATTGAGTTCGTGATCAGTTATTAAGCACTTTGACAATGGTCTGCTCGTTTTGCTTATAAAATTAAAAAGAGTAGACTTTACAATTTCCGCTGTAGTACAATATGCCCTGGGCGATTATGTCATAGAACATCGACTCATGTATTTTCATACCGTCAGTATTGACTTAATACTCCACAAATTTTCTATGCATTTGCAAACAGTGTAGGTCGAGACCAGATCATATAGGAGCCGTCTGATCAGGATCTGCTATTTGCTTATGAAATGATTTAGGAATTATTATACAGTTTCGGCCATAGCCAAACATTGTTGTGCTCATCTGTCTTTACAAAAAAATAAACTAATTAATATTCATGATATAACTATTTCTTTCGTGAATATTCTTGGAGTAAAGGTTTAAGTTTCAGGAGGTAAAGGGTGAATTTGAATTTTGGTAATGATTCAATAACTACTAGCTGCTACTGTATTTCAGTTTTCATGTGGATCAAATAGCTGATCTGGATAAACGCTGTTTGAAAGTTTAACTTTGTAATACAGTTCCTTTCCTCATATCATGACATTTTTGAAAAGAAACAGATAGTTTCAACATTCTGACCCTTTATAATTGCCCATGTCAGGGAAAGCCGTTAACAGTCTTCTTAAAACAAACAACCCATTCCCAATGCAAACGCTATGTCATTTCATTTACAGAAAAAATGAAATAAGACCAGAATGGTTTCGGTATGCAGTTGACATTCTGTTGATTACCGTTACCAGAGCTACAGATAAAATACTTAAACAGCCATTTCTCGACCAAACTCTAATCTGTGGCCATCCACTAGATAAGTATCTTCAAGACGATTCTGAGACGGTTCTAAATAATGGCCACAATTTAGGATTTGGTGGAGAAATAAAGGAGCTATTGATAAAAAGTTTAAATTTACACATCTCATCTGGGGCCATGATTATAAAACGTTTAGTTGAGTCTGAGTTCGTTCTCCAGATTTTGATTGGTCAGATTTGAGCCTTTGGCTCAAATCTGACCAATCAAAAGCTTGAGAACTCAAATCTGACCAATCAAAAACTTGAGAACGAAACTCAGACTCAACTTAAAGCTTTATAAGCATGGACCCTGGACCTCTGCATTACCTCTCTGAATCCAACTTCTTAACCAATACACATTAGGCACGATTATCCAAATAACACTGCAGTGCGTATTTTGCGTTTTTAACACACAGTGTTTACCGTTTGTTTACCTCTTAAATTACAATATCAAACTCAGAGATAAAACCGTGTTGCTGACATGACATGCTGTGAAAATTTTGTAATGGTATTCATAAGAATATATTGATCTTTAATATATGGCCAATTAGTATCACGCTACATGGGAGCGTTTATATCAGTTTCCATATTTAAACCAAACAATAATGAATGCATGTTGTTATTTTCTGAACCTTGTGATGGTAAGAGGTAAGTGGTTGCCACTTTACTACCCATCACATTTATTGGAACCCAAACCATGCCGATACTATGGGTTTTATTCATTGAGGTAAATTGATCACTTGACAGGTTATGTGCACGTATATTTAGAAAATAAACAAGCATAAAAAGGTAGCTTCAGAACTATGGTGGAACATTGATATTTCGAACTCGAATAATTGGAAATTCGTATTAACTCGAGGTAAAGGTTCAATCCCTTGCAAAATCTGTAAAACAGATAGTTGTCTAAAACTCACCTCTGCATATATCTATAAATACACTTGACACACTTGGTACTTGATACTTGGGTAAATTAAAACATTTTCAAGATCAGTTCCTTTATTTCTCCACCAAATCTAATGTTGCGACTACTCTTTACAATCGTCTCGAAGAGTAGTCACCACACTGGCATTGGTGAAGAAATGACGAGTTTAGTACTTGAGTACACACGTTTATCTGTAGCTCTGTGGAGAAATGACGAGTTAAATACTTGAGTACACACGTTTATCTGTAGCGCTTTTCAGGAATACACTGTAGTTTTGATTTCATAATCAAATAGAACAAACCTGAAAAGAAACATTTCAGCCAATATAACATTAAAATCTGGGTTCATTATTCCACTACATATATATGAATAGGGAATGTATACCGGTACATAGAGAACAACATTTAATTGTGGAAATTAATTCTGCAGATGACCATCTGTATACGAAAAACACTAAAAGATAATTACGAGTATTGTAAGGTTTCATCAATTCAACCAAGTAAATCGTTAGTAGATCTTCAAAAGTAATTGTTAATGACTGATGCCACAATGCGAACATTTCACGACGAACGTTTACGACAAACCGCTTTCAAAATGGCTCTTCTTGGTATTCTCTGTCGGAGGAAATACTAAATGACCATTTTGCCGCAGTAGAAGGCGTTTAAGAACATATCTTTTATATCTTTCAGTATTGAAGTCTCAGAGTGGAATAGCCCATTATTGCATTTGAGAGTTATGAAAATTGAATACCACCTACGCGGTTGCTATGCGTTGTAAGTAGTGTTGCACTTTTGATAGCGAAGGACCTCCTACTGTCCGAATTTGAGTACTTCACAATAGCAGGTGTCAAGTGTTCGTGTGGCGGCCGTAAAATCGCCCAGAACTTCATTACTGAAAAGTATTGTATCGGCTGGGCTTAGTCTAGGGCATTGCGACAATAAAAATCGGATACCCTACAGTTTAGGGTACTGTAGCATTGAACGGGTAACGTAGCACCAAAGGATGTTGAATATTTTAAGTAAGGATGTTGCAATAATTTTAAGTCTGGTCCTAACATAAAACAACATAAACTGTCTACTTTGTACTGGATTCCGAAACTACATAAAAACCCTTATAAGGCGCATTTTATTGCCAACTCTAGCTGTTGTACCACTACTAAATTATCTATACTTTTGACGTCCTGTCTTACTACGATCAAAGAACATGTTAAACGCTACTGTGATAAAATATATGAAAATTCTGGTATTAATGTTTTTTGGTCCATAAAATATTCAAATGATGTTTTAACAAAACTTGAAAATGAACAGTATAACATTTCTTTACTGAGCTCTTATGATTTCTCTACACTCTATACTACTCTACCTCACCATCTTATAAAGGATAAACTTATTAAATTAATAGAAAAAACCTTTGCCAGAGAAAACAAAATGTTCATTGCTTGTAATGTTCAACGTTCATTCTTTTCGAATTCAGAAGTTGAACATTACACAATGTGGACTTGCCTTGATGTTTGTAGATCTCTTACCTTTCTTTTAGATAATATATTTGTGCGTTATGGGGTGCAATATATCGTCAAGTTGTTGGTATACCCATGGGTACAAATTGTGCCCCTCTTGTTGCAGATTTGTTTTTGTATTGCTACGAGAGGGATTTTATGCTTAGCTTAAAGCATGATACACATACCGATATTGTTAATGCTTTTAATAAAACTTCAAGGTATTTAGACGATATTTTGAATTTAGATAATCCTTATTTTGATACTATGGT
The DNA here is from genome assembly GCA_963576725.1 of Azorinus chamasolen. Taxonomy (NCBI): domain Eukaryota; kingdom Metazoa; phylum Mollusca; class Bivalvia; order Cardiida; family Solecurtidae; genus Azorinus; species Azorinus chamasolen. The sequence goes on along the minus strand of OY755235.1, from coordinate 108,068,023 downwards.
TCTCAGTGTTGTTATACCTTCTGATCCTTCGAGATCATGAATTTCAGTACTTCTTGTTCTGAAAATTGAATACCGCTTAAGCCGGGGCAAGGGGGCGTGAGCAGTGTTGCACTTTCAATTACTGCTCATGAACAGACTCAATAAAACGGAGTCTGCTATTTTCTCTTTGTGTTGCAATTTTTGCTTTCGGGGGATCACCACCCTTCAGAATTTATATTCTTCAATTTACCCAAAAGAACTGTCTTTAAACAAAGCTAATCAATCTGACATTAATGCTTCATTTTTAGATTTGAATCTTTCAATTACAAATGATAAAGTTTCGTCCAAAGTATACGATAAAAGAGAAGATTTTAATTTTAAAATTGTTAATTATCCTTTTCTAGATGGGGATGTGCCACGGTCTACATCTTATGGGGTTTATATTTCTCAACTTATATCACAAACTTCGGAAAACCTTTTCTAAATTTTATTATCGAAATTTACCTCTCATTAGTAATTATAATTGCAATCTACGGACGTTACTGCGACAAGGCATTTCTCAACCAGAATATTATGGGGATGTTATCTACAAACTCAGGAAAATTCGGGGTCATATCCATTTTCATGATTTGGTAATAAAACGCATTAAAACATTTAAAAATAAAGGTTATGATCCTATTATATTGCAACACACTGCATGTTTGGTTATCGACCCTTTTACAGTCGGTAGCTACGCTTCCCTCGTTGCTTGCGCGATGACAGGCCGAGGGTAGTACTCTATGATGGTATACTCTTAAACTTGGATACAGGAGGAGCTTACCAGACTCATGTATTATTTCTTCCCTGTCGTGCCCTTAACGGCTTACCTGCAGGTGCTCTGACTTCAGCAAAGTCATTGAGTACATATTTGACGGATTGTCACAGTTATTATGCTATGTTTTACATGTTGTCCTGTGTTCACCGTCGTCTATGTTGTGGGTAAGTCCAGCGGGGATACCTTTATTTACAATATTTGTAAAGCTAGGGTGACTTTGAGAGAAGTGCGAGGTTAGGACGTCCGTAAACCGGTTTAAACCCCCAGTGGTGTTTTTGCTGCTGACCGTGCCAAGGCGGTACTCTCTTTGTCACCCTTCCTTTTGTTTGCCTTGCGTCTTTGTGCTTGTGGTTTGTTCATGTTGTGGAGCGTTTGTCCCTGGTTCTTGTGTCTCTTTTGGTGTTTTCTGTGTTCATTTCGTGTGTGTGTGTGTGTGTGCGTGCGTTTGTGTGTGTGGTTGTGTGTGTGTGTGTCATGCTGTCTATCGGTGTTTTGGTGGTGGTTGCGTCTTGCATGTTGCTTTGCCTGCTTGACTTTACTACTTTTCCATTTATTAGGTTTGCCAGAGCCTGTTCTTTGCTTGAAGATTTTAACAGACGTAATTTAGTTATAACTGATAAACTTCTTAAGCAAGGTTACAGATATTACAAACTTCGGAAAACTTTTTCTAAATTTTATTATCGAAATTTACCTCTCATTAGTAATTATAATTGCAATCTACGGACGTTACTGCGACAAGGCATTTCTCAACCAGAATTTTATGGGGATGTTATCTACAAACTTAGGAAAATTCGGGGTCATATCCATTTTCATGATTTGTTTACAAAACGCATTAAAACATTTAAAAAGAAAGGTTATGATCCTATTATATTGCAACGCACTGCATGTTTGGTTATCGACCCTTTTACAGTCGGTAGCTACGCTTCCCTCTTTGCTTACGCGATGACAAGCCGAGGGTAGTACTCTATGATGGTATACTCTTAAACTTGGATACAGGATGAGCTTACCAGACTCATGTATTACTTTTCCCTGTCGTGCCCTTAACGGCTTACCTGCAGGTGCTCTGACTTCAGCAAAGTCATTGAGTACATATTTGACGGATTGTCACAGTTATTATGCTATGTTTTACATGTTGTCCTGTGTTCACCGTCGTCTATGTTGTGGGTTAGTCCAGCGGGGATACCTTTATTTACAATATTTGTAAAGCTAGGGTGACTTTGAGAGAAGTGTGAGGTTAGGACGTCCGTAAACCGGTTTAAACCCTCAGTGGTGTTTTTGCTACTGACCGTGCCAAGGCGGTACTCTCTTTGTCACCCTTCCTTTTGTTTGCCTTGCGTCTTTGTGCTTGTGATTTGTTCATGTATGGAACGTTTGTCCCTGGTTCTTGTGTGTCTTTTGGTGGTTTTTGTGTTCATTTCGTGTGTGTGTGTGTGAGTGAGTTTGGGTGTGTGGTTGTGTGTGTGTGTGTCATGCTGTCTATCGGTGTTTTGGTGGTGGTTGCGTCTTGCATGTTGCTTTGCCTGCTTGACTTTACTACTTTTCCATGAAGGACCTCCACAAGTATCGAGTCTCAGCACATACAGAGTGTGTGCGCTTAAACCTTTGTTAGGGGACGCCGCCATCCTGCCACTTATCTCGTCTTCACCCAGTAAGACAAGCAGTAAAATAAATATAGACCCAACCCGTCTGCTCCACAATAAAGTGAAGGCTTACACGGCAATGTATATGCATTTAGAAAAGTCATTAGAGGTACGACAAAAATATTAGATGTTCTCCTTCCGTCTCCGGATTCAGGAGTTCATCATCTTATAATAGTATGTCCTTCCTGTCATCGCAAAAGCTAAGAGAGAAGACAAACACAAACGGAATAAGAAAGAAACACGCTTCGGGTGTTTAGATATAACGGTGATTACCAAACCTTCAATTATTTATACAGTAGAAGAAAGAAACACTATAAAACAAATACCACGTTCAATACTATATAACATATCTCTAGCGGCAATATGATTTATAAACATGACGATGCTTGCTCAGCCCATTCCCTCATAGTGACACATTTTGAGGCCTCTGTAAAAGTCACTTTTTGAAACCATTGTGATAGATAGAGCATTTGCTTCATATAAGTAAATGCTCTATTTATCATAATGGTTTCAAAATTACATAAATCTAAAAACATTTTTTTTTCTCTGTTAAATGCTTCTTTTCGGTAGATGTATTCAAAGAGGTCGGGTCTTAACCATTCGCTTGCTATTCACGTCAATATACCTACCTCTAGATAGTGAAGACCCAGATGAGACAGCTCCTACAGGAGCTTTCTCTTCAGAGTCTGCACTATTTACAAGTTGATTGTGCAACCAGTGCACTCCACAGCAGTGATTACGCAGCGAAATACGTGCACACAGTAAAGATATATGTTATTATACAACAGGGCATTGGTAATCTAAAAAACGAGAACTGTATTTTAAAATTCAGCAAGAGAAGGGTTAAAATAGGCTTAGAAGTAATGGGTTAATGCAGGACGAAAGGAGGAGCTATCTGCGTCCGTCTCATCATGCATCAGGGCATTAGGACTTATTACTACGTCTTACATTTCGAAGTTTGTTTTCAGTTAATTAGCATATCATATATGTTCAGGTTCAACATGTTGCAAATGGCAACATCTATAATTATAATTACCAACTGTAACAGTTGGTCCACGTAGTTCAGAGTTAATTTCGGTTTTGTTATTAACATATTCAGAGGCAATTATAGGAGATCCTTCAAAAGCAAAATCAGCGATGTGAAAATTGAAGACTCGGTTTCATTGAGTTCGTGATCAGTTATTAAGCACTTTGACTATGGTCTGCTCGTTTTGCTTATAAAATTAAAAAAGAGCAGACTTTACAATTTCCGCTGTAGTACAATATGCCTTGAGCGATTATGTCATAGAACATCGGCTCGTGTATTTTCATACCGTCAGTATTGGCTTAATACTCCGCAAATTCGTCTTTGTATGCATTTGCAAACAGAGTAGGTCGAGATCAGATCATATAGGAGCCGTCTGATCAGGATCTGCTGTTTGCTTATGAAATGATTTAGGAATTATTATATAGTTTCTTCCATAGCCAAACATTGTTGTGCTCATATGTCTTTGCAAAAAAATAAACTAATTAACATTCATGATATAACTATTTCTTTCGTGAATATTCTTGGAGTAAAAGTTTCAGGAGGTAAAGGGTGAATTTGAATTATTTTAATGATTCAATAACTACTAGCTGCTACTGTATTTCAGTTTTCATGTGGATCAAATAGCTGATCTGGATAAACGCTGTTTGAAAGTTTAACTTTGTAATACAGTTCCTTTCCTCATATCATGACATTTTTGAAAAGAAACAAATAGTTTCAACATTCTGACCCTGATTAATTGCCCATGTCAGGGAAAGTCGTTAACAGTCTTCTTAAAAAACAAAAAACCCATTCTCAATGCAAACGCTATGTCATTTCATTTACAGAAAAATTGAAATAAGACCAGAATGGTTTCGGTATGCAGTTGACATTCTGTTGATTACCGTTACCAGAGCTACAGATAAAATACTTAAACCGCCATTTCTCGACCAAACTCTAATCTGTGGCCATCCACTAGATAAGTATCTTCAAGACGATTCTGAGACGGTTCTAAATAATGGCCACAGTTTAGGATTTGGTGGAGAAATAAAGGAGCTATTGATAAAATGTTTAAATTGACACATCTTATCTGGACCTCAGCATTACCTCTCTTAATCCAACTTCTTAACCAATACACATTAGGCACGATTATCCAAATAACACTGCAGTGCGTATTTTGCGTTTTTAACACACAGTGTTTACCGTTTGTTTACCTCTTAAATTACAATATCAAACTCGGAGATAAAACCGTGTTGCTGACATGACATGCTGTGAAAATTTTGTAATGATATTCATAAGAATATATTGATCTTTAATATATGGCCAATTAGTATCACGCTACATGGGAGCGTTCATATCAGTTTCCATATTTAAACCAAACAATAATGAATGCATGTTGTTATTTTCTGAACCTTGTGATGATAAGAGGTAAGTGGTTGCAACTTTACTACCCATCACTTTTATTGGAACCCAAACCATGCCGATACTATGAGTTTTATTCATTGAGGTAAATTGATCACTTGACAGGTTATGTGCACGTATATTTAGAAAATAAACAAGCATAAAAAGGTAGCTTCAGAACTATGGTGGAACATTGATATTTCGAACTCGAATAATTGGAAATTCGTATTAACTCGAGGTAAAGGTTCAATCCCTTGCAAAATCTGTAAAACAGATAGTTGTCTAAAACTCACCTCTGCATATATCTATAAAGACACTTGACACACTTGGTACTTGATACTTGGGTAAATTAAAACATTTCAAGATTAGTTCCTTTATTTCTCCACCAAATCTAATGTTGTGACTACTCTTTACAATCGTCTCGAAGAGTAGTCACCACACTGGCATTGGTGAAGAAATGACGAGTTTAGTACTTGAGTACACACGTTTATCTGTAGCTCTTTTCAGGAATACACGGTAGTTTAGATTTCATAATCAAATAGAACAAACCTGAAAAGAAACATTTCAGCCAATATAACATTGAAATCTGGGTTCATTATTCCACTACATATATATGAATAGGGAATGTATACCGGTACATAGAGAACAACATTTAATTGTGGAAATTAATTCTGTAGATGACCATCTGTATACGAAAAACACTAAAAGATAATTACGAATATTGTAAGGTTTCATCAATTCAACCAAGTAAATCGTTAGTAGATCTTCAAAATTAATTGTTAATGACTGATGTCACAATGCGAACATTTCACGACGGACGTTTACGACAAACCGCTTTCAAAATGGCTCTTCTTGGTATTCTCTGACGGAGGAAATACTAAATGACCATTTTGCCGCAATAGAAGGCGTTTAAGAACATATCTTTTATATCTTTCAGTATTGAAGTCTCAGAGTGGAATAGCCCATTATTGCATTTAGTTATGAAAATTGAATACCACCTACGCGGTTGCTATGCGGCGTAAGTAGTGTTGCACTTTTGATAACGAAGGACCTCCTACTGTCCGAATTTGAGTACTTCACAATAGCAGGTGTCAAGTGTTCGTGTGGCGGCCGTAAAATCGCCCAGGACTTCATTACTGAAAAGTATTGTATCGGCTGGGCTTAGTCTAGGGCATTGCGACAATAAAAATCGGATACCCTACTGTTTATGGTACTGTAGCATTGAACGGGTAACGTAGCACCAAAGAATGATGAATATGAAGGACCTCCACAAGTAGCGAGTCTCAGCACATACTGAGTGTGTGCGTTTAAACCTTTGTTAGGGGACGCCGCCATCCTGACACTTATCTCGTCTTCACCCAGTAAGACAAGCAGTAAAATAAATATAGACCCAACCCGTCTGCCCCACAACAAAGTGAATGCTTACACGGCAATGTATATGCATTTAGAAAAGTCATTAGAGGTACGACAAAAATATTAGATGTTCTCCTTCCGTCTCCGGATTCGGGAGTTCATCACCTTATAATAGTATGCCTTCCTGTCATCGCAAAAGCTAAGAGAGAAGACAAACACAAACGGAATAAGAAAGAAACACGCTTCGGGTGTGTAGATATAACGGTGATTACCAAACCTTCAATTATTTATACAGTAAAAGAAAGACACACTATAAATAAAATACCACGTTCAATACTATATAACATATCTCTAGCGGCAATATGATTTATAAACATGACGATGCTTGCTCAGCCCATTCCCTCATAGTGACACATTTTGAGGCCTCTGTAAAAGTCACTTTTTGAAACCATTGTGATAGCTAGAGCATTTGCTCCATATAAGTAAATGCTCTATTTATCATAATGGTTTCAAACTTACACAAATCTAAAAACCTTTTTTTCTCTGGTAAATGCTTCTTTTCGGTAGATGTATTCAAAGAGGTCGGGTCTTAACCATTCGCTTGCTATTCACGTCAATATACCTACCTGTAGATAGTAAAGACCCAGATGAGACAGCTCCTACAGGAGCTTTCTCATCAGAGTCTGCACAATTTACAAGTTGATTGTGCAACCAGTGCACTCCACAGCAGTGATTGCACAGCGAAATACATGCACACAGTAAAGATATATGTTACTATACAACAGGGCATGGGTAAAGAAGGAGAAATGTATTTTAAAATTCAGCAAGAGAAGGGTTAAAATAGGCTTAGAAGTAATGGGTTAATGCAGGACGAAAGGAGAAGCTATCTGCGTCCGTCTCATCATGCATCAAGGCGTTAAGACTTATTACTACGTCTTACATTTCGAAGTTTGTATTCAGTTAATTAGCATTCATACTGTTGCATATCATATATGTTCAGGTTCAACATGTTGCAAATGGCAACATCTATAATTACCAACTGTAACAGTTGGTCCACGTAGTTCAGAGTTAATTTCGGTTTTGTTATTAACATATTCAGAGGCAATTATAGGAGATCCTTCAAAAGCAAAATCAGCAATGTGAAAATTGAAGACTCGGTTTCATTGAGTTCGTGATCAGTTATTAAGCACTTTGACAATGGTCTGCTCGTTGTGCTTATAAAATTCGTCAGTATTGGCTTAATACTCCACAAATTCGTCTTTCTATGCATTTGCAAACAGAGTAGGTCGAGATCAGATCATACAGGAGCCGTCTGATCAGGATCTGCTGTTTGCTTATGAAATAATTTAGGAATTATTATACAGTTTCGGCCATAGCCAAACATTGTTGTGCTCTGTCTTTACACATCTTATCTGGGACCATGCTTATAAAACGTTTAGTTGAGTCTGAGTTCGTTCTCAAGTTTTTGATTGGTCAGATTTGAGCCTTTGGCTCAAATCTGACCAATCAAAAGCTTGAGAACTCAAATCTGACCAATCAAAAGCTTGAGAACGAGACTCAGACTCAACTAAAAGCTTTATAAGCATGGACCCTGGACCTCTGCATTACCTCTCTTAATCCAACTTCTTAACCAATACACATTAGGCACGATTATCCAAATAACACTACAGTGCGTATTTTGCGTTTTTAACACATAGTGTTTACCGTTTGTTTACCTCTTAAATTACAATATCAAACTCGGAGATAAAACCGTGTTGCTGACATGACATGCTGTGAAAATTTTGTAATGATATTCATAAGAAGATATTGATCTTTAATATATGGCCAATTAGTATCACGCTACATGGGAGCGTTTATATCAGTTTCCATATTTAAGCCAAACAATAATGAATGCATGTTGTTATTTTCTGAACCTTGTGATGGTAAGAGGTAAGTGGTTGCAACGTTACTACCCATCACTTTTATTGGAACCCAAACCATGTCGATACTATGGATTGTATTCATTTAGGTAAATTGATCACTTGATAGGTTATGTGCACGTATTTTAGAAAATAAAACAAGCATAAAAAGGTAGCTTCAGAACTATGGTGGAACATTGATATTTTGGACTCGAATAATTGGAAATTCGTATTAACTCGAGGTAAATGTTCAATCGCTTGCAAAATCGGTAAAACAGATAGTTGTCTAAAACTCACCTCTGCATATATCTATAAAGACACTTGACACACTTGATACTTAATACATGGGTAAATTAAAACATTTCAAGATTAGTTCCTTTATTTCTCCACCAAATATAATGTTGTGACCACTCTTTACAATCGTCTCGAAGAGTAGTCACCACACTGGCTTTGTTGAAGAAATGACGAGTTTAGTACTTGAGTACACACGTGTATCTGTAGCTCTGTGGAGAAATGACGAGTTAAATACTTGAGTACACACGTTTATCTGTAGCTCTTTTCAAAAATACACTGTAGTTTTGATTTCATAATCAAATAGAACAAACCTGAAAAGAAACATTTCAGCCAATATAACATTGAAATCTGAGTTCATTATTCCACTACATATATATGAATAGGGAATGTATACCGGTACATAGAGAACAACATTTAATTGTGGAAATTAATTCTGTAGATGACCATCTGTATACGAAAAACACTAAAAGATAATTACGAATATTGTAAGGTTTCATCAATTCAACCAAGTAAATCGTTAGTAGATCTTCAAAATTAATTGTTAATGACTGATGTCACAATGCGAACATTTCACGACGGACGTTTACGACAAACCGCTTTCAAAATGGCTCTTGTTGGTATTCTCTGTCGGAGGAAATACTAAATGACCATTTTGCCGCAATAGAAGGCGTTTAAGAACATATCTTTTATATCTTTCAGTATTGAAGTCTCAGAGTGGAATAGCCCATTATTGCATTTTAGAGTTATGAAAATTGAATACGCGGTTGCTATGCGGCGTAAGTAGTGTTGCACTTTTGATAACGAAGGACCTCATACTGTCCGAATTTGAGTACTTCACAATAGCAGGTGTCAAGTGTTCGTGTGGCGGCCGTAAAATCGCCCAGGACTTCATTACTGAAAAGTATTGTATCGGCTGGGCTTAGTCTAGGGCATTGCGACAATAAAAATCGGATACCCTACAGTTTAGGGTACTGTAGCATTGAACGGGTAACGTAGCACCAAAGGATGATGAACATGAAGGACCTCCACAAGTAGCGAGTCTCAGCACATACAGAGTGTGTGCGTTTAAACCTTTGTTACGGGACGCCGCCATCCTGACACTTATCTCGTCTTCACCCAGTAAGACAAGCAGTAAAATAAATATAGACCCAACCCGTCTGCCCCACAACAAAGTGAATGCTTACACGGCAATGTATATGCATTTAGAAAAGTCATTAGAGGTACGACAAAAATATTAGATGTTCTCCTTCCGTCTCCGGATTCGGGAGTTCATCATCTTATAATAGTATGTCCTTCCTGTCATCGCAAAAGCTAAGAGAGAAGACAAACACAAACGAAATAAGAAAGAAACACGCTTCGCGTGTGTAGATATAACGGTGATTACCAAACCTTCAATTATTTATACAGTAAAAGAAAGACACACTATAAAACAAATACTAGTACCACGTTCAATAATATATAACATATCTCTAGCGGCAATATGATTTATAAACATGACGATGCTTGCTCAGCCCATGCCCTCATAGTGACACATTTTGAGGCCTCTGTAAAAGTCACTTTTTGAAACCATTTCACCATATAAGTAAATGCTCTATTTATAATAATGGTTTCAAAATTACACAAATCTAAAAACATTGTTTTCTCTGGTAAATGCTTCTTTTCGGTAGATGTATTCAAAGAGGTCGGGTCTTAACCCTTCGCTTGCTATTCACGTCAATATACCTACCTGTAGATAGTAAAGACCCAGATGAGACAGCTCCTACAGGAGCTTTCTCATCAGAGTCTGCACTATTTACAAGGTGATTGTGCAACCAGTGCACTCCACAGCAGTGATTGCACAGCGAAATACGTGCACACAGTAAAGATATATGTTACTATACAACAGGGCATGGGTAAAGAAGGAGAAATGTATTTTAAAATTCAGCAAGAGAAGGTTTAAAATAGGCTTAGAAGTAATGGGTTAATGCAGGACGAAAGGAGGAGCTATCTGCGTCCGTCTCATCATGCATCAAGGCGTTAAGACTTATTACTACGTCTTACATTTCGAAGTTTGTATTCAGTTAATTAGCATTCATACTGTTGCATATCATATATGTTCAGGTTCAACATGTTGCAAATGGCAACATCTATAATTACCAACTGTAACAGTTGGTCCACGTAGTTCAGAGTTAATTTCGGTTTTGTTATTAACATATTCAGAGGCAATTATAGGAGATCCTTCAAAAGCAAAATCAGCAATGTGAAAATTGAAGACTCGGTTTCATTGAGTTCGTGATCAGTTATTAAGCACTTTGACAATGGTCTGCTCGTTGTGCTTATAAAATTCGTCAGTATTGGCTTAATACTCCACAAATTCGTCTTTCTATGCATTTGCAAACAGAGTAGGTCGAGATCAGATCATACAGGAGCCGTCTGATCAGGATCTGCTGTTTGCTTATGAAATAATTTAGGAATTAGCATTCATACCGTTGCATATCATATATGTTCAGGTTCAACATGTTGCAAATGACAACATCTATAATTATAATTACCAACTGTAACAGTTGGTCCACGTAGTTCAGAGTTAATTTCGGTTTTGTTATTAACATATTCAGAGGCAATTATGAATGTCATTTTCACGCGTTCATAACAGTGTGACGTTTAAGTCATTTCAATACCGCAATTTCAATATACAGTATAACCTCTATTAACCGGAATTCTACTAGATAAGAATTTAGATACTTTTAAGCAGGTGGCTGCTTAATGCAGGGTGAAAGTCATGCAGAAAGCTCCTCTAGGAGCTTTCTGCATGACTTTCACCCTGCATTAAGCTGCCACCTGTCTCCAAGACCAATATTCATACTAAATTTAACGGCCGGTTAAGAGAGGTTTTACTGTATCCGAAAATTTGGACATTCTGGCAATTGTTAATTCAACGAAATTAGTACAAAGTGCTTTAGTGTGCACATATATAATATTGATGTGTTTTGTCTTACACAAGTTTTCTGATTTGTGTTGGAATATTACCATTTGTAAGTCTGAGACAAACTCCATACCTATCACGGTTATACACATTTGCTTTAAAGATGTTCAATCGACTGTTCAGTGTTTATGTGCCTTGAGCAATCATTTACATTTTCTGCGAATTTTGACGACAAATTTCTTTTTTTACATTGCAAAGCTAACTCCATTTTACCATGCAGCATACCTCTCTGGGTTTCACGTATTAAAAAACTATAGATATATAATACACCAATTGCTTGAAATTTTATTGATGTATGTAAATTCTCCATTACAGCTACTTTATATTCGTTAGATAATTACTTTATACGCTCTCTGTTTTTAGCCTGTTGTTTTCGGCTGAGGTTGTACCTATGCAACAGTTTGGATCCAGATGAGACGCGTCTCACCAGGATCCAAATGTCTGACACTCTGATAGATAAACTGATTATTATGAAAGTCCGGTTGTGACATTCTAAACACCTACTTCAAACTTCCGTCTTCCAAGTTCTTACTTCTTGTACTTCAAAGATAATTTGCTATATGGTTATTGTTTATTGTTTACGTCCGAGTTTCTAAGCTGCTACGTCTAAGTTCCGACTTCCAAGTTCCAAGTTCCGACTTCCATGTTCCAACTTCCGACTTCCAACTTCATGAGGACTCTCTTCACGTCTGTAGAAATTTTGTAAATGGTATCACAATAAAAGGGAGGCAACGTTTTGGAAGCAATTTAGATATTTATCTATTTTTTAACTCTATTGTTTTGTGGTGAACTTATGGTTTTTTTTAAAAATCATTTTTCAACAGGCAAAAGTTGAATACAAAACAACGTTTTATAATACAGTAACCAACCAACAAATTTCCCATCGATTTTTCTTTTCTGGGAGTCGTCGAAGCTTTACACCAGCTGGAACGGCTAGCATGTCAGCTGCATTGACAGGCATGAAATAATGGGCGCACAAATATTACGTCACGAGAAAACTAAGAACTTTGAAGTCGGAAGATGGACGTTGGAAGTCGGAACTTGGAAGTTGGAACATGGAACTTGGAGGTCGGAACATGGAACTTGGAAATTGGAAGTCGGAACATGGAACATGGAAGTCGGAACATGGAAGTCGGATCATGGAACTCGAAACTTGGAACCTGGAACTAAAGAGTAGGAACTTTGAATTTCACTACCGAGCTTTCTTAGATTATAGCTTGACTTTTGAAAGTGTGTGAAAAAATCATGCTCAGCATGCCAAAGGGTTAGGTAGAACATAACGTCTTCAACTACAGTAGCAACAACAAAACACGATTCTCTATATATGAGAGACGATAAATCTAGCGACTGATACAAACAACCATTTGTGGTGATATTCATGGAAGCATGGGTCTCAGTTATTATGCAATCGTATTGGGGCGGATCTCAGCTATATCCAATCGTATTGGGGCGGGTCTCAGCTATTATCCAATCGTATTGGGGCGGGTCTCAGCTATTATCCAATCGTATTGAACCATAAGCCTGCTGAACAAATTGCTTTTCGCAATTTTTAAAAATGTTGATTTTGTTTTAACCCATTACCTCATAGGTTATTTTTAGACCCAACCTTTTTTAATAAATCTACCAAAAAGGAGAATTTACTAGAAAAAGGGAAATATTAGAAGTAGATGTGTAGTATTGAAACCATTGTGATAAATAGAGTATTTCTCAATTTTTCTATTTATCACAATGGTTTCAAGAGGTGACTATTACAGAGATGTAGAAAGGCGTATTTATGGAGGATAGGGTTAAAAATGTTAAAACTCCGATGACGCTGATACAAGAACAATGGGCATAAACTAACTAAGAAAATAAAAAAGGACACAGTCTTGTAGGCATGTGAAATGCGATACCAAAGCAAGCTGTGTCTTAAGTCATTTGTTTGGTGCAACAGTCTGTTTTGTGTGTAAATTGGACAATTATTTCTTCAATTATATTCATCATAGGCTCTGCTCGTTATTAACATTATTTAACCATTTTCCTGTTGCATGTAAGAAAATAGTGACATCATGAATATTTGATAGCTGACTTTTTTATATTGACATTATTGACACATGGCACTTTTGGTATTGTAAGAAACTGTAGAGCCAGGTCTATTATAATTTAATATTTAACCCTTCGCTTGCTGAATTTTAAAATACATATCTCCTTCTTTACCCATGCCCTGTTTATAATTACATATATTTTCACTGTGTACAAGTATTTCGCTGTGCAATCACTGCTGTGGGATGCACTGGTTGCACAATCAACTTGTAAATAGCTGTCTCACCTGGGTCTTCACTATTTACAGGTAGGTATATTGACGTGAATAGCAAGCAAAGGGTTAAATAGAGCATACCCAGATCATACTGCTCCTATTTACTCTGTTTGTAAAGGACTAGAATATGTTTGCATCAAGGGAAATAGTTGAAGTAATTATTCTATTTAAAAAGTATAGAGCATATAGAAATGTAATCAGGCAGGAAATGCACCAACAAAAAGAGCAGGTCTTGATAAAACAGCTCCCGCAGGAGCTTCTAATCTGGGTCTACTCTGTTTGCAAAGGATGGTCAAGAAAATAGCTATTTAAATATGCTCTAAAATACTGTCTATTTACAAACTGATGTTTGCAAGGTTTACTCAGTTCTCCAGCTAGTGTCTGTATTTCTGAAACCATTGAACGAATGCCAGACAGCTTTTGTTCTAATGGGATGCCTTGCTCTGCGTTTCATCTGGATACAAGCTATTTACAAACGCAAGTTAGGTCACAGTCAGGTGGATAAAGGTTAGGGAACTCAGGTGTGACTTGGAAGCCCCAAAACTACAATGGAAAAATTAATAGAGAAGTAAATCTAGAACTGATGGTGCAGACATACACTTCAGTATCGAAACATATGCAAGAGACATATGCAATGGAGGTAACTCATAATGAAGTCAGTATGTGTTTGAAGAGGGTACTTATCCTATACACAGTCTTTATGAAACGAAACTTGTATATAAGTTAATACAATAACACCTCGCTAATTCAAACATTCAAACAAACAGCATTATGAGTGTGCAAGACTAGGGGGTGCCTAATGTAATGTGATAACCATGCCAAAGGCTCTTCTGAGAGATTTCTGTAATACTTTCATCCTGTATTTAGCAAAAAAGAAAACTAAGCATTTTCGGGGTTTAACTTAATTTTTGTTTGCTTTCTTCCTACTTTAAAAGAAGAAAATGAATAAAGTTATCTTCAGTTTGTGTAAAGCATGCCGAGCAACATAGACCAAAGCGTATGTGCTTAAATGATCCCCTTCACATAAAACCCGGATTCTTACATATCTACACAGTACATCTCTTATGATAGGAACAATTTTCACGCCATTGTAAACAGAGTAGACACAAATCAGACAACCCCTGTTGGAGCCGTCTGATCTGGGTTTACTATGTTTACTTATGAAGCTATACAGATCTGATTCAGTTTCTACCAATACCAAAACAATCCTGTTTACATACACCATTATAAAATATCAGTTAATAAATAGAAATGACGCCAATGTTTTATTATATTAATATGTAATAGCGAAATAGTTTAATCTTTTGAGAAACTACAACGGAATATAAAGTTACTGTTTTGAAGAAACATTGCTAATTTCTAAGTCTATTTTATATAAATTAAGTTTTGACATGAGCCTAAGAATTCAATTATGCCTCAAACTGATGATACCGATGGTATGAAAGTTCTTAGTTTGAGTTCATGCTCTACTTTCAAGCAACATAAGGGTCCCAGGTTATAAAATTTCTGAGTCTGAGTTTAAGTCTCAGTTCGTTCTCAAGTATCTGTGCCCGAGGTTATAAAACTTCTGAGTCTAAGTCTGAGATCATTGTCTGAGATTGATTGTTCAGATTCCGAGCAAGCTAATAATCTGACCAATCATATGCTTAAGAATGATCTCAGACTCAAGCAAAAAGCTTTATAACATCGGAGCCTGGTTGGTGAGAGTTGCGCAAGCTCAAATTCTGACCGATCTCAAGCATAACATTTTTAACCTGACAATCAAATGAGTGAGAATGTACTCAGACTCTTGCAAAAGTGTTTTTATAAACAAAAGTCCTAAATGTTTGGCAGTTTGCAAACCATACCTTGCCCTGACATTGCCTCATATACACATGTGCGCATTGCAATTCTTAACCCTTTTCTCCATTAGTATTCATAGTCTACCTACGAATCAAAATAAAGCCCCTAGAAAATGGACCTGATGGCATTTCGTGTTTACGGGCAACTTTCTTCTGATTCATATAGCTGAAGGGTTCGCCTTGAAAGCCTGATAGGATGTAAAGTCAGAAAATGCCTATAAGTGTGATTATTTGGGAAAAACTGTAAAAACTATCTCTCAAACTGCGAATTTCTGGAATTCTTATATTGCACAGATGATACATTGATTATTCGTACAGAAAAATGTCCATGGGTTGTTAACAGTTTATACTAACATACTAAGTAACAAAAAATCAGATTACATGACAATGTATGCATTTTTTTTGGGGAAAAACCTTAAAATTTAGTCTAAAAAGTCCGAAATTTTAGAAATCGGCATTCATTAAATGTCTCACATTTTGTTTTCACGTATTTTCTATTATGCAAAGCATATACATAATTAGCTGAAGGGTTCACTATGAAGGCCTGATAGGATTAAAGTGAGAAAATGCCTGTTAGTGTATTTTTGGAGGAAAATGTGGAAATTATCCCTCAAGCTGCGAATTTCTGGAATTTTTATATTGCACAGATGATACATTGATTAACGGAACATAAAGCATTAACCATATAAAGTGGCAAAGTATACCATATTGTGAAAGTAGGAGTACAGACTTGGAACGGTCAGTAGCCAAATATACTATTCATGTCATGGTCGAAAATCCCATTGTTCATGATACCATTATTGTAATTTAGCTAATTTATATTCACTAGCAACTATGTGAGTACTTTTTCAAACACTTATAACACAACTAACATGCCTTCATCATTTGACTGATCAAAAACATTTTTCCCAACATATATTCCGATTGGAATTTGTAACAGTTTAAATTATTTTTTGAAAAGGATGTGTAAAACAATTCGATCGAAACAACACAGTAATATAATGCCCACATTCTACGGGTTCAGGTCATTGGCTTGTCTTAAAACAGAAATCTAGCAAACAAGTCGAACAACGAACTCATCATATTTCGTTGTGCGGTGAAGTAGATTGAAATGATATCACGTGCTTATATTGATGCCAAACGAACATGAAAGCATACGTAGCTATTTTGTAAAAGCGGTGTTATTCATACAAACCGACGCACAGAACAAATATCAATGGGTTGTCAACAGTTTATACTAACATACTAAGTGACAAAAAAAACCAGATCATGTGACAATGCATGCATTGTTTTGGGGGAAAACCATTAAAATTTAGTCTTAAAGTCAAGGATTTTAGAAATCAGCATTCATTGAATATCCCACAATTTGTTTTCACGTATTTTCTATTCTGCAAATCAGATACATAATTAGCTGAATGGTTCACTTTGAAGGCCTGATAGGATGTACATAATTAGCTGAAGAGCATGCATTGTTTTTGGGGAAAAACATTAAAATTTAGTCTTAAAGCCAAGGATTTGAGAAATCGGCATTGATTGAATATCCCACAATTTGTTTTCACGTATTTTCTATTCTGCAAATCATATACATAATTAGCTGAAGGGTTCACTTTGAAGGCCTGATAGGGGGTGGGGGGAGGGAGGGGGGGGGGAGGGTATAGAAATTTTCGCTCAAACTGCAAATTTCTTGAATTCTGATATTGCATAGATGATATATTGATTATTCGCACAGAAAAATATCCATGGGTTGTTAACAGTTTATACTAACATACTTAGTAACAAAAAACAGGTCAAGTGACAAAATATGCATTTTTTTTTTGGGGGGGGGGGGAATGAAAATTTAATTAATAAAAAAAACCCGGAACTTTAGAAAGCGGCATTCATGAAAAGTACAAAAATGAGTCATGCAGAAAAACACCACATACAGAACAAACAGTCGCCCGAACAGCAACACAAGGAAACAGCAAACGTACATATCTATAAAAACATCAAGAGACGCACAAAGACAAAACAAACATACAATAGGGGGAAGATGGAAGTACCGCCTTGGAACTGTCAGTGACAAAAGTCACTGGGGGGGTTAAACCGGTTTATGGGCGCCCAACCTCACACTTATTCCATCCCCACCCTAAAAAACAAACAGTGTAATTAAACGTATCCCCTCTCCGACTAATTTACAACAACCGCGATGGCAAATACAGTGGTAAAATGCATGTATAACGAACACATTTAAGTGAACAAATATATACATAATCAGCTGAAAGGTTCACTTTGAAAGTCTGATAGGATGTCTATACGACTAAAGAATACGCCTATAAATGTGATTTTATGGGGAAATGTGAAAACTATCGCTCAAACTGCGAATGTTTGGAAGTTTTATATTGCACAGATGATACATTGATTATTCGCACAGAAAAATGTATATGGCTTGTTAACAGTTTATACTAACATACTAAGAAACAAAAAAACGCAGATCACATGACAATGTATGCATCTTATGGGGAAACATCTTATAATTTCGTTGACCCCCCCCCCGAAATTTCAGAAATCGGCATTCATTAAAAGTCCAACATTTTGTTTTCATGTATTTCCTATTCTGCGAATCATATACATAATTTGAATTGAAGTAAACTTCATAACTAGGTACAGAGCATCTTCCAGAATTATACACTTTATCATTTCAGGAAATGCACTATACGTCATGCAAATGCTTTCTGAAATAAACAGCTTTATTGTACTTTCAAATACAACATATCGAATAGTGTTACTTTCATTATCGTCAATGCAGTGAAACCTGTATTGGGCGATCATAAATATACAAGGCCTTCCTAACAGGAGAATAAGTAGAAAATAATACATAAAGCTTCAATTGGAACTGAGACATGTATACAGTAACCACTGTGTTCCCTAAACACATTGTCACTTAAAACATGTTTCACTGATCTATTCATATCGATTTCTTTAACGTCCAACACAAACCAACCTGTGAACCACTGCTTCTCAGAAAATAGGTCTACAGTTTTGTTATAATCCATGTTCCTTTTCCATCTTTAGATGGCTAGAATTGTATGTTTATACTTAATACCAATAAAGATTTGTATTGTATTGTATACATGTATAATTCGGATTACGTTTCGACGCCAACATCTATTTTTTACGCGTCTATAAGTTTGCATATATTTGCCAGCTTGAGACAAAACGGGTTTCCTGTATCGTCTTTCTTTAATCTTTAGTTCTGTTACAAGATCTGCAAAACTGCCGGTGGCCAAATCGGCATCACATAACAAGACTAACCCCGAGACAGATTGTGTAATATCACATGGTCATGTTAGTTTCAGGTAAGCGGTGAAACACAGAGACTTTACAGCCTCAATGATGACGACGATGACACAAAGAGTACAAAACATGATGCCCAGACATCTCGTGTAAATGCAGAAGAGGAAAATATCAACGCTCTTGCTGCTTTGTGTGATGTTTTAGAAGTGTTTGTTATGTTTCTCGGCACATGAGAAGCAAAGCAATGTGTCCGGTGCAATAGATCAGCTTGTTTCCATTGCATCCAAGGATGTGACAACAGAGGAGATCCACAATGGTCTGCTGACAGGTGAAAGTAGAGGAAGTCAGCTAGTTGAGGAATTCACCATCTCTAGATTAAAGGAAAACAGTGCTGAGTTTTTCGTTGCAATGAAACAACGAAATCAAAAACGTTCACCATTCTCTACAAAACAAACGGTTCGGACAAGCAACATGCGTCAAAGCAGATATAAACTGACCGCAAGCTGCTGCAGCGATTGTTCAATGCAGCTAGTTCCGCTCGCACTGTGAAAACCGCTGACGTATTAAAGCATGAGATGTCCCGTGCCATTGGCCTTGGCAAAACTAAATGGAGATATGAACCCAACGACAAAATTCCGAATCCTGGATCTTTTTACAAAAGACAAGGGTATAGAAGCCCCGCAAAAGATACCTGAAAGACAGACGTCTACCTGCATTGTTATAGACCTGTATCCACCTATCGCTAGTGTTCTCAATGATTGAGCTGCAAACAGAGTAGCTGTAGAAAAGTAATAAAGGGTACGATACAAACGAAATAGTACAGATATGCGACACCCTCCTTCCGTTTCCGGAATTAAGAGGTCGCTTTCATATAGTACTAAACCTTTCTTGGCATACATGCAGAGGCCAGCGTGATTGCCAGCTGTAAAAGGGTTGACAGTCAGTCAAGCAGTCAAACAACTTTAATACAGACCACTTGTCTGTTGACCACGAAGAAGCCGATTGATGCTTTATCATATTGGCAACGTTGTGATAACATGGATGGTGCATGGAGCAGCAAAGCAAAGGCGTTGCTACCCTGTACACACAATATGTTGGACAAAAGGGTTCGTCAATATGTAATGGATTTGCATGCCCTTACCTAGCTGCGACATGACCTCTGCCTTTCATAGTGTCAGCAAGAGGTCGTGCTGGATGCAATTGGTGGAAACCCCGACACTGCTGGAATTTATCGGACATGGTGGAGCCATACAAGACATTGAAAAATACCGGTGTCACCTGTATGGCTGCAGTTCGATATATGAACATGACCGGGTGTGACTCCAGTTTTGATTAGGAAGCCCCCTGTCCCATTGGCTTGCATACAGCTTGTGTCTTGCAACTGTAAGACTAAATGCAGCTCGGCAAGATGTGCTTGTTACAAAAGCCAACAAGTATGTCTGTATGCGTGTGGCTCTGAAGCCACAAACTGTGCAAATCCAATGACATAAACTGATTAATGATATCATATGCATGACTCTTACATGTACTTTTATATGCTAAGTTATTATATCTGCTTGACTGATGTATACAATACGAAAATAATATTAAACCCCCACAAACGAAGTTTGAGAGGGGTATATAGGAGTAAGCTAGTTGGTCCGTCCGTCTGTCTGTCTGTCCGTCCGTCCTTCCATCTGTCAGTCTCACTATCTGTCCGATTGTCTCTGCCTTTCATGGTATAAACAAGAGGTCGAGCTGAAAGCAATGTAGATCGGACAGACGGTGAGACGGACAGATGGAATGACACACGGACGGAACTACTTCCACTTCGATCAGCTTCAAACATCACATGTGTTTTCACCTTGATGAGCAGACGTGCATGACACAACTGTAGGTTTGGCCTGACCTCGGGCTGCAGAGTTATCGCCCCTGATACTTGTGACAAGCTTCAAGCGGGGCTATACTCATCATCTTCAGTTATAGCTCTAGTATAAATATGATAAGGGTCAATATTCCATTACTGCATAGTAATACATGTATATCAATTAATCATAACAATTATGTCATATACAGAGTAACCGCCCTTGAATTTTAATAATAGATACTTGTTCTACTTAAAGAGTTTTGACTGTATATATGCATAATCTGTATATTTAGGTAATGCACTTGAATTGACGCTGTACGTAAATGGTGTTAATGTAAAACAATACCATTTATTTCACTTTATTTGCAAAAAGCAAATAAAAAAATAACCAAAAAATGTCCATTTCAGGAGTTATTGCCTTTGAAAAGCGTTATCGGAAACAAAGTGGCCTTTATTTGATCATAATAAGCATTTGCAAACATTTGTTAACTGATTCACAACCAAAACGTTCATTTTTAAAAAAAATACTGCATACTAAAATTGAATCAAAGCGTTGATGTACCAAAAAATGCACTCGCTGACCTTTGACCACATTTATGACCTTAATTCGTGCTTTACAACTTTACATCCCCCTAGAATTCTTAAGGTACCTTCACTTAACACAAATGAGGTGGATGTAAACCGTAAACACGCGATGCCATCAGGGGTCAAAATCTGTCAAAATATTGGTAGACTAATATGTGGTTCAGAAGTTAAAACAAAATGTTGAAGTTTTTCAATGATGGCAACTTGTCAAAATAGTGACCTTGACCTTTACCAAGTTTCAAATATCTTTATATCAAATATGAATTGATTAGCATTTTTAGTTCAGAAGTTATAGCAATGTTAATGTTTGTTAAAAACGGCAAAGTTTTCAAAATAGTGACTTTTACATTGACCTGATTTCATGTATCATTGTAGCATCTTAAAGACATTCACCCAAGCTATCTGCATACCAAATATGAATTGTCTAGCTAAGGTGATTCAAAAGTAATAAGCAATGGCAAAGTTTTGTTAACGACGGCACGCTACCCACCCGCCCTACCACCCACCCGCCCGATGTTGGCCAAACTGTAAGCCGAAATATTTATCGAAATATCCGGCCAAAATTTTTCTTTGCAAACATTTATTTCTCAACTTTAAGTAAATACAGATACATCTACCCACAGTATTAATATACCAATGGCTTTATTGTGGCGTAATATAACATTGTTAGCATAGTCAAAATCAAGGGAACTATATTGAGAGCCTATCAGTTGATACGACAAAGGTCGGGGTAATGCACACTGGTTTATTCTAACCCGTACATTGATTCTATTAATTAATGCATTAATTATTTATTTATTTAACCCTAATGAGGGGCCACTGTAATCTAAGTTTACAAAGGTCTTATATATCCGGTTCCCCTCACATTAAGTGGTAACCCTTCAAATTCGAATGGCCCCTCAGTGTTAATCATAGGGTACATTCCGTATGTCCCAAATTAGCTGGGTGGGTAAAGTGAATTACTAACAGTGCAGACCCAGATAAGAGGACTTCTACACTGGGTCTACACTGTTTGTAAATGCCAATACATCCGTTTCGCACAGACTTAAATGTGTTTCTATAATATACCATTTACTTTATTTACAGAATATGGCACGGCTCAAGAAGTGGAGGAATGTAATTATTATATTAGTGGCAGCGTTCTGTATAATACAGTGCTGGAAGAAGCGTGAGTAATGTGACAGAACAATCCATTATAAATAAAGAACTGCAACCAGAGCAGTAGATAAATGTGCGTACCCAAATACTAACCCTTCTGCGCTGTGTCATCAGGGTCTGCACTATTTACAAATTGATTGTGCAACCAGTGCACTCCACAGCAGTGAGTGCAAAGAGAAATAATTGTAGACAGTGAAGATATGTGTAATTATACCACAGGGCATGTGTAAAGTAGAAGAAATGCATTTTAAAATTCGGCAAGAGAAGGGTTAAAATCGTCATTTTCGACCAATCGATGTTGTGACCACTTTTTAGAATCGTCCCTCCGAGACGATTCTAAAGAATGGTCACACCATAGGGTGTGTAGAGAAATGAATAGGTTATTCTTGATAATGTTTAATTTACTCAGCTTATCCGAACCTCTGTTTGCAATACTAGGGGAATCACAGATTTAACCCTAATGCCGCTTTTATAATGACACGTGCTTAAATTCTGATTTATTTCAGTTTTTCAGTACTTCCAATTATTTCAGTTATTTGAGAAACTGATTGCAATGTGACTAACGGGTTAGATCCAGATGTGAAGGGCGTCTCATCTTGACCATGAGTGATTGCAAATGCCAGTAACGGTCGCTGGCCAAGACTGAGTTTAATCATTTGCTTGCTATTCACGTCAATATAAACCTTCGCTTGCTATTCACGTCAATATACCTACATGTAAATAGTGAAGACCCAGATGCAGGAGAAGTAAAGCCACCTGTAAATTTATTTAAATCGATAGCCATATATAAACATTTTCATTGATAATAAAATTGGTACTTGTTACAACAAATACAAAACTCATTGTATAACTGTTTTCCGGATATTAAGAATAACCCTTTTGATTAGGAGTACAGATGTACTGACATTTGCAAACAGTGTAGACCTAGACCAGGCAACTCCTAGAGGTGCCCTCTGATCAGAGTCTACATTGAGTATCATTCAAAATCATCCCGAACATTACATCCTCTCATGCTGAATAGACTCTATCATTGCACGATGATGAACCATTCTATATTTCAATATTCAAATAGCTAAATACCCATTTTCAGGCAAGACACAACGCAATAAGACAATGTCGGAACGTCGAAATGCTTTGACAGCGAAGGAGAGAGATGAATACCAAAAGGAGACGGATGAGGTACAGTTTGCTGTAACCCTTTACTCTATAAATTTTCTACGCCTGTACAAACAGGGTAGACCCGTATGAGTTGTCTGCCCAGGGTCTGCTCTGTTTGCTTATGATATAATATGAATATGATTATGCAATGGCCAAATATTCATTTGATGTGTTCATATGTTAATTATAGGATATTAATCTAATTACTATCTATGATGTCATTATTTCTTGTATAAATATTCATGGAGTAAAGGGATAAATTGTTTGACACAGCTATTTAAAAAAAAAAAAAAAAAGGTCGTCTTTGACAATTGAATGTGAAAACACATAGCAATAGATAAAGATGCGTACTCAAAAACTAAAATCGTCCTTTCTCTCCGAAACCCAAGACGATTCTACAGAATGGTCACAACATAGGGTTTGGTAGGGATTACTACATAAGAAATACTATGCTAGTAGTTTTGAAGTTCAGCTGTATTTTGGAGAGTTGGAAATGTTTTTAAACGCGAGCATTGGCAAGCATTTAACTACTTTTTCTGACGAGCTTAAATACAGCTTAACTTCAAAACGATCAACATAGTAATTCACTTATCATGTAACACCGAGAAAAAATGCAGAAAATGAAGAAAAGAAAGTTTGCTCAAGCGGGTTCGTCCCCTGAATAAAATACACGCAAGTGTAATATACGTGACGTCATATTGGCGGGCAGTGATGTCATCGATTTTTACAACATAAACAAACTTGATTTAATCTTTTTATATGGACAAATAATTGAGACAAAGGTGATCATATGTGTTAAATTGGATGTTTATGTTTTATTCTGCCATTCTCGTCCTTCGGTTTTCCTCCTATCTGCTGAACCAAACTTACATCCCAGTGGGGTCAGTACACATGTACTACACCTCACAAAATACAGCGTCTGCGTGAAAAATATTATGCTAGTAGGAAGTGGCTATATTTGGTTACGTTGCATGATAAGAATTGCTATTCTTGAAAATGTTTTATTTTATGCATCTTATCTGGACCTCTGAAGTCCATTTCTACCGGCGAACATTACACAGCGTACAGAAGATGGTTGTTTGTTTTACTTTTCTCACAGATGGTTAAACATGCCCGAAGGGTTACTAGAGACGCTGAGATGAATGCTAGAGTTGTACATCTCCAGACGAAATGCAAAACCTCGGCGAAGCAAAATATCAAAATTGCATCTCCTCCAACATCCTATCTAAAGCATGTAATAGTTGACCAGAAGAATAAGATGCTTTTCTGTTATATTCCAAAAGTGGCCAACACCAATTTCAGGCGAATTCTCTTGGCCACATCTGGTGTCGTCAGCAAGGAAACTGCTGTGAATATATCTGGATATGACTTTTACACAAAATACAAAGACAAACTTCCGCTGCTCCGGGATTTCCATCATCAAAAACGAAAAGAAATGCTCCAGACGTACACCAAATTTATGTTCGTCAGACAGCCAATGGAAAAGCTTCTCTCTGGTTTTAAAAACAAGTTCTTCCATCCAAACAGACATGAGTCAGATAGATATTACAACGCCATCAATCGATTTTACAAAAAGTTTTCTGTATTAGGGAAGAAGAGGAAACTTGTAGTAAACGCAACTACTCAAACAATTACCTTTACCGATTTCCTGACCTACTGGACGGATTTATACGAACTGGGGGTGTATGTAGACGCTCATTTTGAACTGGCTAGTACATTGTGTCGGCCTTGCACAGTGTCCTACGACTTCATTGGGAAATTTGAATCTCTTTCTGATGACGTGACATTTATATTTGATAAGCTCAACATCGACATGCGCTTTCCAGAGCGGAACGATAATTACAGTGCCATTAAAACTGTAGATGTATTACAGGAATATTACAAAGATGTACCTAAACCTTTACTACGGAAAGTACAAAACATACTGTCGGTTGATTTTGAATTGTTTGGATACAATCATCCAGACTGGGTTGTCTGAATTTACAATACACCTACTCGTATAAACTAGTATCTAAGCCGGTCTTTAAGACATGTGGCAGCTTAATGAAGGGTGAAAGTCCCCAAAATGTGTTTTCTGCATGACTTTCATCCTAAATAGAATAGCCACCTACTTGAAAAGATATGATTTCTTCTTTACTAAAATTTCAGTCTTATTCCGGTTTACGGACCTCCTAACCTCACACTTTAAAAGTGATCCTAGTTAAACACACACTATAAATAAAGGTATCCCCGCTGGATTTCCCAGATCATAGAAGACGGTAAACACAGACAAATGTATAACATAGCATAATAACAACTGTGAATATCCGTGAAATATGTACTCAATAACAGTGCTGATGTCAGAGCAACTGCAGGGAAGCCGTTTAGGGCACGACAGAGAAAAGCCAATACAGAAGTCTGGTAAGCTTATTCCGGTTCTGGGTTTAAGGGTATACCACCATAGAATACTACAGTTGGCCTGTCATCACGCAAGTAAAGAGAGAAGCGTTGCTACCAACTGTAAAGGGGTCAATAACCAAACATGCAGTGATGGAAGTTCATCTGTGTGGTATTGTCAATTATACTGAATGTATTTGAAAAATTTAAATCTCAAACACAACTTGAATTTGAAAGCATACCTGGAGCTTTCGACCGAGTACTTCGGCCTTCGTCATTCGAGCCAATTGTCTTACGGTGAATCGAGCATCAGTTTTGAGGATATTTCGGATTTTTTCTATGTTACCTTTGGTCGTAGTTGTTGCAGGACGACCTGGGTGAGCAGCATCTTTCAGTTGCTGCTGCCCAGCACTAAATTTAGCTACCCACCTACAAACAGTCCTGTTGGACATTTGGCCCTCCCCATAAATGTCACACACCTCGCGGTGAATATCTACAGCCTTTATGCCGAGTAATGACCTACCTTTTATATAGGCCCTAATTTCAAGAACATTTTCAGCTCGTTTTCCTGTCATTTTGTGTATAGTCTAACGAATAGGCTATGAAACGATGTACACTGTACCGAGGCAAGTGAACGTGTGGACGAGATATTTACCTGTGTCACGAGCCAGTGATCACTCAATCGACACGAGGTGGTTTTGTGCATGAATTGCACGATTTCCGCGAAATAAAGCACAGATTACATTATTTATGGAACACCCCTCGTATTTCAGTCATATCACGACGTCCAGCTAATTACAGGTGGAGGAAGACCCCAGTATATATACAGAGTCCAATTTCACTAAATGTCCTGGGCAGTTTTGGTTTATGTGACGTGATACGTCCTTATATAGGAGAGTCGGAAAGAAACTTGAAAACTAGTTTTATGGAACAGACCTAGCACAAGTCAGAGTAGTGAGGTATCACGTCACATAAACCAAAACTGCCCAGGATATTCAATGTTACGTCCGTAGATTGCAATTATATTTACTATTGAGAGGTCAATGTCGGTAATAAAATTTAGAAAATAATTTCCAAATTTGTGATATCTGTAACATTGCTTAAGAAGTTTATAACTAAATAACGACGAACAAGAATAGGCTCGGGCAAACCGAATAAGTTGATAACTATAAACTCTATAAGATGTAGAACGGGACATATCTCCATGTAGAAAAGAATAATTAACAATTTTGAAATTGAAATCTTCCCTTTTATCGTATATTTTTGACGAAATTGTATCATTTGTGAAGGAAATATTTAAATCTAAAAAGTAAAAGTACAAATATGAGTCATGCAGGAAACACCACAAACAGAGCAAACGGCCAGCCCAACAGCAACACAAGAAATACAGCAAATGAAAATAACTATCAAAAATATAAAGAGACGCACAACGACAAAACAAACAAACAATAGGGGGTGTTGGAAGTACCGTCTTGGAACTGTCAGTAACAAAAGTCACTGGGAGTTTTAACCAGTTTAGGGGCGCCCAACCTCACACTTATTCCACCCCGCCCTAAAAGACAGTGTGAATAAACTCTCAGACTAATCTACATCAACCGCGATGGCAAATACCAATTTTAACCCTATGGTTAAACTAGCGTTTTCTAAATCTAGCATTAAAGAAAAGACATCATTAAATTTCAAACTGATGTCTCTCTCTTGTTACACCCTGAATCTACTTGAAAATTGAAACTATTCATGAACAGACTCAATAAAACCGAGTCTGCAATTTTCTCTTTTTGCATTTCTACTTTTGCTTTCGAAGGAGCACCCATTTTCAGAATATTGTAGCTGTAGTTACACGCATTTCATTTATGTTGTTATGTTTTCACAAAAAATGGTTCATATAATGGAAATACTTGCTCATACGTACATGGAATTATGTTTACATAATTATTCTCCGGAGTTTTGCATACCTTCATCATCTTTATAACTAGGCTTAAAAACTTCATATGTATATTCACAATTATGATGGCAATGAATTGACTTCAGACTAGAACCCTTACATCTAGCATCTCTTTATGAGAATTGTCAGAGTTATGTCCCTTTTAAAACTTTCATACACTCAAATTGTGCCACAACTGAAATATCTTAAGAGTTAGACCCATGAAAGTTCACGAGCATTTCACTATCATTATATCAACGACCAAATTAACGATGAGAACCATTTGAGCCAGAATCCATTCATTGTTTAGGCCAAATTATGTCCCTTTATGAAACTCGTATGTAACAGGTAAACTATTAATATCCGATCAACCACTTCAGAGCTAGCTTATTCATAATATACTCTTATATATGTATTATTCAGCATAAGCATTACAACTTGAACTAGAAAAGTATCTATAGGAAATGGATCCCCTCCCCTTCCTTATGATGATATTTAAATTTTACTATCGAAATCTCTCGCTTATTGGCAAGTACCAATCTAATCTCAAGAAGCTTCTGCGACACGGTGTTTCACATCCTGAATTTTATGGTGATGTGATTTACAAACTTCGTAAAATTATTGGACATACCCATTTTCTCACTTTGTTCATCAAATATGTTAAAAAATTCATTAAAAAAGGGATATGATCCTGTAGTACTACAACATACTGCATGTTTGGTTGTCAATCCTTTTACAGTTGGCAATCACGCTGGCCTCTTTGCATGTACGCCGACAAGAAAGGTTTAGTACTCTATGAAGGCGACCTCTTAAATCCAGAAATGGAAGGAGAACGTCGGATATCTGTACTATTTCGTTTTTGTCGTACCCTTTATTACTTTTCTACAGTTACTCTGTTTGCAGCTCAATCATTGAGTACACTAGCGATAGGTGGATACAGTTTGTTCACTTAAATGTTTTCGTTATACATGCACTTTACCACTGTATTTGCCGTCGCGGTTGTTGTAAATTAGTCGGAGAGGGGATACGTTTATTTACACTGTTTGTCTTTTAGGGTGGGGACGGAATAAGTGTGAGGTTGGGCGCCCATAAACCGGTTTAACCCCCCAGTGACTTTTGTCACTGACCGTTCCAAGGCGGTGCTTCCATCTTCCCCCTATTGTGTGTTTGTTTTGTCTTTGTGCGTCTCTTGTTGTTTTTATAGTTATGTAAATTTGCTGTTTCCTTGTGTTGCTGTTCGGGCGACTGTTTGTTCTGTATGTGGTGTTTCCTGCATGACTCATTTTTGTACTTTTTCTGAATTCGAAAAGAATGAACGCTGAACACTATAAGGAAGGAACATTTTATTTTCTCTGGCATTTTTTTAATTAGTTTATCCTTTATAAGAGTTCGTAGTATCGAATGTACACGTGCATTTAACCCTTTCCATCGTATGAACGCCTTTTCACGCCATTTGCAAACACAGTAGACCAAGATCAGACGGGTCCTGCAGGTTCACTTGATCAGGTTCTACTCTGTTTGCTTATGAGATTAATATAATAGACCCAACTCTACACTTGCTACCAATACCAAAAGCTCGTTTATACAAATATCATTATAAAAAGGACAAATGATATTGTACCATTTGTACACCTTATAACTGCATGTAGCTGATGACACAATTTACATGATGCATTAGACATTTTCATCACATTCAAAAAGGGTTTTAGTGTCTGAACATCACCAATCTGCCCGATTCTACAATTGAAACGAAGCGAATTTGGATAAGAAGAAAAATCGGAAGGTATATGGTGAGAAGTAAGATAGTTGTGTATATTGCAAACAAACATATCCTGTAGTTTCAATGAAAAGGTAGTAAAGTCAAGCAGGAAAAGGCACACACAAATCACACCATCACCAAAACACCGACAGAAAGCAATTTATACAGCAATTTAATGAATTTATACACATTCAGAAACACACACATACAGGTCACGTTGTTGAAAAGTAAAATGATGTTGTTGAAAATCGATGTCGAAAAGAATTGAATCAGTGTTTAAAAGTCTATATTGAAAAGTACGGACTCTCTTTTGAATTTAAGGAATTAGTGTTTACAGGTACGGAATTGAAATAGAAAATAAGAATCAATGTTTCAAAGTACGGAATCATTGTTGAAAAGCACTAATCAGTTTGAACGGTAGGGAATCAGTGTTGAAAAGTATGAATCAGTGTTGAAAAGTTCGAAATCGGTGTTGAAAAGTATGAATCAGTGTATTCGCTACTTGAAGAAAATCATTTCTAATTTTCATTCAGATTATGTTCTTGTTCCTGCTGACAAGGCATCAAACAATGTAATCATTATTTGAAGATTGTATTATGTTGATGTTTTAAAGAAGGAGCTAACTGATTCAAAAACTTATATAACAGTTCAAACACCTGAAAAAGATATAGTCTCGGAACATGTAAAAATGTGCAATGATTTTAAGTCTGGTCCTAACATAAAACAACATAAACTTTCTACTTTGTACTGGATTCCGAAACTACATAAAACCCCTTATAAGTCGCGTTTTATTGCCAACTCTAGCTGTTGTACCACTACTAAATTATCTATACTTTTGACGTCCTGTCTTACTACGATCAAAGAACATGTTAAACGCTACTGTGATAAAATATATGAAAATTCTGGTATTAATGTTTTTTGGTCCATAAAAAATTCAAATGATGTTTTAACAAAACTTGAAAATGAACAGTATAACATTTCTTTACTGAGCTCTTATGATTTCTCTACACTCTATACTACTCTACCTCACCATCTTATAAAGGATAGACTTATTAAATTAATAGAAAAAACCTTTGCCAGAGAAAACAAAATGTTCATTGCTTGTAATGTTCAACGTTCATTCTTTTCGAATTCAGAAGTTGAACATTACACAATGTGGACTTGCCTTGATGTTTGTAGATCTCTTACCTTTCTTTTAGATAATATATTTGTGCGTTATGGAGATACCATATATCGTCAAGTTGTTGGTATACCCATGGGTACAAATTGTGCCCCTCTTGTTGCAGATTTGTTTTTGTATTGCTACGAGAGGGATTTTATGCTTAGCTTAAAACCTGATACACAGACCGATATTGTTAATGCTTTTAATAAAACTTCAAGGTATTTAGACGATATTTTGAATTTAGATAATCCTTATTTTGATACTATGGTTTCTTCAATCTACCCAAAAGAACTGTCTTTAAACAAAGCTAATCAATCTGACATTAATGCTTCATTTCTAGATTTGAATCTTTCAATTACAAATGATAAAGTTTCGTCCAAAGTATACGATAAAAGAGAAGATTTTAATTTTAAAATTGTTAATTATCCTTTTCTAGATGGGGATGTGCCACGTTCTACATCTTATGGTGTTTATATTTCTCAACTTATTAGGTTTGCCCGAGCCTGTTCTTTGCTTGAAGATTTTAACAGACGTAATTTAGTTATAACTGATAAACTTCTTAAGCAAGGTTACAGATATCACAAACTTCGGAAAACCTTTTCTAAATTTTATTATCGAAATTTACCTCTCATTAGTAAATATAATTGCAATCTACGGACGTTACTGCGACAAGGCATTTCTCAACCAGAATTTTATGGGGATGTTATCTACAAACTTAGGAAAATTCGGGGTCATATCCATTTTCATGATTTGTTTATAAAACGCATTAAAAAATTTAAAAAGAAAGGTTATGATCCTATTATATTGCAACACACTGCATGTTTGGTTATCGACCCTTTTACAGTCGGTAGCTACGCTTCCCTCTTTGCTTGCGCGATGACAGGCCGAGGGTAGTACTCTATGATGGTATACTCTTAAACTTGGATACAGGAGGAGCTTACCAGACTCATGTATTATTTTTTCCCTGTCGTGCCCTTAACGGCTTACCTGCAGGTGCTCTGACTTCAGCAAAGTCATTGAGTACATATTTGACGGATTGTCACAGTTATTATGCTATGTTTTACATGTTGTCCTGTGTTCACCGTCGTCTATGTTGTGGGTAAGTCCAGCGGGGATACCTTTATTTACAATATTTGTAAAGCTAGGGTGACTTTGAGAGAAGTGTGAGGTTAGGACGTCCGTAAACCGGTTTAAACCCCCAGTGGTGTTTTTGCTGCTGACCGTGCCAAGGCGGTACTCTCTTTGTCACCCTTCCTTTTGTTTGCATTGCGTCTTTGTGCTTGTGGTTTGTTCATGTTGTGGAACGTTTGTCCCTGGTTCTTGTGTGTCTTTTGGTGTTTTCTGTGTTCATTTCGTGTGTGTGTGTGTGCGTGTGCGTTTGGGTGTGTGTGTGTGTGTCATGCTGTCTATCGGTGTTTTGGTGGAGGTTGCGTCTTGCATGTGGCTTTGCCTGCTTGACTTTACTACTTTTCCATTGAAAAGTATAAACAAATATGAACAAATATAGTGATTAAGGGTAGTGCTACAGAAAAGTTTCATACTTGACTTCATTATCTCGCGATGCATCTTACACCGGACCGCTTCTGTACAATCCAAGCATTGCTTAACGCTTTACGCCATGAATATTCATGTAAATAATAATGAATAATAATAATCTTTATTACCTCCAGATAAGGAGAGCATTCATATAAATGGATACAAACAGCGCATTGGTGTATATACATATACAGTGAACAAACTAATGACATGAAAAATATGAAGCCGCTATGTGGCGATGTACACTTGTGTGTAGCTGTTTCCCTTTTGTGAAGCAACTACACCCAACTATGCCACAGCCCATTGAATGGCATGCTTAAGGTAATGAAGCAGAGGTACATACATGTACAATATCATTACAACTGCCACAATATCCATACCGTTCCCTCCACTGCATCAATGCAGCGAGCCAAAAGAACCTGAAATACATTAGTTGACCGCGCTACAATGATGGAAAAGAGAAAATGATATCACATTCGGCATCGAAAAAAACAACAAAATAGAAATAGACATTGCGACAACTACAACAAAGACGACAATGATGATGATGATGATGATGATGATGATGATGATGATGGTGACGACGATGGTGATAATGATAATGAAGATGATGGTGACAGTGAAAGCAATTATAACAGCAATGTTATTTATATAACTCTGACATAATATATAACTGGCGACCCATATATAAGAATTAGAATATCGCTTATAACTGACAGATGCTGATAGCACATTGTTTATTTACATTTTGACTTTGGTGAAAGTGGGATAAGGACGAGGTTGGGTACCCGTAAAACAGGTTTAAGTCCCCCAGTAGCTTATTTTGGTTACTGACCGTTCCAAGGCGGTACTCCTGCTTTCAGCCTATGGTCAAATTTGTTGTTTAATATGCTTAATGTTTAATGTTTTTCGTCTTGATATGCGTCCTGTTGTTTTGTCTTGTTGCTGTACCGTTTCTTGTTTGATGGTGTTTGGTGCGGTGTCATTTCGTGTGTGGCTCTCCCTGTTTGACTATTTTTCCATATTTATACTGTATGTAAGAGTAATAAAATGTGACTCTAGAAACAAACAACGGAGAAGCGAATAATAACGCAGATGTCATGGGCTAATACGTCAGTAAATGCTCCGAATATAGGGAGAACTTTGGCTGTTCTATTCACTGATGTCTCAATATGTTACAGCAAAATGTTCCCACTATTTTAAGACAGACTGGATCTACGTCAGTGTACAAAAGATAGCGAAAACCAGATAGCATATGGATAAGTTGCATACGCGGGGAATATGAAATCAACTTCTCAAACATGTATTTCCCCAAAACATGATGAATGTTTTTCCACAGCCGATGTCTTGCGCTTTGGGTGCGCTCACAGTACAAAGCAATGTGCAGAGCAAACTCGTTCGTTAATTTATTGCACCGTTTACAACGACTAGTGTATGATCTAGCGAAGAGAAAATGCGTAAATTTTACAGCCGCCTGTGATAACTGAAAATACTTACGGTTAGATTTACTTAACAACCAAAACTGACAAGGACCAGAATCTGACAAGGACTGAATATTACAATAATCTTTAAGTATATTGTCAGCTAAGATACGCGACTGTATCAGGGATAATTGCTTAATTTTGATATTGCTGTTGACTACTGTTTTCCAAACATGTCTGGAAGGAAATTCACCTGCCGTGTAGTATGTTACAAGAACACCAGCAAGACCATATTTGCTGCAAATATTGTCTATATCAGGTAGAAACCCTTTTAGCTTACTTTTATTATTAAAATAACCGCAGAGCCTATTGTTGAAAAATGTCTTAATTACGGAGTCACTGTCCAATCTACATAACTGGCCTAAAAATGTAAGTTTCCTTTTGTCTATCTCCGCTTCAATAGATAGAGCTCCTAATATAGTTAATACAATATCTGATCTAGAGATTCGTGATAAACCCTGAATAAATTTCAAACAAAATCTGTTTCATCGTTTTTTAACTCTGACTAAAGTTCACAACCATATAATGCTCTGGGGAGAGCTATAGTATCATATAGACGTTTAGCTGTAACTGGATGAATACCACCCTCATATACTCCACAATTAATTACACTAAAAAACGTTTTCCTTAATTTACTTGAACATTCATTAACTATTTGTGAATAGTCATTATTTTGATTGAATAGCACACCTAGGTGTGTATATGACTCCCGTTCATTGACTATATCGTTGCCTAGATGCCATTGTCGTCCATTATCTGACCTTTTCGATTGTTTCTCATTTGTAACAATCACTGCTGATTTGGCTGCATTATATTCATATCTAAAGGAACACCCATATCGGTAACAAATGTTCATCAACTCTTGCAAGACAGATTTAAACAAAGATAGCAAGACCATGTCGTCAGCTGAGGAAGGACATATAATATCTAGATTATAAACAGTTAACCCGTACTGGCTGCATACCAGTTTGTTCATTAAATCATTGATGAAAATAAGATAGAGGTGTGGACTGATTACCCCACCCTGCCGAGTTCCTTGTAAAATCGGGAAACAGATAGAAGTATAGCCATTACTTCTCACTCTACTCTGCATATTCTGGTATAGATTGTATATGGCTTTGAACAGGTATGTACTTATTTTAGTATTAAATAGTTTTACAATGAGGGATTCGTGCCATAATCTGCCAGATGCTTGACGTACATCTAAAGACAGGCAAACAACTTACTGTTATTCTCACAAACATAACCGTTAATTCTCTAAAGAGAAATGATGTCATAAGACAACCCATGCCTTCTCTAAAGCCACCCTGTTGTCCATTAATTTCATAGCTATGTTGCTTCATGCGTGAAAGAATAATGGACTCGTACAGTTTTAACAAGAAGGACGAAAGTGTTATTGCCCTATAATTACCTGGATCACTGTGAGACTTATTTCCGCCTTTATGTAATAAAATTATATCGCCCTTTTTCATGTCTGCCGGACAGTAGGCATGTTTTAACATACTTGTAAAAAGTTTGGCACAAAGTTATGCATAAGGACACCACCAAATTTAAAATTTTCATAAAAACACCCATCAGGTCCACAGACTTTATTTCGCTTGGCTCTGTCGCAAGCACGCTTTACTTCTTCATCAGAAACCACTACATCGGTATAACTAAATCTCAAGTTCGAGACATACTCATTAATACTATCTAGTTCTTGCCTGACTTGGCGCATGGTAGAGTCAATGAAATCTGCAGTTTCAGTCGGAGTATACAAATCCTTAAATAATGAGCCAAACTTTCATTAATTAACGCCGGGTCTCTATATGTAGTGTTATTGAATACTATTTCGTTGCCTACAGTAGAATGTGCCTTGGTTCGACGACGTCTTATGCATGTCCAAAACAACTTTATACCTACTTCTGCATATCTGTCTATATCTTCATGAAGCTTTAATATAAATTGAAGAACCTTTTGGCGGTGAATTTTCCTAAAGATGCGTTTAGCATGTTTATATTCAACAAAAGTTAAGTGACCACTGCCACGTGGTTTTCCACTGTCTATCCATTGCCGGCGTTTTACCTTCGATATTTTACAAACTGGCTTCAATTCGTCATCCCAGTATGGTTTGAAAAAACGCTTAAATTTGGACTTAGGAAAACAGTGTTCATTACCACTGTTAACCATTGGAACGATTGTATGATAAAGGCCGTCTATCTGAGAAGTGTCTGTGATATCTTTCCTCAAATCAGAGCCATATATTTCACTAAGTCTTGTGTTTAAAAATGACTGATACTTTTCAATGTGTTCCTGTGTTACTTTCTGCCAATTAATATTAAACGTGTTTCCACTATCTGAGGGCACAAAGCCAACAGTTGGTATTCTAACTGAACATAAAATCGGACGATGACTAGAAACATTCAATGCATCGTCATCGGGTACATAGGCACTCGATGACAGGAACGAATTAAATCGATGAAATCGATATAAATGAATAAAAAACACTTTGCTTTGTCCAAATCTTACGATAGATTGTCCAAAAACTCAGTTTTTATACAAGCATGAATTCCCGTGTCATGGTGTATATAAAAAGACCAGGTTCCCCTCTCGTCATTTTTTTTAAACAACGGAAGTGCCGATATTTTACACTGACCCGGCTAGCGCGCGGTTTTGTACGTCCTCTTCGGGAACCAGTACCAAAGCTGTATTTCGCGGGATATGTCATTTTCTCGAAAATTATGTCCCTTTTTCACTAGATTAAAGCACAGATCTTGCTGCTGATTAAACATTTTGTTTTGTTTACATGTTTTTTATTCATTTATATCGATTTCATCGATTTAATTCGTTCCTGTCATCGAGTGCCTATGATCGGGTATACTACATTTAACGCACATGTCTATCTTCTCAATGGGGTATAAGTATGTGGTCAATGGTAGAGCCAACATTGCCATTGTAATTAAAATTAGTGCTCTTATTTCCTAATAAAATGCAGTTTACGGACTCGATATTATTCGCTCTAAGCAATTGAGAAAAAAACTGAGCTACGTTTAGAGTCTATATTTAACTCTGTGTTCATGTCACCCATTATAAGTACAAGGCCTTTTTTACTAAATCTGAATAAGAGATTTTCAATTTTCTCTATATAGCCCTTAAAAGCCTTTACCCCGTGGTTCGAACAGGGTATATAAACTTGAAAAATAAAAACAACATTATACGGGTCAATTTGGAGCTGAATACCTATGATCCTATCGTCCTCTATATCGAGCGGTGAAATTACAGTACTTAAAGACCGTTTCCTTAAAATACAAACACCGCCTTTGCCAATTTTTCTATTACTAGGCAGTGCTAAGCTAGAATCTGAAACCGCATGACTGCAGTACATATTGTCTATGGAGCTCAAAATATTTAGATGTTCTGCTACGCCACATATATCGATATTATTGTTACTTAAAACGCAACATAGATAAGAAGAACTAGACATAATGCCAGTGGCATTCCAAGTCATCAGATTAAAATCCGCCATAATGAAAAGCCAGAGTTATATACATAGAAGTGCACATTGCACATTTTAACAAACATACAACAGTACAGTCAAACCTGTTTACAGCGGACACCCGACGAAGAATCGGCGAAATCCACAGAAACCGAAAGCCGCCAAATGCAGGAGAGAAAGCGCACAAAACGCTCACAAAGTAGCGCCTCATACTATTTTCGTTCTGCACCATGCACTGAAACAACACACAGATTGCCCACTGACCCTCATACAAGCGTCCACCATACACAGGTTTAATTGCATATACAGCACGTGAACAACACCATTCACGTGAATCATTGAACCCATGAATGATTAAACAAACGGGCACTTTAGCACAGAATATCAGTAGATTAACCACTAGCCGCCCGACACAAACACAGGTGCCCGAACTGGATCCATACTGGCTGACTTGATATCAATTACACATATATTAAGTTTTGTAATGTTCAGCACTTGGGTACAGAAACAGTTGGCCATGTCAGATACTGTAGAATCATATCTATGTTATATCATAAACAAACAACGTAGAAACTGTAGACTCAGATCTATACACACACATAAGCAACTAACAAACAAATGTGCAGAAAAGAGCAAGACGGACTCGTTCCATACTTGGTAATTACCTCCCTTTGTACTGATGTACTCTAATTACCTCCCTTGTGTTGTTGTAATCCGAACTTTTCTATTAGTCGTTGTTTGCTTTTTTTAAGCATAGTTAAGCACGCTACTATTGTTTTAAACAATGTACCAATTTAAAATGACACCCGCGTCTTTTCTGTTTGCATTTCTGTATGTATGTCTCTCTCTCTCCTTTCCCTCCGCCATCTCTCCGTCGCCGGTTCTCTAAGTTTTATTATTGTGTGTGTGTGTCAGTGAAACTGTTGAACCACAGCTTGAATTCTAAGGGAACGCCTAGTTCTTTGTTTCATCTGGATTATGCTGTTTGCAAACGCATGTAACTTGGCAGACATTTCAGTATCTAAACATTCAAGACGATACGCAGTGGAGGTAACTCATCCTGAAGGTCGGTATGTGTTTGAAGAAGTTAATCCCCTATAAGCAATTTATAAAACGATAAATGTATTTTTCGCTAATATATACAGTAAAACCTCGCTAATTCGATCTCTCAAACAAATATCATTATCGCTGTTTATGAATGCGATAGCTTTACGCAGTCGAAAGCTCTTTGGGAGATTTCTGTATGACTTTCCCTTTGTATTTTGCAAAACAAATTAAGAGTTTTCGGGGTTTAACTACATTCCTTTGCTTTCTTTCTTTAAAAAAAAAACAATATTAAAGGTATCTTTGTGTAAAAATGTTGAACAGCATAGACCCAATCTAGCGTACTTAAATGGTCCCTTCAACATGAAAAAGCCGGATTCTCATATATCTACACAGTACATTTCTTATGATATGAATACATTTTCACGCCATTGCAAACAGTGTAGACTCAAATCAGGCAGCCCATGTTGGACCGGTCTGATATGGGTTTAATCTGTTTAATTATGAAATAATACAGCTCTGATACAATAGTTTTCTGCCATGGTAAAACTTTCTCTTTATCACGATGTCTAAAGTTGTTATACAAATCAGCTAATTTATAGCCATACAATCATTTGTTCGTACCATATATTCACGAGGTCATGCTAAGCGGGGTCCGATATCCAAACAGTTTGGATCCATATACAGTAAACCCCCGCTAATGCGACCACCTAAAAGATGTATAACTATGGGTGCTAGATGCAGGTGTTAGCTTAATTCAGGACAAAAGTAATGCAGAAAGCTCCTAGAGGAGCTTTCTGCATTACTGTTGTCCTGCATTAAACAACAACCTGCTTATACAAACAACCATGTTTATTCATTAAGTGGTCGCATTAGAGGGGTTCCACTGTACATGTACGACGCTTAACTTCTCGGTGTCGTATCAGAAGTTGTTTGTATCTCGTTAAGCGGTTTCTCAAATCAGAACCCCTAGACCCTGTCAGCCGAAACACCTTTACCTTGGTCTAATGTAGTATTCCGCCTTAATCTTGTACCTCATGAATATTCATGTATGAAAAAAATTAAAACATAGTATCTTTTATAATAGCATAGCAACATCAACATGTTAATATGTGGTAGAAACTGCAGGATAAGATATATATCCCTCCATAAGCAAACATCAGACACTAGTCGTGTTCTAGTCTGTGTGTAAAAGCGTGTTTCTGTCAGGGAGAGGGTTAACGAATCCTGGCGGCCATTTGACTGCGGCTATTGCGCAGGTATTTGTGAGTTATTATATACGTTACCTAGTAGAGGGCGTTACCCGTGTGCCTGAACTAGTTTATCAAATTGAACACTACCTTTAACCATTTCCCTGGTCGAATGTTCGTGTAATAAATCATGACATCATGACTATGTACTACTGGATTATTATTAAATTGCATATGTACACAAGAGTGTTTGGTATTGGTAGAAACTGTACAGTCAGCTCAGTTATAATTTCATAAGCAAACGGAGTAGACACTGTTGTAGGAGCCATCTGATTTGGGTCTACTATGTTTGCAAATGCGTGAAAAGGCGTTTATATGAGGGAAAGGGTTAATGCACTTAGTGTTATTTCTGTTGGATATTAATCTTAATCCAGTTAACCCTTTGCTCCATGAATAGTCACTTTACTCCATGAATATTCATTTTACTCCATGAATATTCATTTTACACCATGAATACCCACTTTACATCATGAATATTTACTTTACTCCATGAATACCAACTTTACACCATGAATATTCACTTTTACTTCATGAATATCCACTTTACTTCATGAATATTCACTTTACTTCATGAATATCCACTTTACTTCATGAATATCCACCTTACACCATGAATATCCACTTTTACTTCATGAATATCCACTTTACTTCATGAATATTCACTTTACATCATAAATATTCACTTTTACTCTATGAATACCAACTTTACACCATGAATATCCACTTTACTTCATGAATATTCACTTCACACCATGAATATTCACTTTAACTAATGAATACCCAGTTTACATCATGAATATTCATTTTACACCATGAATACCCACTTTACATCATGAATATTTACTTTACTCCATGAATACCCTCTTTACACCATGGATATTCACTTTACTCCATGAATACCTACTTTACTCCATGAATACCAACTTTACACCATGAATATTCACTTTTACTTCATGAATATCCACTTTACTTCATGAATATTCACTTTACTTCATGAATATCCACTTTACTTCATGAATATCCACCTTACACCATGAATATCCACTTTTACACCATGAATATCCACTCTTTTTTTTTTTTTTTTTTTTTTTTACTTCATGAATATCCACTTTACTTCATGAATATTCACTTTACATCATAAATATTCACTTTTACTCTATGGATACCAACTTTACACCATGAATATCCACTTTACTTCATGAATATTCACTTTACACCATGAATATTCACTTTAACTCATGCATATTCACTTTACTTCATGAATATTCATGTAAGAAATTATAACATTGTGAATGTTAATTAGTTTAATATTTATAAAGATGCATAAACACGAGAATATTTGGCCATGGCAGAAACTGTAGAATCGTATCTATATAATTATTTCAATACTTTTATTCTCTTCGCAATTGGTGTATGCGGGTCGGGGAATTTAAAATGCACACATAAGACATGCACCTGTATAATGTTAATACTTGGACAATAACTATGCAAGACGTTGTATGCGTTATAGCATTTATCAGAGATTAAACACATGTGTCTATATGGTGTAATCTAATATATCCTTGGAAAGAAAAACAAATAAGAATGGAAAGAAAGACATGCCTCATTACAGTTAATTTTAAATGTATTATTATATAATTATTTCTTGTACTAAACGGTGTTTGCCATTGTAGTGAGCCGTGGATATCTCAAGACCAATTGTATATATAGGGAATATTACACGAAGTGACGATATGAAGTGTCCCGGCGAGTGAGAATACCACGGCCAAACAATCACAAATGTGATCCAACCCGTCATATCGTCACTTCGTATGATATTCCATTTATTATATACATGTTTTAATAAAAGAACACAATAGAGCATCTATATTCTAACTCCTTTTGTTCAGAAACAGAAAACATAGTCCATTCATGAATGGCGCATTGATTTACAACTGCGGATCTTGTATTGCCTGCTTGTGCAATACGGAAACTTGATCTGAATGGTTATATTGCATGGTCGAATACAATCGTATTTTAAAGCAGAAACTGACAGGTATATAATAAAAATTCATACTCATGTTCAAATGCTTCAACTGTTCCTTTAGTGTTGGCTATGAATCTACCTGTGTCGATCGTGATTTTGAGATACCTTTAAATGATATTAGGTACATGTCCTATTTAAACAGTCTAATGCTATATATAAAGTGTTTAAGACACATTGTAACGATATTAATTTTATGACAGTCTGTGGCACAAAGGATAGATTCTAAACAAAGATTATATAAGTATTTATAACATAACGCGTGGCTTCAGCGTGACGTAACGCTATCATGTATATTTTGATATTCACGGGCATATATTCACTAGTGAATAACATTCGAACGACCTAACTGTATTCATACGCGCTGTCAAAACAAACTGACGGGCGGTGACCTACCTGTCAACGATTGAGTCATGACAGATGGCAAAGGACTGCTGGCACTTCCGCCTTAATTTCGATAAAATCACAGGGGTTTGGACCGCTTCATGGGGGTCTATATGTACTATATAATAACAAGGGTTCCAACTAGCAGAACCGATATCCGTGTACCACGAGTACAAATATGACTGTAACTCTTACAATTTGAATGATAATTTCGTTATTCTTTCGGCTATTGAAAGCCAATATATTTTTCTATCAAATAAATATAATCTTATAACGGTAACTTATGAACAAGTATCAATCCAACAATGATTTTCTCAAAATTTCACGTGTTTTTAGGGTCATTGACAAACGTTCGTTCACTCCGGTTTCACTATATCACAGCAATAACCTGACCATTTGCAGTTCAAAACATGGCGTGAGTCAATAAAACGAACCAATTCTAACACCCACCTCCAATTATTTAGTCCCCAGCATCAAAAGAATGATGTAAAACTAGCGAGTTTTGTCAGTTTGCTTCAAATCGTCGAGGAAGGAGCCATTGTACGTGACGTCACGGATTTTCCAACTTTTCCTTCGCTCATCCAATGAAATGGCTCCATTCAAATTTGTTGCAAAATGGCAGCATCCGAAATAGAAACATAACGACAGACGGAAAGGCCGCTGTTGCTAGTTGCTTATTTATTAAGAGGACAAAACAAACGGAGATTGGTGATATAATTGGGTTGTTTTATTGAACCACGCCATCTTTTGAACTGAAAAGCGCTAGGTTATGGCTGTGATATAGTGAAACCGGGGTGAACGAACGTTTGTCAATGACCCAGAAAACACGTGAAATTTTGAGAAAATCGTTGTTGGATTGATAATTGCGCGTAAGTTACCGTGAGAAGATTATATTTATTTGATAGTAAAATATATTGGCTTTCAATAGCCGAAAGAATTACAAAATTATCATTGAAATTGTAAGAGTTACATTCATATTTGTACTTGTGGTACACGGATGTCCGTTCTGCTTGTTGGAACCCTTGTTATTATATAGTACATATCGACCCCCGTGAAGCGGCCCAGACCCCTGTGGATAAAATAATACAAATTATAGTCGCTGTCAGTAAATATCTACAAAATGTATGACAAAAAAGCCCTACCA
Organism: Azorinus chamasolen; assembly: GCA_963576725.1. Taxonomy (NCBI): domain Eukaryota; kingdom Metazoa; phylum Mollusca; class Bivalvia; order Cardiida; family Solecurtidae; genus Azorinus; species Azorinus chamasolen. The sequence goes on along the minus strand of OY755235.1, from coordinate 108,024,964 downwards.
GCTACTCTGACCCAAACCATCCATACATAAAACTTTACATTTTCTTCACCGCATATCCCTTTGCTTATGCAGATTTCTAATCATACAAATATTATCTCGTCAATCAACAACTATAGCCATCTGAATCCAATAGAGCACAAACATATTTCAAATATCTTATATACTCCAAAATAGCTGATTGCGAAAATCTTCCTCCTGTTCCAACACAGTTTTACACTGAAGATTTTTTTTTCTCGGTGGAAACGTCCATGTCAATACTACACTGATGAAGGGCTTAATATACCAGCACGAAGGCGCATTTTGAATCCCATTGACAGTGAGTGTCAGACATGTAGGCGAACTGTATATGGGTCTTCATTTAAACCATGAGCAAATGGCGCACTTTACAGAGACACATGTTGTGTACAGCGACGTCATAATGTGACGTGTTTGTATGTCGAAACTGTAACTCAAAATTTATTTTGACGTGTTTCTGTAGCTTTTTGTTATCATAAACTATCACAGTTCAAATGAATAAAAGAGATGTCTAAATTAGATCCTGGTTGATATAACAGTAAGTAAAAAAAAAAACCAGTTGGAAATGTTGGACCTACTTTGTCACAGTTACTTAGCGAACCTAATAACACATTTCATTCATCGTTTCTATATGTAAGGAGAATTTTATAACAATCCACGTTATTGCTGAAATATTGGTTGCAAAAAAACATTTGTGTTTGTTATGTTATAAATAGAATCTTACATTCCTGTTCTTGATTATTGGATTTATTAAATTCATCTTTTTAAAACGATAGAAAACTTGCTAAAGCTCCCTTTTTATCGTTTTAAAAAGACGAATTTAATAAATCCCATAATCAAGAACACGAATGTAAGATCCTCTATTTATTTAGTTGTAAAATGCGGTGTAGAATCCTTAATTGTAACCATTGCAATGTGGTGTCTCGCGTTAATTTAAATGGTAGTTTGTAAAAGTGCTTCCAATGTGTATGTGTAAAACTATATTGGACGCCCCATTTTGATTTACTAGTAGGTTCATGCGTATATTTGTTTAGATTGCCGTAGAAGATTCCTCTTCGATATATTGATCTAATGATTGTGTCTATCAAATGAGTTGTAAATGGTATATATCTATGTCATTTATTTGTCTATCATGTCCAATAAAGATACAGTGCTCCCTCCCTGCAACGGCCCTCTCAATAACGATTCCCTCCTTACAACAAAGCATGTCACTGTTACCGAAACAACAAGGCTCCAGACACAACTCTTTCCCCTCATTTTTTCTTTATGCCTCCATCAAACCCTATATTGTGACCACTCTTTAGAATCGTCACTTTGTGACGATTCTAGAGAGTGGTCACAACATGGGGTTTGATGGAGGCATAACGGTTTTAGTTCCCGAAATATACCTTTTCTTGGGATCTGCAAACAAGCTAATTATGTTTTATTTTCCCTCCCTATAACAACTCCCTCTGAACAACACATACAATTTTCGCATCCCAAAGGGTGTCGTTGTAGAGAGGGAGCATTGTACTACTATAGAAATCACCAAAAAATGAAGCGAGTTAACTTTAAGATCCATGTTTCAAATTCGTGCTGTGTTAGTTGTTTGCCTTTCATCATATATATATATATATATATATCATTTATAAAGCAAACTCCTTTGTCAAACCATCTTATCAAAAATATGTTTCCCCAATTAAAAGTTAAGGATTGTTAAAGACATTACCCAGGTCCATTCAATGATCCCCCCCATTGTTCTCAATAGGCGTGAAAGTAACAGTAAAAGCATGATACAAGTGTGCAAAATATGGCAAGCCGTCTCATTCTGTCTAGAGAGGCCCTGACATACAATTAGTCAATTACATATACTGCATTAGTGACAATCTAATCATTTCCAAATCATCAAATGTAAGAGACGGGCCTCACATGGAACGCTCCAGTGGTTCTTGACAGGCAGACTGCTATAGTTCTTACCATGTGCCGCATGCTTTTTCACAGGTTAGCTGTAAAGACCCAAGCCGGCCAAGGGAATGTCTTTAAATAGAGGGCATTTTAATTGTTCAGTGTAATTATATATGGTTAATGTCGAGATAAATAGGGAGTATGATAATAAAACATATCTATAGAAAATGGTTTTAGTTTGTACCGGTATTTCTGGTTAATACTTGTTCCCTGTTATCAGTATAGTTTTGTTTAACCCTTTCTTCCATAAATACGCCTTTCTACGCCTCCGTAATAGTCACGTCTTGAAACAATTGTGATAAATAGAGCATTTGCTCCTATAGGAGCAAATGCTCTATTTATCACAATGGTTTCAAACTACAAAATTCTAAAAAATGTAATTTTCTCTAGTTAATGCTCCTCCATTCAAAGAGGTTGAGAATTATGTTTTGTTTAACCATTTCGTCCATAAATACGTCTGTCTATGCTTCTGGAATAGTAACTTCTTAAAACCATTGTGATGAATAGATATATAGATATTCTTTATTTCCTCCTTAAGGAGAGTTCACAATACAAACAACAATCACATTACACAAAATGACAACACTATTAACAATGACAGTATGAACATGGAAACAATTATTATGTAGTAACGTTACAGTAGATTTTCAGTAAATGAAATGAATAAACAGGACAGGTAAAGATGCACTGATTCCCCTACTCTGTAGACCCATATCGAAATGAAATATATGGGACATACTTATGGCATTATACAGCCAATCTGGACAAGTATGCTACCATGCGTTAGAATGGGAGGAAGTCGTTCGGATAACAGTGTAGACACAGCATATAGGGTTCATTGCGAGCCACTTTGATCAGGGTCTACACTGGCTGTCATCTCCTAAGATAGTTCCGACGACAATCCAAGACAGTCCACGAAAGCCGGCATATTGCAAACAGAGTAGGCTCAGGTCCCGTGGTTCCATGCTAACTCCCTTTGGACGGGATGTGCACCAATACGCAAGGTAAAAGTGAAGACGGTACCCAACTAGTGACCTACTTGCCTAAATAACAAGGACGCACACGAGACAAAGCTCGTGTCACTACTGCTGACTTGAGTATTCCCGCCTGTGAGCGAGCGGGAGACTTTCGCAAACAGTGTAGACACCACTACGAGGTACCCATGGGTCCCTATTGTAATAGTTTACACGGTTTGCTGTACCAAGGTTACCCTGTAACCCGTGTCCGCATCCGTGTCCAATAATTCAGACAGGCAGATAAAGAAACACACATATACATATACACACATATATATATCTAATTACATATTTATACTACGATGTCTGGAACTCGGGTAACTCAAACTTTGGATAACTTAAACTTAAAGTTCAGTCCTCCCAAAACTTACAATACACAGTTACTCTAAAATGTATCGCTACAGATATCTGAAAACACATGTGTTAGCCTAATACAGATCTAACGCAACGCTGAAAGCTCCTAAAGGAGCTTACAGCATTACTCCAGACCCGCATTAACCTGTGGCCTCGAGAAAGATATCGGATGACTCGAAGTTCTGCCATCTCGAATTAACATGTATGACCCCTTGAAGTTCGAGTTATCGAAGATCTACTGTACATTCCGGTAATGCGAGACTAAGTCCAAAGACGTATATTGCTGATATGCGTACTCTATGAGGAAGATATCAAGTTATCTGCAAACAGAGTAGACCCAGCTCATAGGGTCCACTGAAAGCATATTTTGAACGTGATCTACACTGTTTGTCTTCATTACCATATGGCAGGAATGCTACTCACAGGAGCATATATAGGAGCTTATAAGCCTGTACATGAATATATCGCAGACTTATTTTAGTGACAGTAACCCTGGTTATATCATCTATATCAAGGAGGGTAAATCCTGATATAAGTTGCAGCAGCTGATCAAATATAGGCATTGAGATTAGTTTACAGAAAGTATTGTCCCCTAGACATAAGTGCAGAGCTTTCCACATATCATTTCTGGTTTTGTCCTTGGAATTACAGAACATTACTATATGAATCGCTTCGACAGAAGTCGAGCAATTTGGACATACCGATTTGAACTTTCTTGAAAATAACCTACTCATTACATTAACTGTAGTCATACAGTAATCTAGTTGTTCTCTGTACAACCGACTAAATTGCCACAGAATACATGGTACATATTCACTGTGGATTTTCCAGAATTGTTGTAAAGGCGCATTTGAAGCCACCCTTGATTCAAACTCAAAATTTACAAATTGCTTAATGCTCGTTTTCACAATACGTTTCCATGCATCTGGGGCTGGAAATTGAGCAGTGTGCAGGAAGTTTCGACATAAATGCAAAAGTTTGTATTTTCCAAGTATGCGATATATATCTGGCATAAAACCCAAGCATTTCCTTGGTTTGTTTATGAATGTTGTTAAGCGATTTATAAACATGGTTTTAATTTTGAATGGTCCTTGGATGTTGCAAAGTTGACCAAATAATAGCAACTTCCGTTTGTCAATAAGTTCTTCGATGGGTTCGAGTCCTAGGCAGCTGAGGGCAACTTCGGTACTTGTGAACTGTGCCATGCCTTGCATATGTTTAATACATTTTCTGTGGGTGCGTTCTAAATTTAGGACCTGGCTGTCTGTGAGGCCATTCCATAGTTCGCATCCATATAGAGCTTTTGAGGCAACTACTGACACGTAAATGCGTTTGAGTGTGAGTGGGTGTAAGCGATCTCTGTGCAGCCCACAATCGACTAGGCTGAAGAAAGTGCGTCTGAGTTTCGAGCAGCACTCCAGAACAGTTTCATTAAGATCCATTTGTCTATCATTAAGAACTCCTAAATGAACATATTTGTCCGTCTGTTCTATACTATCTGGGCCGAGATTCCAGCGGAGAACTTTATCGGTACTGACGCGGGTCTCATTGTATACCACAACTTTACATTTATTTGGATTATAGAAATATTTATTCTGTAAGGAATTTGAGTAACATGTATCAATTTAAGATTGTAGACCATTTGGTGTGAGAGCCAGAAGCAGCATGTCGTCTGCCACTGTCAGACAGCTGTAACTAACAGTGTTTAACCGGAAGCCGTAATTATTTGCTCCTATTTTATTGAGTAGGTCGTTTATATAGACTAGGTACAAAGTTGCACTTAGTACTTGGCCTTGCCTTACTCCTTTACCTATAGGGAATCAGTCAGAGGTTTTACCATTTGATTTAACACATCTACATATATCGCTGAGTAGGTTTTCAATTATTTTGATAACATTTAAGTTAAATCCCATCTTAAATAGCTTTAAGAGTAACAATTTAAAATCAACGTAGTCAAATGCTTGCTTGGCGTCAAGGTAGCATGCGTATAATCTCGAGTTGTTCTCTCTAGCGTAATAAATGCATTCCCGTGCCAGAAATGACGTCATTATACAACTTATATTCTGTTGGAATCCGCCCTGCAGGGGATTTAAAACTAAAGAACCGTCGCTATCAATTGTATGTAGCAACACCTTTTCATATAGTTTCAAGACTTTTGAGCAGAGGGATATGGCTCTATAGCTATTAGGGTCATTTTTCTTCGTGTTTCCGCCTTTAAATAATACTGATATTATCCCTTTTTTCATATCTGGTGGGCAATAAGATATATTAACCATGGCTTGATAGAGTTTTCGAAGGATATCAAGTAGTATTTTATCACTGTATATCAGGTTTTCATAATATATTCGGTCCTGACCACAAGCTTTGTTCTTTTTACATGATTTAAGTGCCTTATTGATCGATTCCTCGCTTATTGTTACATTTGTGTATGCTGATATCTCAGTGTTTCCGGATAGAGCTGCAAGTTCTTCAGATGCATTATTTAAGTATTCATTATCGAATAACGCATCAGGCGTCGGAGAGTAAAGCAAACTAAACTATTCCTTCCAACCATTGTTATTACTTTCGGGAGTTTTGCAACAAACTCCGTTGAAGTTAATTTCATGCATTTGACTATTTGACGACTGATTTCGACTTTTTTAAATACGTTTCCAGAATGTATTACTGTCTACTTCCGCGGTTGCATCTAGTTCAGCTTCCATAGATTTCATGTGGTCTATAACACATTCTCTATGGTAGCGTCTGAATACTGATATGTGTTGTTTGTACTCTGCGTAAGATCTATGATTTGGGCCGCGCGGACGATTTTCTTCCAACCATACCTTTCTTTTTATAGTCATGTTGTTATGAAGTATTGACAATGTTTTATTCCAGTATGGTTTAATGTGGGGTTTGTACTTCGGTTTTGGTATACACTTTTCATTTGCTTCATTTATTTTATCAACAATAGATTTGTAGACCTTATCAATGTTGGACTTTGACAGAATTTGGGATTTTGAGATCATTTGAAGTAGTTTATCGTTTTCGACAAATTGTGTGTACCCCTCTATACTAGAGTATTTAACGTTACGCTAATTAATACAAGGTGCAGTCTCCCTTACAGTTTCGTACCTTTCAACTGTATACAGTATAGAACAGATTATGGGTCGGTGGGTTGAAACATTCAGAGCACTGTCGTCTAGAATCTGACAGGATGTGACGTCACGTACATCTGAATTTTGTAAAAAAGTAAAATCAATCAGAGTTTCCCGTGAACAATTATACGGGACATTACTGTACTCCGCACCTTGACACAAATTCAATGTCTTTAGAGGGACTAGATCAAAATGCAATAGAATATTAGTCAAATGTCTACCTCTGGTATCTATAGAAAAATTGTTACAATTTTCTGTTCTAGAGGGTAATTGTGTATTAAAATCTCCCATTATAATCACTTTGCCTTTATCACTGTAGGAGGATAATATATTTTCAACTTCATCCATGCTTAGCCTATACCTTTTAACAGAATGGTTTTTACACGGAATGTAAACCTGGAACATAAACACATGTAATTCTGGATTAACTAATATGTCAATACCAATTATATACCGGGTATTAGTGTATAAAGGGTACACCATATTGGATAATTGTTTCTTCCACAGAATGCAGAGCCCGCCTTTACCAACTCTACGGTTGCTTGGTGGGTCAAGGTCAGGATCAGACACAGAGAAACTTGTATATTGACTGTTGATACAGTCTAAAAACGATAAGTCATGCCTGTAAAGCCAGTGCTCACTAATACCTACAAAATTTACATTATGAGTTGAGAGAAATTCACTTAGGTAGCTAGAGCTAGACATAGTGGCAGTAGTGTTCCATGTTGCGAAGTTAAAACACTTTCCATCATTATTATTACTGGTCAACTAATCAATATCGCAATAGTCTCCGCCAAGCGCAGAGAAACGATTGCGATATTCATCATTGCTACCATAATAGTTCGTATGCTGATCATGGTTGTAGTCTTTCGCTTCATAGGTATCATACTCATAGCGTCCATGCTCGTTTCCTGCCCTTTGCTTTTTAAGCGCGTAGTGCGATAACCACGGTCGACACGTAACACCTCTGGGCCAAAATAACGGATCGTCCGTCATATCGTCGGCATTACCATCGTCCTCAACGTTTACACGTATGATCACATTGCTAACATTGTTTCTATAGGAGCAAATGCTCTATTTACCACTACGGTTTCAAATTACAAAATTCTATTTTTTTTCCTTTTTCTAGTTAATGCTCCTTTTCGGTAGATTTATTCAAATTGGTTGGATCTAAAATAGCCTATGGAGGAAAGGGTTAAACATAATCTGTTAAAGTTGACCAATACATGTATGCATTTGACGTTATTATTCGACGGATTCAGGTGCATGTTAGGCCTTGAATAAAATTTTGTATATTAACCATTCTCAAACCGACATATTCATAATCATTAACAAGCACATCTTTTTCGTATTTTCGTTCTGCCCTGCCAGATAAAAACTTTTTAACTGGTTTATATATTGTTTGATCGGGTTAGGCACACTATCTTATCAATTTCGACCTTAAAATGGAGACACAATAGTTTAAAGTCGCATTTTACTTATATTACCCCACTAGCATATAGACCAGACCCTAATTAGATGACTCCTATAGCAGCCGTCTGATTTGGGTCTACTCTGTTTGCAAAGGCGTAGAAAGGAGTAAGTTTATGGTGTAAAAGTTTAATCATGACCTGGCTCCCATTTGCCTACAACTTGGATCATGACAACGAAGTTATAGAAATATTTTGCTTGAGATAATTCTCAAGGATCTAATTGGTCAGAGTTTGAGCATGCTCAAAATCTTATCAATCTCTGGGTCAAAGGTTATAAAACTTCTGAGTTTAAGACCAATCAGGGTCCATGCTTATACAACTTTTAGCTGAGTTTGAGTTCGTTCTCAAGTTTTTTGATTGGTCAGATTTGAGCCTTTGTCTCAAATCTGACCAATCAAAACCTTGAGAACTCAAATCTGATGAGATGCCGGGTAACACAGTGTTAGCCTCACTAAGATATGTCTGTGGAGAAATTCTTTTTTCAGATACGTTAACTCTTTCTCTGTTCTATATTTATTCAAAATGTCAATACCGACTGAATAGCTATAGACCAAATAGTTATAATGAAATACTGAAGGTGGAACATTGTAGACATTTTAGAAACTAAAGAAACAGATCTATCAAATTCCATTAGCATACAAAGTTTACCCTGAGTATACGTATATTGGTCTACTCTGCTTGCAGGTTCGTGAAAACGCGTTTATATGTCAGGAAAGTGTCAACAGTTTTCATCATATAATGCGTTTTCACGCCTTTGCAAACAGATTAGATCTGGGTCCAAATTGTTTACGAATTGGAGTCATGTCTTGAAAAGCGGGATAATGATTAGCCTTAAGTATGCTATGCTCGACATATATTTCATTTGCAAACAGTTTAGAATCTGGTGAGATGCCGAGTAACCCCCCTGCTGTTTGCCATTCGATCAATAGTTTTTCTATTAAGTTCCTTAGTCGGACGAACAAATACGTCTCCTTAAACACTACTCTTTTACAAGTTTACTTTCCTTAGCTTCGGTAAATGTTTGAGATATTACCGACAGAATGTCAAACAGCCAACGCGTAAATCCCTGCTATTTGACATTCGATAAACAGTTTTATTCAAATGTTTTCCCGAACTAAATGTAAGTAACCCATAGCCTGATGAACACGTATGTCTTCTTCTCTACTCTGTTACAAGTTTAACTTACTTTAGATTATCTAAAACCTTGGAGATTTTATCGACCGAGTGTCAAACAGTTTCTCGGCGTCTCAACAGGATCCAAGCTGTTTGCAAATGCCAATCATGTCGCACTAGCAGACAAAGGGTTAGGACTGTAGCAAAGCAGAGTTTAACCCATTTGCTCCCAGTGGATTCTTCTATGCTTATATATTGGGTAAGTCCATTTTTTATCTAAGGGTGCCTGGTCTAAACTTTCATTTTCGTTTTGAAATTCTTATCAGCAAACAGTGTAGACTCTGATCAGACGCCGCATTATGCGGCGTCTGATCAGAGTCTACACTGTTTTGCCTTTATCCCATATACGGGATCGTTGGAGCAAATGGGTTAAACATTAGCAGTTTACATATGTAGACATATGTACCTAAAATTGATATTAAGTACATGTACATGTAATTGAGTTAGATATGTAACAAGAACGGAGACCACATCGATTCGTTCTGGATTGTTTGACGAGTAAACTTTGTAAATTCTATAATAAACACGATGGGTTGTTCAAAATCAATCTATATGCATTCGGGCCCATATACATCACGAGGTCAGTTCAATGCCAATGCCATATTGTTTTTTATATACTAGTTTTGTTCTCAATTACATTATCTCTTTCTTTCTTTGTTTGTCTCCTTGCTCTGTCTCTTGCTGTCTCTTTCTTTCGTTATCTTTTTTCTATCTTTCTCTCTCTCTTGTTTCTCTCTCTCTCTCTTACTAGCTTTAACTCTGTATCTTTCTGTCGCTCTTTCTCTCTCTCTCTCTTTCTCTCTCTCTCTCTCTGTCTGTGTCTCCATATCTCTGTATCACTCGTTTTATCTCTCTTCGCCTTGGCGCTTGCGAACACTTTTCGTTTTATTTGTTACTTGATATACTGTTTATTATGTTTACTACATTCAATAACAATTTTGTATCACTCCATTCTGTCTCTTTATACAATTTTCACTCTTTGCTCTCGTTTCTCCATCTCCCCTCTCTCTGCAATAATGTTAGCAAACACTATTTGGTTCAACTCCATTAAACATTTTTTTCAGTCGGTTTAATCCATGTAAATATCAATCGTCTTGAATCTATATTACATTCAAAGTTTCAGTTTGTGTGAGTAAATTACTCCCACCGAAAACAACTGTGGGAATTCTCCTGACTTCTCTTTTTGTTAAAATTTCTTACAAACCATCTCTACTTTTCCATCTTTTTGCTTTTGTTTATTTATTAATGCAGATTTGATTTCCCGCTCTCTTGTGTCCCGTCTTCAGCCTGCCGCTTTGAGTTCCTCTCAATAAATGTCTCCTCCTTCCTCTATACATACTTCTTTAATCTATTATTCTGTATTTGTTTTGTTGGTCCTCTAGCTACTCAAATGTTGCTTCACGTCGTCCTCTTTAAAACCCGTATATCGGCTTACCTTTTATTGTTCACACAGTGTCCGAGGTTATGAAACGCTTTTCTCGAGTGTGAATTCATTCTCAAACACCTGAAAGGTCAGGTTTTGAGCTAATGTTATAATTTGACCAATAATTTGACCAATCAGATACCCGACAATGAACTCAGACTCACAACCAGAAGTTTATAACCACGAGCCACGTTCTTGCTTATTTCATGTTACATACAAAACCAACAGAAAAGACAAATTAGAATATCAGGCAATAGTACATTATCGAACTAAGCCATTTTCTTTTATACAGTTAAACACATTAACAACGGCCACTAAAGTGTGTTAATTAGTTGGTATTTAGGGCATGTGGCTGCTATAAGCAAGGTGAAAATAAAACAGAACGCTCCTATAGGGGCGTTCTCTTTTATTTTCACCTGGCTTTAAGCAGCCACATGCCTTTAACACAGAATACATGATGTAATTTAATGGCCGTTATAGAGAGGTTTTAAAATATATACACATTCATTGCAAATTAATATTAGGATTCAACTAATGTGTCTGAATAAGTATAAAAGAAAACTGAATTCTGAGAAATTTAGCAGATGTCATTATTTGCAGACTCTATTTACGTATTATGATCAATACTGACCATTAGCACTACGTGGGAACCCGTGATTCAAGTTTGAACCATTTGGATCCAAATCAAATACCTCAACAAATTACATCATCTCAATATCCAAATCGTTGTGCCGCTTAAATCATATTTTAAAAGGGCTCGAGGAAAATTTGCTACTTAATCTGAAATCAAAAATGTTTTCCAAGTACGAAAGATTTTTCTCAGCATGTTCGATGTTTACAAATTCACCCTTCGCTTGCTATTCACGTCAATATACCTACCTGCAAATAGTGAAGACCCAGACGAGACAGCTCCTGCACTATTTTCAAATTAATTGTGCAACCAGTGCACTCCACAGGAGTGACTGCAAAGCGAAATATTTTGTACACAGCGAATATTTTGTCATTATACCACAGGGCATGGGTAAAGAAGGAGAAATGTATTTTAAAATTCAGCAAGAGAAGGTTTAACTACGCGACCAGTGATACCATTGCGATATTTACGTATCTATTATCAACATTGTTATGTTAGACCAGTGTAATGAATAGTTTAACATACTAAATGGTAATAAGAAAGCATTGACAAGTAAGATCATTACTTCTTAAGCCTTTCCTTCATACTAACGCTTTTTCACACCGTTGTTAACCCTTCGCTTGCTATTCACGTCAGTATACCAACCTGTAAATAGTGAAGACCCAGATGAGACAGCTCCTGCAGGAGCTGTCTAATCAGGGTCTGCACTATTTACAAGATTAGTGTGCAACCAGTGCACTCAAAAGCAGTGATTGCATAGCGAAATACGTGTACACAGTGAAGATATTTGTAATTATACATCAGAACATGGGTAAAGAAGGAGAAATGTATTTTAAAATTCAGCAAGAGAAGGTTTAACAATGCGACCGACGATACCATTGCGATATTTACGTATCTATTATCAACATTGTTATGTTGGACCAGTGGACTGAATAGTTTAACATACTAAATGGTAAGAATGCATTGACAAGTAAGATCATTACTTCTTAAGCCTTTCCTTCATACTAACGCTTTTTCACACCTTTGTTAACCCTTCGCTTGCTATTCACGTCAATATACCTACCTGTAAATAGTGAAGACCCAGATGAGACAGCTCCTGCAGGAGCTGTCTCATCAGGGTCTGCACTATTTACAAGATTAGTGTGCAACCAGTGCACTCAAAAGCAGTGATTGCATAGCGAAATACGTGTACACAGTGAAGATATTTGTAATTATACATCAGAACATGGGTACAAAAGGAAAAATGTATTTTAAAATTCAGCAAGAGAAGGTTTAACATAGTACACCAAGATCAGACCAAAGCCGCCTGATCGGGGTCTGCTCTTTTACTTATGAAATACTATAGATCTGAGTGTAAAGTTTCTACCAGTAGCGTGTACATATGCCATTTTAACAATTCTGCTAATAAGTATTAAGTTGTCATTATTTCTTACATAAATGTCCAACAGTGAAAGGGTTAACTATTATCGTGCTGAACAAATGTCTCCTGCAACATCTTTCTGTTGAAACTTTGACCTGTTTCCGATTGGTTCAAGCAAAAAACTACCGGAGGTGTGTCATCTTGTTACAGAGCTACACAATAACATTCAGATCGCGTTTAGTAAGGAAATTATTAACCTGTTAACTCTTTACTCCATGAATACTCACGTAAGAAAATATGAATATTGATTAGAATAAGTGTTATAATAGCACATGGACACAGGAAAATGTTGACTATGGTAGAAACTGTAGAATCATATATAGTTGAACTTCAATATCTCGAACTCCGATAACTCGAACTTCGGGATAACTCGTACAAAACGCCCAGTCCTTCCAAAACTAACATTACAGAATTGTTAAGTATCTGGTAGTTAGGACAGGTGGCTGCTTAAAGCAAGGTGGATGTAAAACAGAACGATCCCATAGGAGCGTTCTGTTTTACTTTCACATTGCTTTAAGCAGCCACCTGCCTTTAACACAAAATATTTACATTCGCCCTGCAACGTCCTTATATAACCTTATTCTAATAAGAAAGTTGCATAACCTCATGAACACCGGAAGCACGTCATTCATTTCTTAAATATAAGAAATACAATGGAATATAAATATAAGAAATGAATGACGTGCTCCCGGTGTTCATGGGTTATGCAACGCATAGCTTTACGAGCAAAGATTCACGTGAAGCCCTTCGGGCTTCACTAACTTTGCTCGTAAAGCTATGCGTTGCATAACCTCATGAACACCGGAAGCACGTCATTCATTTCTTAAATAATGTACATGAAATAATTTAGTGGCCTTTATAGAGAGGTGTTACTGTATATCCAGCGTTCAACTGAATTTTATTTCAAATCATTTTATTGCACTGGTTTTCTTTTAAGAACACTGGACTTGAAACAGCGAGAATGACTCGATGAAATATCTGACCTCATTCCGGGTTGAAAAACTTTTGGGTCTGCACATTTGACAGTTGTGTTAGACATTTGTCTTGAAATGCATCGTCCATAATTAAATTTAACATGTCATGGTCCCCAAGAAGGTCGAATGTCGGCTCCACTTCTGCCATTTTCTGAACGACTGACACATTTGTTCAACACTTGTCTCGGTTGTTGCCCCTAGCAACACGCGCGACCAATTCCAGCTTCACCCCGCCCAATTTACATCCTGTACACTATTGAGTGCAGTTAGAAACACCGGATGTTGCGCATTACTTGAAGTATTGTAAACTTTTATACCATTGTACAAAATAATACTTAATTTAGATCTGGTGAAAGTGTGACTTCTTCCGATTCAGTCAGTTTTTTAGAAACTACTGATCGAATGTCAAACAGCTGTGATCCTGACAAGATGCCGTATTACGCGTTGTGATCCTGACAAGACGCCGTATTACGCGTTTGTGATCCTGACAAGACGAGGTATTACGCGTTTGTGATCCTGACAAGACGCGGTATTACGCGTTTGTGATCCTGACAAGACGCCGTATTACGCGTTTGTGATCCTGACAAGACGCGGTATTACGCGTTTGTGATCCTGACAAGATGCCGTATTACGCGTTTGTGATCCTGACAAGACGCGGTATAACGCGTTTGTGATCCTGACAAGACGCGGTATTACGCGTTTGTGATCCTGACAAGACGCCGTATTACGCGTTTGTGATCCTGACAAGACGCGGTATTACGCGTTTGTGATCCTGACAAGATGCCGTATTACGCGTTTGTGATCCTGACAAGACGCGGTATTACGCGTTTGTGATCCTGACAAGACGCCGTATTACGCGTTGTGATCCTGACAAGACGCCGTATTACGAGTTGTGATCCTGACAAGACGCGGTATTACGCGTTTGTGATCCTGACAAGACGCCGTATTACGCGTTTGTGATCCTGACAAGACGCGGTATTACGCGTTGTGTCTTCTCGGCACAGGCTGTTAGGATATGCGAGTCAGACCGCGGATAACGATATTAAACCCGACTGTTGGGAAATTATGGCACTGTTTTTGAAATGTTATGGAAGAAATATGATAACTGAAGCAGGCGACAATTTTATATTAAAACATTACATGTTTAACCCTTTCGCTGCCAATGCCGGATCTGTGATTACCTATGCAAACAGTTTGGATCAAGATGAAACGCCGAGTAACTCGGCGTCTCATCAGGATCCAAACTGTTTGTTACTGTTACTATGTTTTCGAAACAAAACTGACTCTAATTTAGTCCTTACAGTGTGGGACACGAGTCACTAATGTCCTTTGCAAACAGTGTAGACCTCTCATCAGGACACGTACTATTTATCGTCTCTAAATATTCACCATAAGCTTGATACGTTTGAATTTCGGAATAGTCCTTTTGAAAATTCCACGTTGTAAGGGTTCAAATAGACATGGAGGAAACACAAAGCAGACGATGGCTTGTTTCAGATGGTCTATATCGAGGGATTGGTGCAAAACTATTCTAACTCCTTCACTAAAGTGAAGGAGTTAGAATAGTTTTCCACCAAGCCCTCGATATGCTTTTCGTGTGTACAGAGTTAAGGAGGACAGTGCATTACGCATTTAAAACATTAGGACTGAACTCAAGTACATGTAAGTGTCGTTAGCCAAACAATTGTCGTCTGACACAGTTCTGAAACTATTCTTTATCTTGCCCTTCTTTTTAATATATGCAGTCTTGGACAAACAGGTACTCGGCGTCTCATCTGGGTCCAAGCTGTTTTTCATAAGTAAACACATATACCCCCACTTGCTTGAAAGGAACGGATACTTGCGGAGAAGACTAGGCACAATAATATTAATATTCCAATGGCTTCATTGTTTCGGATTATGACATTGTTTGCAGAGTCAACCTCAAGCGAACTGTATTGACAGTCTACCAGTTCATGCGACAACGATCGAGGGTAATGTACATTGTTTTGTTCTAACCCGTAGATTAATTTATTAATTCATTTATTCATCATTTATTTATTTAATCCTTAATGAGTTGTAACCGAGCATATAAGACAGTTGCAAACAGTGTAGACACAATTCAAAGGGTTCTCTGGAGAGTACATGTACTTTGATTAGGGTTTCGGTTGTTTGTCATAATAATCATTTTCTTCAGTGATAAATATTGATGCATGTTTTTGTTTAGTTAGTATTCAGAACAGGCGGAGTCAGTTTTAATTATTCAGCAGGTTAAGGGTCAGGTAAAATCCTTGTAATATGTAAGCATTTACAAACATAGAATGATAACACTGGCTGTACACAGTCATTCTACACAGCCCCTAAATAATTATTAAGAGACTATACAGCATTTGTCATAGCTCATTTCACAAAGTAACGCATATGTACAGCAAATAAATCACCATGCGAGTGTAGCTAATCTCGCGTGAAGAACTGTAATATAAACATTTCCTTAAAAGCTGTTTTGGAAAAAGTACACACACATATGTGTTAAAGATGCCTTAGCCGTTTCGCTGCCAATGCCGGATCTGTGATTACCTATGCAAACAGTTTGGATGCAGATGAGACGCCGAGTAACTCGGCGTCTCATCAGGATCCAAACTGTTTATTACTGTTACTATGTTTTTTAAACAAAAATGAAGTAATTTTTTTTATGGCAGACGACAAAGTTAGCAGACGACAGAGTTTGACAGCAAAAGGGTTAATAGAACTGCATGTATGACTGTCTTTGACCAGTTCAATAATAGCTATAAACACATAGAAAAATAAATCAAAAGTATGCACACAATAATAATTATGGATACCATTACATAGAACAGTATTAAGCACCCCCCTTAACCCTGTCCCTCGTATAAATGCTTTTCAATCATTTGCAAACAGGGTAGAACCCAGATCAGACAGCTCCTATAGGAGCCGTCTGCCAAGGGTATGCTTTGTATGCTTATGCCATGATATAGATCTGATTATACAGCTTTTGTCAAAGCAAACATCCCTTGAAAATTTTACATTATAAAAATGCAGCCAATAAATATTCATGATGTCATTATTTGTTAGAAGAATATTGAACATGTAAATGGGTTAAATGACAGACTTTGCCACAGCGACGCATACGCATAACTCTTTCACTGCCAACGTGTGTCGTCTACAAACCTTGTCGTCTGCTACTATTTTCAGTTCTCATTGTTTCTTCGGTTTTGTTTCATAAAATAGTAACAGTAACAAACAGTTTGGATCCTGGTTAGACACCGAGTTACTCGGTGTCTCTTTTAGATCCAAACTGGTTGTAGAGGTAATAACACGCGACAATGGTAGCGAAATAGTTAAGGCGGCTAAATAAATCAAACTTGTTAACAAACTAACAATGCATATTGTGCTGTGCTGAATTAAACATTATGTCTGCTAAAAACTCAGATCTGTTGCATCTTTACTTACATCTCATTAGTACAAGGCTTTGATAAACTGTTGACCGTGTGTCAAACAGCTTGGATCCTGATGAGACGCCGAGTTACTCGGCGGCTCATCTGGATCCAAGCTGTTTGAAAATGCAAGTTAGGTGGTATTTATCATGACAAGGGTTTTAGAGGCTCTTCAATACAATACATGCAGAATAACGTTGATACAAATAGGGACTATAATAAGTTGGTGTCTAACGATTTTTCACAAACGTAAGATGATCTCCTATTGTCAATCTTAAAACAGATTGAAGAGCAATGTCTGATTAGATCATTAAGGGTCAAAAGAAACCTTAATCTAGCATCTTTTAAGTATTGTGTGATAAAATAGTGCCTGCTCAAATATGGAGTTTGCTTCGATCACATTTTTGAGAAATTATTGACGGAGTGTCAAACAGTTTGGATCCCGATGAGACGCCGAGCTATTCGATTGTATCAGTTTGGCATTCGGTCAATAGTTTTCCAAACGTTTGATCAAATCGGAAGTAGTGAGGAGCGTAGCTGAGTCAAAATGTTATGTACGAACCGTGGCTATAAGGACAAATAATGGTGTAGCTGAGTCCAAATGTTATGTACGCACCGTGGCTATAAGGACAAATAATGGTGTAGCTGAGTCCAAATGTTATGTACGAACCGTGGCTATAAGGACAAATAATGGTGTAGCTGAGTCCAAATGTTATGTACGCACCGGCTATATAGACACGGGAGCATGCTTAGAATGGTGTATTTTTTAAACCATTGTGATAAATAGAGCATTTGCTCCTATAGGAGCAAATGCTCTATCTATCACAATGGTTTCAAAAGGTGACTGTTACGGAGGTGCCAAAAGGCATCAATATGAGGGAATGGGTTAAAGCTTACATTGCCAGACAACGTTTATTAAATCCATAATATTGTTTTTGCTTTTCAGTTTGATGTTACGCACGTGCGTAAGTGTGTATTGCAAGCTACGCCCGTGGTAGTATTAACTACAGCAGATCTAAGTTTGAGCCGACATGTTCTATTGGCAGCGGGTAAATGGTTATTAACTCTACCGAACAATAACACCACACTGAGGAAAAAAGCTGTTACTTGCATACACTGTATTTAGCAACCATTGCACTGGTGATATACTGGTATAGGGAACTCATATTGTCTTGTGATTTCAATATTTCAAGATACTTTAGGTTATTTACTTAACCGTTAACCCTTTCAGTGCTAGCATTGCCATTTTGTGAACAGATTGTCATCTTCTGGACACGTTGTCATCTTCTGGACACATTGTCATCTTCTGGACACGTTATCATCAACTGGACACATTGTCATTTTCTAGATACATTGTCCTTTTCTGGACACGGTGTCATCTTCTGGACACGTTGTCATCTACTGGACACATTGTCATCTTCTGGACACGTTGTCATCTTCTGGACACGTTGTCATCCACTGGACACATTGTCATCCACTGGACACCTTATCATCCACTGGACACATTGTCATCTTCTGGACACGTTGTCATTTTCTTGACACTGTGTCATCTTCTGGAAACGTTGTCATCCACTGGACACATTGTCATCTTCTGGACACGTTGTCATCTTCTGGACACATTGTCATCTTCTGGACACGGTGTCATCTTCTGGACACGTTGTCATCCACTGGACACATTGTCATCCACTGGACACGTTATCATCCACTGGACACATTGTCATCTTCTAGATACATTGTCCTCTTCTGGACACGGTGTCATCTTCTAGACACGTTGTCATCTACTGGACACATTGTCATCTTCTTAACACATTGTCCTTTTCTGGATACATGTTCATCTGCTTCATCTTTACAAAGCAATAAATAGTCAAATAATTTGGATCATGATGGGACGTCAAGTTACCCGGCGTCTCATCTGGATCCAGACTGTTTGCATATGATATCACAGACCTGTCAGTATGGCACTGGCGGAGTTGATCTGCTGAATGATTAAAAGTGGCTAATCCTTTTTCTAAATATCAATTAACAAACAAAAAAGTAGTATCAAAATTTATCATTGAAGAAAATAATTGTACGACAAACTGTGTAGACCTGATCAAAGGGATCCTAAGGAAACCCTGTGAAAATGTCTTATATATCCGGTTCCCCTCACATTAAGTGGTAACCCTCTGAATGCTAATATTCAAAGTCGAATGGGCCCTCAGTGTTTAATCATAGGGTACATTCCGTATGTCCCAAATTAGCTGGGTGGGTAGACTGAATTACTAACAATGCAGACCCATATTAGAGGACTTCTACACTGGGTCTACACTGTTTGTAAATGCCAATATCAAATCCGTTTCGCAATTCACATAATAAAAATTCTTTCTACAGTGAACCCACATTATACCGGCATTCTTTACAATTGCACCCTCGTTATACCGGCAGTAGGCCTTGAAACAAAATTACCATTACGTCTTTGAAACAACCACTGAATAAAACAAATAGGTACAATGCCAATAACACAGGTGATCGCTTAATGCAGAACACAAGAAGTGCAAGCTTTTTGCACTTCTTGCGTTCCCACAGGGAGCTTTTTTCACTTCTAGCGTTCTGCATTAAGAGTTCACCTGTTAGTACTAGTTTAAAACTGGTCATATGGCTCCTTTGATAGTTAAACTCGTTACAATGTAAAATGGCAACCTCTTTATACCAGCAAAATGCCTGGAAACAAACACCTCCGTTGTAATGAGGGTTCACTGTATAATATACCATTTACTCTATTTTACAGAACATGGCACGACTCAAGAAATTACGGAATGCAGTTGTTATAATAGTGTCACTTTTCTGTATAATACAGTGCATTATGTGGCAGATTAAAAGTGAGTATTGTGATCGAATTACCGGTGTTCAATACAAATGTATAAACAAAGAACTGCAATCAGAGCAATGTTCAGATGAATATGCGTTGCGTACACAAATGCTAAAATCGTCATTTCCCTACCAAACGGAGACGATTCTTAAGAGTGGTCACAACAAAGGGGTTGGTGGAAAAATAAAGGAGTTCTTTTGAAAATGTTTTACTTTACGCATCATATCTGGTCCTCTGACTGCAATACAAGATGAAACATATATTTAACCCTTTACTCCATAAACACACCTTTCTACGCATATACAAACAGAGACGACCCAGATCAGACGGCCCATGAAACTATCATAGACCTGCCTCTAAAATGTCTACCAATACCAAACATTCGTATATACGCCAATATAGTGCTCCCTCTCTACAACGACACCCTTTGGGATACAAAGAGTATATATGTTGTTCAGGGGGAGTTGTTATAGGGAGGGAAAATCAATCATAATTAGCTTGTTTGCAGATCCCCAGATAAGGTGTATTTCGAGAACTAAAACCGTTATGCCTCAATCAAACCCTATGTTGTGACCACTCTTTAGAATCGTCACAAAGTGACGATTCTAAAGAGTGGTCACAACATAGAGTTTGATGGAGGCATAAAGAAAATACGATGGAAAAGTTGTTTCTGGAGCCTTGTTGTTTCCGAAACAGTGGCATGCGTTGTTGTAAGGAGGGACTCGTTATTGAGAGGGCCGTTGTAGGGAGGGAGCACTGTATAAAAAAGTCTGCTGATCAATATTCATGACCTCATTATTTCCTACAAGAATATTCATGGAGTAAAGGGCTAACTCTCATTCTACTTTAAAAATGATGTCTGCTTAAACATGGATTTATTGCATAGTTCATTACTTCTAATTAATTCAGGTATATGAGAAACTAGTGACTGCGTGGCAAACATGTTAGACCCAGATGCTACAGGACGTCTCATGTTGATCAAATGTGTTTACAAATGCCAGTTAGGTAGCGCCTGGCAAGACTAGGTTTAATAAGTTGGTCTAAAACAGATAGGGTAGAAGAAAAGGCAGCTGTAAATGTATTTAGAATCGATATCTTCATTGAGAATAAATTGATTCTTGTTATAATTAATACAACAATCATCGTATACTGTTTTCTGGATATGAAGATTAACCCTTTACTCCATGAATATTTATGTAAGCAATTATGACATCATGAATATTAATTGGGTTATTTTTTTTTAAAAAAAGGGATATTAACACATGATATTTGCACTGGAGCAGAAACTGTAGAATCATATCTATATTATATCATATGCAAACAGAGCAGACCCTGATCAGACGGCTCCTAGAGGAGCCGTCTGATCTGGGTCTACTCTGTTTGCAAAGACGTGGAAATGCGTATTAATGGAGTAAAGGGTTAACGGTTTGGATGCGGAGGTGCCAGTGTACTGGCATCTGCAAGCAGTGTATGTTTCTCCTGTAAACTTTACTTGCACGCAACATAATTACGAGTGTTACATTTGAAAATGTACACCAGTGCAGTTACAATGCGTCAAGGTGAAGAGCCTAATAAGCATATTGCCTTCGGTCCACTCCTTATTCTAAATCTAGTGATAAGTGGATTTATGTACCTTTCAGAAGTAGACTATATTTAAAGGAAACAGTGTAGACCTAGGTCAGAGGCTCCTGGAGGAGCCCTCTGATCAGGATCTGCACTATTTGCCATTTAAAATCTGCTCTATCATTGCATAATAATGAGCCATTCCACTTTGAAATTTTACAACATTCAAAGAGCTAAAGACCTTTTCAGGCAAGACGCTACACGATAAGGTTGTCCCTTCCACCGGTACAATGTCGGAACGTCGAAATGCCTTGACAACGAAGGATAGAAATAAATACCAAAAGGAGACAAAACAGGTACAGTTTGTTCTAAAACTAGTGTATGCGGAATTATAATAGCTGACCTTTTTTAATATTTATGAAGCAAACCACCAAAACAATCTTTCTTCATTGCAGAATATTATTTTGTAGATTTTGGTAGATTCCATGTTTGTATGGAAGGATAAAATTTGCGAGAGAATTTTAAATGACAAACAGTGCAGACCTTGACCAGAATACTTCTACAGGAACCCTCTGATCTATGTCTACACTGTTAATGCCTATTATATACTTGTTGTCCGCATACAAAGGGTTAAACCACATTTTAGACTGTAATCCTGAGTGGCGTCTTTCTAAAGTGTCCTTTGAATTAATAGTTCCGCTCAATCAGTTTACCTTAGTGGTGTCCTTCTAATGTGTCCTTTGAATTAATAGTTCCGCTCAATCAGTTTACCTTAGTGGTGTCCTTCTAAAGTGTCCTTTGAATTAATAGTTCCGCTCAATCAGTTTACCTTAGTGGTGTCCTTCTAAAGTGTCCTATGAATTAATAGTTCCGCTCTATCAGTTAACCTTAGTGGTGTCCTTCTAAAGTGTCCTATGAATTAATAGTTCCGCTCTATCAGTTAACCTTAGTGGTGTCCTTCTAAAGTGTCATTTGAATTAATAGTTTCGCTCTATCAGTTTACCTTAGTGGTGTCCTTCTAATATGTCCTATGAATTAATAGTTCCACTCTATCAGTTTACCTTAGTGGTGTCCTTCTAAAGTGTCCTATGAATTAATAGTTCCGCTCAATCAGTTTACCTTACTGGTGTTCTTCTAAAGTGTCCTATGAATTAATAGTTCCGCTCTATCAGTTTACCTTAGTGGTGTCCTTCTAAAGTGTCCTTTGGATTAATAGTTCCGCTCAATCAGTTTACCTTAGTGCTGTCCTTCTAAAGTGTCCTTTGAATTAATAGTTCCGCTCTATCAGTTTACCTTAGTGGTGTCCTTCTAAAGTGTCCTATGAATTAATAGTTCCGCTCTATCAGTTTACCTTAGTGGTGTCCTTCTAAAGTGTCCTAAGAATTAATAGTTCCGCTCAATCAGTTTACCTTAGTGGTGTCCTTCTAAAGTGTCCTTTGAATTAATAGTTCCGCTCTATCAGTTTACCTTAGTGGTGTTCTTCTAAAGTGTCCTTTGAATTAATAGTTCCGCTCAATCAGTTTACCTTAGTGGTGTCCTTCTAAAGTGTCCTTTGAATTAATAGTTCTGCTCAATCAGTTTACCTTAGTGGTGTCCTTCTAAAGTGTCCTATGAATTAACAGCTCCGCTCTATCCTTTTACCTTTGTGGCATCCTTCTAAAGTATCCCATGAATTAATAGTTCCGCCCTATCCTTTTACCTCATAGTCGTGAGATAATGACATCATTGCTATTTTTAGCTTAATATTTATAATTGTGTATGCAGTAACTGTAAAACCAGATCTGAATAATTGCATAAGATAACAGCAGCCTCTGATCTTGGTATGTCCTGTTTACAAATGCGTGAAAATCATGCATGTCTATCAGGTAAATTGTTAATGGGTGACTCTGTAATAGATTATTGTATGGTTTAGAGCGTGAAAGAAACAGTACTCCCTCCCCCCGGATAGTTTAAACACCAAAACAAGTATCATTATCAGTCTTTAAGGTGGCAGCTTAATGCATGGTGAAATACAGTAAAACCCCGCTAATGTGATCGTCTGGGTGCTAGATGTAGGTGGTTGCTTAATGCTCAAATTAGTGGATTTGAACCCCGGTCTCCGGGCTGATAGTCAAGCGCGTTACCACTAGACCACCGCCACCTACAATAAGACCTTGCAGAATGAATATTTGATAATACATAGTTACCACTAGACCACCGCCACCTGCAGAGGAGCTATTTGCATAACTTTTACTCTGCATTAAGCTGCTATCTGTCAGAGAGACCGATATTTATACTAAATGTCACGTCCAGTTTAAAAGAGTTTTGCTGTATTTTAAAGTGGTAAGCCTTTCAATGCCCGGAATACTCAGGGAGTCAATGGGGTCTACCGTGACCCCCTAGACTTTTTTCATGGGTACCAAACTATTCAGAATCGCGAATGTACTCAAGTTTAAATTCTTTTAGGCTATTTAAACTTAAACTTAACCGTTTTCATGGCAACCTCCCAGTTTTCGTAATGATGACCCATACATACAAATTCGCCCATATCACAGCCAGTTTTTTCCAACTTGTTATTTTTAATTACCTTATTTGCATACTCATGAATATTAATGAGAATATTAAAAATAGTAAAAAAGTATAGAAATAACGTAAACCTTTCATTTTTTTATTCTACAAATATCAGAAATAACTTCAAATGCAGTTTAACATGATGAAAAAAACCACAGGAAATAAAAGCACAATGTCTTATCTTCCATTTGGTACCAGTTTTATAGTTTTAGGACAAAACCTGGCTGTGATATGGGCGATTTTGTAGGTATGGGTCATCATTACGAAAACTGGTGGGTTGCCATGGACACGGTTAAAATACACATAGCCTAAAGGAATTTAAACTTGGGTACATTCGCGATTCTGATTTAGGACACTTTTCTGAACATTTTGGTACCCATGAAAAAGTCTATGGGTGCACGGTAGACCCATTGGCTCCCTGAGTAGAACAAGTACTCTGTCAATTGCAAACAGCGTAGATACAGATCACAGGGATCACAGAGGAGCCCTTTGATCAGGGTCTCCCCTGTGTGCCATTCCAAATTTTCTCGAAAATCTACCCTTTCATACTAATATGGAATCTACCAATAAACACTGATGGGCTATTCCACTCTGACAATTCAGCATTGAATGGTTTAATTGATTTAACACTATTAAGATGGATACAGTTTATCGTGGGTTATCGTGTACATGTATAACCATTTACTCCAGACAAACGCCTTTCTACACCTTTGCAAACAGAGTAGACCCAGACCAGACGGTTCCTGTAGGAGACGTCTGATCAGGATCTGTTCTGTATGCTTATGATATAATATAGAAATGATTCTGCTGTTTGTGTCATGTCCAAATATTCATGTGTTCACTTGTTATTATAACTATTAATCTAATCACTATTCGTGCTGTCATTATTTCTGATATGAATATTCATAGAGTAAAGGGATAAACTGTTTGACACAAGTCAGCAAGTGAATATGACGACACAGGGTATAAGGTAGAGATTCGTACTCAAAACATCAAAAGCTTCCTTGCTCCGCCAAACCCTAGAGTGTAACCACTCTTTAGAATCATCTCTACGAGTGGTAACAACATAAGGTTTAGTGGGGGAAATAAAGAAGTTATTCTTGAAGATGTTTTACTTTATTCATCTTATCTGGACCTCTGAAGTCACTTTCTATCCGCCAATATTGCACAATACAGTAAAACCTCTCTATAACGAGCACTAAATTGTGTTAATTAGTTGGTATTTTGGGCAGGTGGTTGCTTAAAGCAAGGTGAAAGTAAAACAGAACGCTCCTATAGGAGCGTTCTGTTTTAAGTTCACCTTGCTTTAAGCATCTACCTGCCTTTAACACAAAATACTTGATGTAATTTAGTGGTCGTTATAGAGAGGTTTTACTGTATACTGATGATTGTTGCGATAGGAAACATGTTTCTCATTTCTTATAGATAGTAAAACATGACCAAAGGGTTACGCAAGACGCTGAGATGAATGCCAGAGTTGTACATCTCCGGAAGAAATGTAAAACATCTGCGAATCAAAATATCAAAATTGCATCTCCTCCAACAGCCTATCTAAAGCATGTGATAGTTGACAAGAAGAATAAGATGCTTTTCTGTTATATTCCAAAAGTGGCCAACACCAATTTCAGGCGAATTCTCTTAGCCACAACTGGTGTCGTCAGCAAGGAAACTGCTGTGAACATATCTGGACATGACGTTTACGCAAAATACAATGACAAACTTCCGCTGCTCAGTTATTTCCATCATCACAAACAAAAAGAAATGCTCCAGACGTACACCAAATTTATGTTCGTCAGACAGCCGCTTGAGAGACTTCTCTCTGGTTTTAAAAACAAGTTCTACCATCCAAACAGACATGAGTCAGATCAATACTACAATGCCATCAATCAATTTTACAAAAGATTTTCTATATTAGGGAAGAAGAGGAAACTTGTAGTAAATGCAACTACTCGAACAATTACTTTTACCGATTTCCTGACCTACTGGACGGATTTATACGAACTGGGGATGAATGCAAACGAACATTTTGAACTGGCTAGTACTTTGTGTTGGCCATGCAAAGTGTCCTACGATTTCATTGGAAAATTTGAATCACTTTCTGATGACGCGGCATTTATTTTTGATAAACTCAACATCGACATGCGCTTTCCAGAGCGGAACGATAATTATAGTGCCATTGAAACTGCAGATTTATTACAGGAGTATTACAAAGACGTACCTAAACCTTTACTACGGAAAGTGCGAAACATACTGTCGGTTGATTTTGAATTGTTTGGATACAATCTTCCAGACTGGGTTGTCTGATTGTACAGTAAATCTCCTCGTTTAAGTATCAATGCCGTCTATTATTAAGACTCGTGGCAGTTTAACCCTTTCACCGCCAATGTCGCATAAATGCACCACGACAAATGGTGCAGTCCCAGATCAGACGCCGCTTTTTCAAGGCGGCGTCTGATCAGGGACTTCACTTTTTGTTTCAAACTCTATTTCTATATATGTGCTTTATTCCTTTGAAATTTGCATTTATTTATCTTATTTCCTTATTTTACCGATGATTTAACAAAATTGGACTATATACGACAATTAAAAAAATGACGCCGAAAAGGTAAATGCAGGGTAAAAGTCACACAGAAAGCTCCAGAATGAGTTATTTCTGCATGACTTTCACCCTGTATCGGAGCTACAGATTACGGTGAGTACCCAAATACTAAAATCGTTATCTCTCCACTGAATCCTATACCGTGACTACTCTTTAGATTTGTCTCGATTCCAAACCCTATACTGTGACTACAGTGGTCACAGTATAGGGTTTTGTGCAGTAATACAGTCGCAATTCTTGAAAATGTTGAAATTTACGCATCTAATTTGGACCTCTGACTGTATTTGGAAGCAACCTGTCTGATAAAACATAAATTCTTCTTAACTAAAAGTTCAGCTCACAGGTGGTTACCGTATAGCAGTTTGATGTATCGTTTTAGTAAAACGTATATACATGTACATTAAACTCTTTCCACCATAGAAACGCATTTACACACCCTTTGCAAACAGGGTAGACCCAGATCAGGGTCTGCTCTGTTTGCTTATAAAATTAATATATTTATACACCTGACCCTACACTTTATACAAATACAAAAGCTTATGTATACAAATGCCATTATAAAAAGTTCACATAATGAATATTCATGATGCAATTATTTCTCACATGAATATTCAGCAGTGAAAGGGCTAATGAGATTGTTTTGTTTGTAAAACTTAGAACCTATAGCTGATGATACAACTTGCATGGCGCGATTATAAATTTTCATCACATTCAAAAAGCGTTTGTTTCTGAACATCTCCATTTATATGAGAAGAAAATCGGAAGAATAATGGATGAGAAGTAAGATACTTGTGTATACATGTACTGCAAACATACATATCCTGTAGTTTAAAGTGGCGTTGTTGAAAAGTACGAATCAATGTTGAAAAAAAACTGAATCAGTGTTCAAAAATACAAATCAGTGTTGAAAAGTACGAACTAGTGTTCATTAGTCCGAATAAAATCAATGTTGAAATTACAAATTAGAGTTGCAAAGTACGGAGTCATTGTTGAAAAGTACAAATTTCTGTTGAAATATAAGGAATCAATGTTGAAAAGTACAAATTTCTGTTGAAATGTATGGAATCAATTTTGGAAAGTACAAATTTGTGTATTAGGGAAGTGCCGCAGAATAGTTCCATACCTGACTTCAGTAAAAATAATGACACCATGAATATTATTGAGATTCATTGTAACTGTATATTATATCATAAGCAAATAGAGAAGAACCTGATCAAACAGCTCCTACAGGCGTAGAAAGGCGTATTTATGGAGCCTCAATGACTTCACGCAACTTTATCAGCGGACCATGTATCACATTACACGAACCAGAGGCATATACATACATTTATGTATATGTCTCTGCATGAACGTTGATACTGTAGACTCAGATATACAGTAAAACCTCTCTATAACGACCACTAAATTACATCAATTATTTTATGTTAAAGGCAGGTGGCTGCTTACATGTAAAGCAAGGTGAAAGTAAAACAGAACGTTCCTATAGGAGCGTTCTGTTTTACTTTCACTTTGCTTTAAGCAGTCACCTGCTCTAAATACCAACTAATGAACACAATTAAGTGGCCGTTATAGAGAGGTTTTACTGCATACACATCCATAAGCAAAGAGAGTAGAACCTAGTCCACACTGTTTGCAAACACGTGGAAATGTAACGGGTTAACCTAATCGCTAGTTAGATAAGTCCAAGAAAAACATGTACAGGAAGGGACAAGACTGACTATCTCAAATTTGGTAATTACTTCCCTTGTGCTGATTTAGTCAGATTATCTCCCTTGTCCCGTTTTAACTCGTTATCCCAGACAGCAGGACCAAAACTGTTTTGAAATGCGTATATATTGTTTCCCAAAAGCTTGTCGAATTCGACATAGTCCAAATTGCAGGGTAAAAGTGATGCAGGGCTTTCCATTTTGACCTGCATTATGATACCACATGATAACAGATCCATATGTAGACTTCTTTTTGAGGGCCGCCTAAGTATGTTTCTCCTGTACCTGCCGTTTTGTTGCTTGGTTTATTTCTGTTTCGTTTTTATATGTAATGTATACACTTGTTTAATTTAAGGTACGTATACCTTACTATAGATATGTACAGTTAAACCGGCTATCTAAAGAGATCTAATTATGGGTCTGTGAGGCAGGTGGTAGCTTAATGCAGGTCAAAAGTAATGCAGAAAAGTCCTATTCGAGCTTTCTACATTTCTTTTACCCTGCATTAAGCAACTACCTGTGTTTTTAAAGAACCCAATTCTCAATAAATGAATGAGCGCTTAAAACATGTTCTACTATATGCATTAAACCTGGCACCCTATTATTTCACAATCAGTTTGAATCCAGATGTACCCTACCAACTTTGAATATTCAACATTCAAACCAGTACTGGTAGTATTAACACTTTCCCTGTTCTATGTTTACTCCAAATTTCAGTTCGTGAACAAAATAGTTATAACGAAATATGGAAGATGGAACCTTGTAGCCATTTTAGAAAGTAAAGAAACACACCTATTGAATTCAATTGGCAAACAGAGCAGACCCTGATCAGACGGCTCCTTTAGGAGCCGTCTGATCTGGGTCTAGTCTGTTTGAAAATGCGTAAAATCACGTTTATATGAAGGAAAGGGTTAAAATAGGTTTACCCATAACCCAATAAGTTTCCTCAAATATTGGAGCTGGTGATAAAATTGACTACTTCCAATTCGATCAAGATTGGGAAATTATTGACTGTGTGTCAAACAGCATGAATCCAGATGTTAGTTAGAAGTAAGTCGGCGTCTCATCTGGATCCAAGCTGTTTGCAAATGCGACCGAGATTGTGAATAGCCAGATAAGGGGAAACAGGGAAGATCCAGTTCAGACGGCTCCTTTGTAACCGTCTTACCAGGCTTGGATCTATTAGATGACATTTATATAGATTCCATTCTAAACCTGTTAAATATAATCAGAGACATATATACATACATGTATGTATATGTCTCTGGTATAATTTATATATATTCTATTGTACAGTTTCTGTCATGACCATAGTATTGTTTGTGTGTAGGTCATTATAGCAATCAGCTAATAAATATTCATGATGTAATTATTTCTAACATTGACAGTCATGAGATTGAGGGTTCAACTACGTGTACCGCCTGTTTTACGGACTAAGACATAGAGCACATTTTGCTGGTTACTATCGAGGGGTCTTACTGTATGCGTACAGTAGAACCTATCTTAAGCGACCATCAAAAGATGTCTAATTATGGGTCTGTAAGACAGGTGGTAGCTTAATGCAGGTCAAAAGTAATACAGAAAACTCCTACAGGAGCTTTCTGTATTACTTTTGCCCTGCAGTAAGCAACCACCTGCTTTTTAAGACTACAGTAAAACCTCTCTATAACGGCCACTAAACTGTGTTAATTAGTTAGAATTGAGGGCAGGTGGCTGCTTAAAGCAAGGTGAAAGTATAACAGAACGCTCCTGTAGGAACGTTCTGTGTTATTTTCACCTTGCTTTAACCAGCCACCTGCCATTAAGACAATTTTTATGTAATTTAATGGCCGTTATAGAGAGGTTTTACTGTATTGTATTCAGTATATGAATGGCCGCTTAAGACAGGGTCTATTGTATATATTTTAGAGGCAACGTGAAGTGACGGATTATGGTCATATAGAATTTGGCAGATTCACCGGGATTATGGCTGTTTTTAGACTACTATTCTCTGGTTCTGCCAAAGCTGCGTAAATAATTAATACTTCTGTGTCGTGTATGTGGTCTATTGTTTTGTATTCCTTAAAGGAGATATTCTGTATACAAATGAATCCTCTGCGGTTGTCACCGGTCTGTATATGTTGGCAAGGTTCTGTCAATGCAAACAGTTCCCGTGTTCATGAACCACTATAAAATCATTTAAATAATTTAGATAGAATCATATTGTCTCACATAAATATTGAATAGAGTAATGTATGATTTGTAGATCCCACAATGAACCAAACAGTTTGTCACTAACAATGTTATGTATCTGTATAATAAAGTTCTTTATTTAGGCTCGCTTAATAATTTTTTTTTTGACTTGCTTAACTCTTTTTCTGTTCAATATTCATGTGAAATCATATTAATCAGAATAAGTTTTATAATGTAATATGAACACATACATGTAACAATTAGACTCAGGCAGAAACTGTTAAATCACACATATATTATACCTAAGGCAAACAGAGCAGACCCAGTTTGCAAATGCGTTAAAATGCGTTTATATGAAGGAAAGGGTAAAGAAAGTTGAACTCAAATACATGTAACAACTTGTGACATATCCTATATATATTAAAAACACTATTGATTTAACAGTAAAAATCCGCTAATGTGACCACCTAAAAGAGGTATAACTCTGGGTGCTAGATGCAGATGCAGATTTTTATACGAGTTATGTAACTGCAGTGCAAAGAGATCAACGATAAAATCAGAGTAAAACAATTAGCAGGACATACAGCCTTTGAGGAGAGATTGATGAACAAGATCTCTCATTCGGCTCAAGACCTGGGTCCATGCTTATAAAGCTTTTAGTTGAGTCTGAATTCCGTTCTCAAGCTTTTGATTGGTCAGATTTTAGTTCTCAAGCTTTTGATTGGTCAGATTTGAGCCAGAGGCTCAAATCTGACCAATCAAAAGCTTGAGAACGTACTCAGACTCAACTAAACGTTTTATAAGCATGGACCCAGGTGTAGTGATTCTATCATTGCATTATCTATATGATAACCTTTTTTTTTTATCAAAACGATTATCTGTTCAAGTTTCCCCAATTTCTTAAAAACAATATCAGAGCAGTCAGATCCTGATCACAGGTGCCAGGCGCGTGACAACTTCATAAATACTACTGATAAACATTTTAAAATACGTTTAGACGTTATACTTTGACAGTAAAAAGTATGATGTCTAAACGTATTTGAAGATGTTTATCAGTAGTATCTATTATGACAGTGAAAAGCATGATGTATAAACGTATTTGAACATGTTTATCAGTAGTATTTATGAAATTGTCACGCGCCTGGCACCTGTGACCCTGATGGGACGCTCATCTTTTTTCAAACTACAGTAAGCCACCTCTGCAGTGACCGATTATGATTAAACATAGATATATTTACAAGTATGAATCGTGCTTTCTAAATACAGGACGATTTATTTCTGCGTTAGGCTCCCGCCTGCCTTGGAGACCCTGAATTAGGCGATTCTAAAGAGCGGCCACAGTATAGGGTTTTGTTGAGAAATGACTATTTCAGTAGTTGAATATGCACCGTTATCTGTGGCTCTGAGTACTCTCAAATTAAGCATAAACGCTGTATGAACATGCAATACATCGTGCATTTAAAGCTGTTGTACAGTATAGAGCCTCTCTACACCGGAAGATTCATTAACCCATTACCTCATAGGCTATTTTTAGATACAATCTTTTCGAATAAATCTACCGAAAAGGAGCATTAACTAGAGAAAAGGGCTTTTTCTAGAATTTTGTAGTTTGAAACCATTGTGATAAATAGAGCATTTGCTCCTATTGGAGCAAATGCTCTATTTATCACAATTATTTCACAAATTAACTTTTACAGATTCGTCAAAAGTCGTCAATATGAGGGAATGGGTTAAAGAACAATTTAGGTATTTTTAGTCAGGTGGCTGCTTGATGCAGGATGAAAGCTTTCTGCATCACTTTGAACCTTCATTAAGCTGTCACCTGTCTGAAATACCGGTTTTGATACTAATTTTAATGTCTAGTTTAGAGGGGTTTTACTGTACCTGAATGTATCATGTTCGCTGGTGTGTAAATAGTCCGTTGGATAGGTAATACCTAAAACATTGACCACTGTCGCTAAACTTCCGTGTATAAGTAGATATGTATGAGGTCCTTAGGCCGAACGTGTTGCGTTAAAAGCTATGAATGTGTAGCGTGTTTGTGTAGTTCATTCAGAAACACTGGAATACATGTTTGTGAGTTTTGGACCTTGTAAAGGTAAGCAGTTACTGAATTTAGAGACTTCGTGACAGACTTTCCAAACAGTTTGAACTAATTTACAGGTATGTAATGTCTACTAATGGAAATTTCATACGGGACGCCGTTGCATTGTTACACATCTATAAACAGCGAGTGTTGATCAAAATAAAAACCCTCTGATTTACTGTATAGGAGCTTTCTGCATTAC
Source organism: Azorinus chamasolen (assembly GCA_963576725.1). Lineage (NCBI taxonomy): Eukaryota > Metazoa > Mollusca > Bivalvia > Cardiida > Solecurtidae > Azorinus > Azorinus chamasolen. The sequence continues at coordinate 107,992,248 of OY755235.1, read as the reverse complement.
TAGACTCTTGACCTGCATTACGTTGCCACCTGCCTCACAGACCCATACGTATTCCTCTTTTTTAATGGCCGCTTAAGACAGGTTGTACTGTATCAATGACCATCAGTACTTGCGGATGAATTATATAGACTGTCATGTGACTATAGTAGAATAGAACTACTGTAAAACCTCTCTATAACGACCACTAATTTGTGTTAATTAGTTTGTATTTAGGACAGGTGAGTGTTTAAAGCAAGGTGAAAGTAAAACAGAAAGCTCCTACGGGGGGCGTTCTGTTTTACTTTCACCTTCCTTTAAGTAGTCATCTGCCTTTAACACAAACTACTTGATGTAATTTAGTGGCCGTTATAGAGAGACTTTACTGTAATTAAGTTGCCGTTATAGAGAGGTTTTACTGTACTTTATAGCAACCACAGAAGAACCTGACTTAACCCTTTCCCTAATGAATATTCGTGTAGGAAATAATGACGTCATGAATATTAATAAGATTATTTTGTATAATGGCATATGAACAGAGCACAGTTTGGCTCATGCAGAGGCTGTAGAATCAGATCTTTACTACACCATAAGCAAACAGAGCAGACCTCCTATAGGAGCCTTCTGATCTGGATCTACTCTGTTTGCAGATACACGAGAATGTGCTTACATAAAGGAAAGGGTTAAGCAGGTGGTTGTTTTATGCAGAAAAAAGAGTGATGTAGAAAGTATATATTGATTTTAATCCTGCATTGAGCTACCACCTGTTTAAATGACCCAGTATAAGACTCCATTTGCAAGGTCGCTGCAGTGAGGTTTAACTGTACTTGACTGCTGTCTGATGGTCGAAATTGAAACTCTGATGTTTGCAAACAGTATAGATATAGATCAAGCGCGTCGTCGCGGTACCATCGCGGAACATTTGAGTCAGTCCTGATTGTCGCTGAGCTTCCGTTTCAAGTTTGTGCTGCATGTGTAAACCTTGCAGAATAAGATCAGACGCCGTACTGAAACGTCATGGCTGATCCCTTTCTATGCTCGTTCCTTTTCCTCACGTGACACTGGCCATTCCTGCATTGTGGTACATGTATACGTATGTGTGTTATTTGCGTACTGGTTTGACTGCCTTTTGTCATAAATTACTGAATGACCCTTCTAGTGTGGGACACGGGCCACTAATTATTTTTGCAGCAGTGTAGGCCCTGGTGAGAGGGTTCTTAGAGGAGCCCTCTCACCAGGGTCTGCACTGTTTGTGATGTTAAACTTTTGTTAAAACATATCCCTGCGTATTCACAGTAAGCTTGATCTATATGAGTTCTGGAATAGTCCATTTATGAAATCAGCTTCGAAAGGGTTAAAGTTAGTACAGTTGAACTTCGATAACTCGAACTTCAAGGGACCATAACAAATTAGTTCGAGATAACAGAAGTTCGAGTTATCCGATATCTAACCTAAAACATTTCTCAAGGCCACAGCTTAATACAGGTCTAAAGTAATGCTGAAAGCTCCTGTAGGAGCTTTCAGCATTACTTTAGATCTGTATTAAGCTGTAACACGTGTTTCTAGATATCTGTAGCGATACATTTTAGAGCAATTCTTTATTGTAAGTTTTGGAGGGACTGAACTTTTTGTTCGAGTTATCCCGGAGTTCGAGTTATCCTAGTTCGAGATATCGAAGTTCAACTGTATATGCTACTTATGTATCTGACACCGTTCTGTGTCTCAAAGTGTGTCTAATTTGATAAGATTGGTTAGAAATTATACAGCTACATTGGCCGTAGGCAGAGATCCATATACGAGGGACCTCATACGATGCGTGAATTAAATAATTATCAAAATTAACTTCATTATTACTCCATCAAAATCAATGTTGTGACCACTCTTTAGGATCGCCTCGCAGCGGCGTCACGGTATGAACAATGGATGGGTTTCTAAAATAAGATCCAGATGGGTTTTCCGAAGAAAAAATATACAGTTAAACTTCGATATCTCAAACTCGAATAACTCGAACTGCGGGATAACTCGAACTAAAAGGTCGGTCCTTCCAAACCTTGCAATACAGAGTTGTTATAAAATGTATAACTACGTATATCTAGAAACACACGTGGCAACTCAATTCAGTTTTAAACAAAACTTTAGAGCAAACATGTATTACTTTAGACCTGCATTCAGCTGTGAACTTAAGAAATTGGATAATTCAAACCTCTGGTGTCTCAAACTAATTTGTATGGTCCATTGAAGTTCAAGATATCGAAGTCCAACTGTAAATAAATGAATTAAAATGAAGTATGCTTCAAATCCTTTTCAAACACATATTTAGCGTGACATTAAACCACACGCGAGACCGAGTCTGATCTGGATCCAAACTGTTTGCAGTTAGGTCAACGAAGACTCGCTGATGAAGTTGAACGGGTTAACCCCTATCTCGCTGCGAAAATGTCTTCTCAAATTTCGATCTTGTGCATCTCTGATTGGATCAAGATTTTGACAAACGATTGACCGAGTACCGAACGATGTGGACAGAGCTATTCAACGTCACACCTGAATCAAAGGTGCAATAGATAATGAGTCCGCTGAATTTCTCCGAATGACATACTGAGCCTTATAACGTTGAGAGAGAACCCTGCAGAAGAACACATTTAAGCGGTCATTAAAAAGAGGTCTTCTTACGGGCATATAAGAGAGATGGTAGCTTAATGCAGGTAAAACGTATTACAGCTTTTTGTACTTCTTTTGCCCTGCATTAAGCAACCACTTGCTTTTTAACCCTTCTCTTGCTGAATACTAAAATTCATTTCTCCTTCTTTACCCATGTCCTGTTGTATAATTACATATATATTCACTGTCTACAAATATTTCGCTGTGCAATCACTGCTGTGGAGTGCACTGGTTGCACAATCAACTTGTAAATAGTGCAGACCCTGATGAGACAGCTCCTTCAAGAGCTGTCTCATCTGGGTCTTCACTATTTACAGGTAGGTATATTGACGTGAATAGCAAGCGAATGGTTAATACTCCCATGAGCAATGAATGACCGCTTAAGACAGGTTCTACTGTATATATGGGATAAAAAAAGTCTTATTTCGTGTATAATTTGAACGTACAAATGATTAGGACATAAGCAATGTGTACAGTAAAACCTCTCTATAACGGCCACTAAATTACATCAAGTATTTTGTTTTAAAGGCAGGTGACTGTTTAAAGCAAGGTGAAAGTAAAACAGAACGCTCCTATAGGAGCGTACTGTTTTACTTTCATCTTGCTTTAAGCAGACATCTGCCCTAAATACCAACTAACTTACACAATTTAGTGGCCGTTATAGAGAGGTTTTATTATATTATATTAGCTTTCATGTATTTAAAAGTCAGTTGTCAACAATACAGAAAGTGGCCAGTTAATGTGTTATTTTACAGAGAAATGAAATACTTGAACGTAGATAAAATTACTAATTTATTCTGCACGTCAAATTTTGTCTCGTATTCAGTAAACAACATTATAGTGCAGTAACCCCCCTCTAATCCGACTACTTAATAAATAAACACGGATGTCTTTATAAGCAGGTGGTTGCTTAATGCAGAACGAAAGTTATGCAGAAAGCTCCAGTAGGAGCTTTCTGCATAACTTTCGCCCTGCATTAAGCTATCACCTGCCATTGCCACTGTGAGTTATGCCCCTTTTTGCTGGCCGCATTAGAGGGGATTTACAGTATTAACTGTTTGAACGCAGGAAGCGAGTGTACTGCTAGATGAGTCATCTGATCAGGATCTGTACTGTTTGTTATTCTCTAGCAAGTGTGATCAAACTTAATGGACCGTACCGTTAACCCTTTTGGCGCGAAATTTCTAATTGTCGTCTGCAAATCACTTTTGTTAAATCATTTAGTAAAATACGGAAACGAGGTAAATTATAACTAAATCATTAGGATTCTATACAGGAATAGAGTTTGAGGCTAAAAGTGAAGTCCCTGATCAGACGTCTTATTGTTTTGGCGACATTAGCGGTGAAAGGATTAAACAGCGATTGACCTTTCGACTTTGAACATGCACGTAACATCATGCAAAGGGTTCTAAGTGCAATGTGCATAACGATGCATCACGCGTAGAACTGCAAAACATGTCATATTACCTTTAAACTGTAGCTTTGTCAGAAAAATGCTCATAGGAGCAAACTACAATCTTCATCGGGCACAGCTGTATTTAGTTTTATCCAGTTTTCTTTCGATTTAGAACACTAGCAGGTTTTCACTTAATTTGGTTGAAAAAATGAAAAGTTATTCGACGTCTCATTTGAATCCAGTCTGTTTTCAAAATGTGCCGCAAATTCCCCTACTACATATTGTAAGACTTATGACGCACACTGTAACACTGCACGTGTAAAGTGATACTACGTGTGACAAACCTTAACCCTTAGTCTGCTACTGAAGTTAATATGTGACTGAGTTCATTCTAGAGCATCTAATTGGTCATTTATTGTGCTGTGTTCAAAATCTGACCAATTGGATACTTGATAATGAACTCAGACTCAAAACGCCAATATTTAAGACATTGGGGCCTGCTGTAAATATGTTTTCCCACCCACTCATATTCTGATCGGACTGTTGCATTTTGTTTTTACTTAACCCTTTCGGTGCCAAATTTCTAATTGTCGTCTGCAATCCAAGTTTGTTAAATCATTCAGTAAAATAATGAAATGAGATAAATAAATATAAAATTTCAAAAGAATAAAGCACAGGTATATAAATAGATATTAAGGCAAACAGTGGAGACCCTGATCAGACGCCGCATTGACTGCATTATTTGTCGTGGTGCATTTATGCGACTGTGGCGGTTTAAGGGTTAAGCTCCGTTCAAGCTGTTGAGAAATGTTGGACTTCAGGTCGTTTGTAAACAGGATAACTGTATTAATCAAAGTATTGAAAGTACTGAGGATGTATTCAACGTAGATCGAATTAATTGTAGCTTTGAGAGGCTGGACAAAGATACCAACTTAAAGATGCAGCTTCATGGGGTGCATACGCACACTAACCACAAAGTATTCACCTCTACTAGCTTTATAGCGAATGTTAGATTTACCGAGAAAATACCTTTGACCTTGACTATGCATCACTTAAATATTGTCCTGTTCTATAGTTGGTCAACATTTCAACAACTACTGGATATTCATGGACAAACTAGTTTTAATTAAATATGGAAGGTGGAACATTGTAGCCATTTCAGAAACTTAAGAAACAGATATATCAAATTCCATTAGCAAACAGAGCAGACTGTGATCAGAGGGATCAGAGCTATGAGCACTGTAAAACCTCTCTATAACGGCCACTAAATCACATCAAGTAGTTTGTATTGAAGGCAGGTGGCTGCTTACATCAAGGTGAAAGTAAAACAAAACGCTCCTATAGGAGCGTTCTGTTTTACTTTCACCTCCCTTTAAGCAGCCACCTGTCCTAAATACCAACTAATTAACACAAATTAGTGGCCGTTATAGAGAAGTTTTACTGCAATTCTGATCTTGGTCTGGGAGGTTTGCAAATGCATGAAGGGCGTTTATATGTGGGAAAGGGATACACCGAATACATAAGCATGCAAACTATGAAGTATTTGGTGTCTACTGGTTCAAAATGTATAGCCAATGTTACTGCTGCAGATAAAGCTACAGGACGATGGCACTTGACCTGTGACCATGGCCAGTTACCACTGAAAAGATGCAGTGTTATGAGATGCATATGCATGCTAAATATGAAGTCTTTACCTGTACCAAAGTCAAAAGTAATAGCCAATATTGAATTAAGGAGAAAACTACCTTTGACACATAACTGTGACCTTAACCAAACACATCTGGTCAGCGTCTGATTTGTTTGCATACGAAATTACAACGGATCAGACTCTACCGGTTTACCAATACCAAACAATCCTGTGTATATACGCCATTATAACTAAATCAGCTAATAAATATTCATGTCATTATCTCATTCATGAATATTCAACAGGGAGATTGTTAATAATAATATCATGGTTAGCTTGAAACATTATGTGACTATGTCTGATGCAGGTTATATGTTACACTTAGTGACATTTAGTGATTTTTTTTTATTGTTTCTGAAAGATGAAAGATATCAAACAATTGTAACTTTGTAGCATTGATTATAAATTTCATGAATATATCTTAAATAACAAGGCAGTCCAAAGGACAGCTAAGCCAATATGACTGTCACATGTGTTTTGCACATCGTCTCATTTTATCTAAGATTTGACTCAAGGTTTATGAAAACCCTTCAAAGCGTTTAGATAAGGAGCGGACACGAAACTGTAATGGAAATAGAAGGTTAAAACAAAAAACACTTGACCTTCAAATGTGACCTTGACTTTGAGCCGACAAGACTGTCACATGTGTTCTGCTCATAGTGCCAACTTGGTTAACATTTGAGGCACGTTTCATGAAGCGGACAAAAAAGTGTTTCTCCCTTCCAGCTCTGGTGCAGGGTATTAATAAAAAGGTTATGACATTTTCAGGTCATCAGGGTCAAGATATTTAAATACCAGAGAGTCTAATGACATATATTTTAGCCATACTTCAAGTGTCATAACTTTTTTCTTATTTTCAAAACGTTTCACTCTGGAATAAGATAATAAAATCAGTACTGATGAAAAAACAAAAACTTCTGGATATTCGAAAATTCAATAACCAAGCTACATGTATGTTCTTTGAATAATTTTTGTCTCGTATATCCAGGTTAAGCCTTTCACTCATATAAATACCTTTTCACATCTTTGCAAACAGAGTAGACCAAGATCAGACAAATTATGATCGAATACACCATATAATTCTTTCAACACAAACATACTTTTTAACATCAAAATCTCAAACCATCATATTTGCAAACACTGTGGTAGAATAGAAACAATGCAACATATGCTTTAGTCATGTTCACAAACAGGATAACTTTTAACAAATGTTCAGCAGTGGTTGAATTAGCAAACTATTTGTGTGTTTGTTTGTGTTGATTAACGTCCGTTTCTGTTCACTATGCGCTAATTGGACGCCCCAGAGAGAGGGGAGAGGATACAGAGAAACCCGGGCGCGATGCCCTACTCTTATTATCGACTGAGTTTCTCTGGTTCTTTTAGATGCCCAGTGTAAAGCACTGATACATCGGACCCCGGTTTATAGTCTCGTCCGAAGGACTTGGTCCGGCGGGGGATCGAACCCGTGACCCCAGGTATTGCAGTCGAGCGCGTTAGCCACACGTCCACGTCCGCAAAATATAATGTTTCTATCAATCTATGGATTGGAATGATAATCATACCTATTCAATTTAAACAATTCCTTTCAAAGGCTGACGTGATTTATTTCATTAGAGACAAAGCACTATGTAAATATGTATACTTGACCAAACAAGAAAAGGAAAATCTCAATAATATCATTAAAAACAAAATATTAGCGTAATCTAAAGCTCTGAAATAATTTGCTACAAGGGATAATTTAAAAATTATCTTGAATATTTTGCTCAAACATGGTCAAACTACTATTATCTTTTATATCTATCTAAATATCTCTAAATGTGGTTTGTAACATTTGTAGTTGAAGGCGGACAGAGATTGTTGACCTGGGTTTGAGCCTCAGTCGAGTCACAACGTTTTCACCGCCCAATGTAAATGACCCGCAGGGTGGTTTTATGAAAAAAAATGTAATACAGTACTGTAATAGGAAACTCGTCGAGAGTTCTTTAACCCTTTATTCCATGAAATATCCATGTAAGAAATAATGACATCATGACTATTCATTATAATAATTGTTAAAATAGCATTGCCACATGGACATATGATTGTTTTACAATGGCAGAAACTGTAGAAATTAGAATCATATCTATATTATATCATAAGCAAACAGAACATACCCTTATCAGACAGCTTCTATGGCGTAGAACGGCGTATTTATGGAGTAAAGGGTTAAGTGAGATTCGGGAAAACATTCTTGTGTAGAGGGGATGTATGTAGCCTGGTAGAGATTGTGGTGAAACAGTTGATAGGCTTTAGAGTGTGTGGCTTGATAGCTCAGTCGGTAGAGTGTTGGCACGGTAAGCCAAAGGCCCTGGGTTCGAGCCCCAGTCGAGTCACAACATTTCACCATGTTACATATATTTATTTATTCATTCATTTCTTGCCATATAACCGTAAACCCATTCCCTCATTGGCTATAGATCCAGCCTTATTCATTTTCTTTTCGCGTCAAATGATGCTTACAGCCGATATGGAGCGATATAAGTTATAATTTAATATTTGTGTTTACTGCTACACAAAAGCCACGTTTTACACGATCGGTCGCGTTACTGACATGAAATGTCTACAAGAAAGAACCGAACTACTCGACTATGAGATAGTGAATACACTACTTCGAATCGCGGTTGATTACTACGTGAAAGTTGGAAATCAGTAAAAACTTCCAGCAAAATCCAGCTGTGACTATAGATGTGTTCAACCATGATGCATATGAATATAATTCACAATAATAAATCAAGGGCCCGTGAAACCACAGTAAAATAAAACCGGAGCAATTATTATACAGTAAACGGTACAGTAAACACGTGCTTATTAATACAGTAAAACCTCTCTATAACGGCCACTAAATTGTGTTATTTAGTTGGTATTTAGGGCAGGTGGCTGCTTAAAGCAAGGTGAAAGTTAAACAGAACGCTCCTATAAGCAGCCACCTGCCTTTAAACACAAAATACTTGATTTAATTTGGGGTGGCTGTTATAGAGAGGTTTTGCTGTATGGCCATTCAAAAGAAAACTCATTATGGATTTTATTTTAAACAGGGGTAGCTTAATACAGGACAAAAGTGATTCAGAAAGACCCGCTATCACTTTCGCACTGCAATAACCACCTGCTTTTTACAGACTCTTGCGTTAGTAGATCATGTGACCGCATTAGTGAGAGCTTGCTGTAGCCAGGCGCAAGAATATTAACCCAACCCCCATAGGCTATGTTTATAATACCTAACCTCTGAATAAATCTACCAAAAAAGAGCATTTACTAGAGAAAAAGGAAATGTTGCAATGATTTAGTTTTGAAACCATTGTGATAAATAGAGCATTTGCTCCTATGGAGCAAATGCTCTATTTATCACAATGGTTTCAAGAAGTGACTTTTATAAAAGTCGTAGAAAGGTGTATTTATGGAGGAAAGGGTTAAGATAAACACATCACTGTTAGCTATTTATACCCCACCTTCAGTACTGTTGGTAATAACCTTAGCAAACAGATTGGATCCGGAAGAGACGTCGAGTAACTCGGTATCTCATCAAGATCTGCATTGTTTATCTCCATGGCAATGGTTTTCTGAAGAGAAATGGAAGAAAAGTAAACTGTTAGAATTGAAGTAGACGACAATATTTTAGAGGACAACTGCCCAGCGTGCAAAAAAATGTACATTCTTGCGAAATGAAATGTAAACATGTCCGTGAATATCGAGAAAACTGACAGAAAAAGTTGTTTTTAAACGACCGTCGCAAAAATTTCGTCAACCCTGTTACTGCCTACGACGGATCCGTGATAATCTTTGCAATCGGTTTGTATTCAGATGAAATACCAACTAACTCGGGGTCTGATCTGGACCCAAGCTGCTTGACACTTTGATTATATGATTTGAAAAAAATATTTAAAACACCTCTACTTTGGAACATGAAGCAGAGGAAACTTTTAGCAGACGAACTTTAGTTGGCGGCAAAAGAGTTAAGATAATATCATCATCCCATTAACATTCATCATAAAGTAAGACTAATGTCTGCTTAAAATCATACATGTATCTGTAATGATTGTCATTTTCGCACGAGACCGTATCGTACTGACGTCACTGGTTAGGTGAGCCATGTCATGACGTTTCCTCGAGGCTTTTCAAATAGTGTAGGCATTTGACCTAGTCAATCTGTTATTAATCCTTTCCATGTTACATATTTATGTACCGGCGGTCGTGGTTGTGTGGCTAACGCGCTCGACTGCAATACCTGGGGTCACGGGTTCGATCCCCCGCCGGACTAAGTCCTTCGCGCGAGACTATAAACCGAGGTCTGATGTCTGAGGTCCTTTACATTAGGCATCTAAAAGAACCAGAGAAGCTTAGTCGATAATCGTCACAGAATACACCCTTTCACGCTAAACGAACTGTACCTCTAAACAGTGATGGACTATTCCACTTAGGAAATTTTACATTCAAAGGGTTAGACGCAGGTGACTGTTTGTTTTTAAATTTAGAACTAAGGTCCTGCATTAAGCTCCATATAGGCTATAGCATGCACAAGCGTTTACCTGACACCTTTGCATCAAAATAGACGCAGATCAGACGGCCCCTGTATGAGCCGTCTGGTCAGGTCTGCTCTGTCGCTTACGGGATGATAGAGATATAATTCTACAGTTTCTGCCATGGTCAAAATCCTGTATTCATTAGCCATTATAAACATTCATTTAATAAATGTTTTTGTTATCAGTATTGCTTACATAGCTTACATTGCTTAAAGGTTTAGATACCCGGAATTAGACTAAAATTGAGTTGCGAATCAGAGCTACAGATACATGTAACGGTGCGTACCCAAATACTAAAATCGTCATTTCTCCAACAAACCCTATACTGTGACCACTCTTTAGAATCGTCTCGAAGAGACGATTCTAAAGAGTAGTCACAGTATAGGGTTTGGTTGAGAATTAAAGGAGTTATTCTTGAAAATATTTTCGCAATTTTACACATCGTATCTGGACCTCTGGGACTGAATGTAGAGATAGTTTACTATACATGTGTTGAGTATTGCAAATCGCTTACGATGCCGATATTGATTGTTCTAATGCGCAAGACATTAGCCCTTACCCCGCTGTGAAAAAACAACAACAAACTTTTCTGCACAAATTTGGATCTGATGAATTTTTGAAACTTTTAATTCTAATCACAGTTTATGAGAATATTGACCGAGTGCCAAACAGCTTGGATCCTGAAGGGACGCCGAGTTACTCGGCGTCTCATCAGGACACAAACTGTTTGCAATTTCTAGCCAGGTCGCTGATAGCGGGCTAAGGGTTAACCAATAGTATTTGCAATCTGTTGAAATGTTTGTTGAATTTTGCATCTGTGCAGCAAGAATATCCAGTCATGTGTTAATGATATACATACATGTAGGATAGATTGAAAATTGGAAACGTGTGAAATAAAAGGTAAGCGATGATGATAACGTATTGAATCTTGTTACTTTTAAACATGAATAATGTTACATGTAATACTTATATGTGTTGTAACCCTTTGACTGCGAGACACACGTGACTGTACTGACATTTGCAAAGGAACACTCAGGGTCAGGGTCTGCACTGTTTGTCAATCCAAATCCTCTAGCAAGTTAAAGCTTTTCATACTAAGCGGAATCTATATTTAAACATTTACGCCATGAATATTCATGTAAGGAATACTTACACCATCAATATGAAGTTGACTGTACCTGAACTTTTTAGCTCACCAGAGCACAAAGTGCTCAGGGTGAGCTTTTGTGATTGCCTGATGTCCGTCGTCCGTCGGCGTGCGTCGTCCGTCGTCTGTCGTGCGTCGTGCGTCGTCAGTCGTCAACAATTTGAACCTTTAAAAATCTTCTCCTCTGAATCTACAGGGTTCTCAGCTTTCATCTTTGGCACATAGTATCATCTTTAGGTCCTCTACAAAAGTTATATAAATTATGGCCCTGGGGTCAAAATTGGCCCCGCCCAAGGGGTGCCTTGTTTTCAATAGAAACATATAGTAAAACTTTGAAAATCTTCTTCTCTGAAACTGGAAGGTTCTCAGCTTTCATATTTGGCACATAGCATCATGTTCAGGTCCTCTACAAATGTTATATAAATTATGGCCCTGGGGTCAAAATTGGCCCCGCCCCAGGGGTGGGCAGTTTTCAATAGAAACAAATAGTGAAATCTTTGAAAATCTTCTTCTCTGAAACTGGAAGGCTCTCAGCTTTCATATTTGGCACATAGCATCATGTTCAGGTCCTCTACAAAAGTTATATAAATTATGGCCCTGGGGTCAAAATTGACCCCGCCCCAGGGGTGGGCAGTTTTCAATAGAAACAAATAGTGAAATCTTTGAAAATCTTCTTCTCTGAAACTGGAAGGCACTCAGCTTTCATATTTGGCACATAGCATCATGTTCAGGTCCTCTACAAAAGTTATATAAATTATGACCCAGGGTCAAAATTGGCCCCGCCCCAGGGTGGGCAGTTTTCAATAGAAACAAATAGTGAAATCTTTGAAAATCTTCTCCTCTGAAACTGGAAGGCTCTCAGCTTTCATATTTGGCACAGAGCATCATGTTCAGGTCCTCTACAAAAGTTATATAAATTATGGCCCCAGGGTCAGAATTGGCCCCGCCCCAGGGGTAGGCAGTTTTCAATAGAAACAAATAGTGAAGTCTTTGAAAATCTTCTTGTCTAAAACTGGAAGGCTCTCAGCTTTCATATTTGGCATAGAGCATTATGTTCAGGTCCTCTACAAAAGTTATATAAATTATGGCCCTGGGGTCAAAATTGGCCCCCCAGGGGTTGGCAGTTTTCAATAGAAACAAATAGTGAAATCTTTGAAAATCTTCTTCTCTGAAACTGGAAGACTCTCAGCTTTCATATTTGGCACATAGCATCATGTTCAGGTCCTCTACAAAAGTTATATAAAATATGACCCTGGGGTCAGAATTGGCCCCGCCCCAGGGGTGGGCAGTTTTCAATAGAAATAAATAGTGAAATCTTTGAAAATCTTCTTCTCTGAAACTGGAAGGCTCTCAGCTTTGGTATTTGGCACAGAGCATCATGTTCAGGTTCTCTTCAAAACTTGTATAAATAATAGCCCCGGGGTCAAAATTGGACCAGCCCCAGGGGTGGGCAGTTTTCATTAGAAACAAATAGTGAAATCTTTGAATATCTTCTTCTCTGAAACTGAGAGGTTCTCAGCTTTCATATTTGGCACATAGCATCATGTTCAGGTCCTCTACAAAAGTTATATAAATTGTGCCTCTTGGGTCAAAATTAGCCCAGCCCCAGGGCAGGCTAGTTTTCTATAGAAACATATAGTTAAAACTTTGAAAATCTTCTCCTCTGATTGTCTGGTGAGCGCTTCAGGGCCATTTTGGCCCTCTTGTTATAATTATCTAGGACACAGAAATGCTTGGCAGTTACAGAAACTTTATAATCAGATCTAAATTATATCATAACCAAACAGAGCAGACCCTGATCAGACGGTTCCTATGGGAATCGTCTAATCTGGGTCTACTCTGTTTGCAAACGCGTTAAACTGAGTCTCTATGGAGGAAATGTTAAACACTAACGGACTATTCCACGATAAAAATTCGGCGTTGAAAGGGTTAAAAATCGATTTTTTAAATGGAACGGTACATGTAGTTAGAGATGTAGTGGGAATTTCCTCTACACCATACTCTCAGATTAATATTAACCCTTCGCTTGCTATTCACGTCAATATACCTACCTGTAAATAGTGAAGACCCAGATGAGACAGCTCCTGCAGGAGCTGTCTCATCAGGGTCTGCACTATTTACAAGTTGATTGTGCAGCCATGCAGTGCACTCCACAGCGGTGATTGCACAGCGAAACACTTATACACAGTGAATATGTATGTAATTATACAATAGGACATGGGTAAAGAAGGAGAAATGTATTCTGAACCCTGTTGCTACAATGGCGAATATTCAAACAGGTTTGTTTAAGAAAGACACAGCGTAACTCGAAATATCATCAGGATCCAAACTGTTTTTTTTCAAATAAGAATGTGTCTTCTAAACAAAACGTCAGAAAGTTCAAAACTGAAAGTTTTTTAAGCAGACGACATATCTGACGGTAATACGTGACATATACATGTACAGTAAAACATCTCTATAACGGCCACTAAATTGTGTTAATTAGTTGGTATTTATGACAGGTGGCTGCTTAAACCAAGGTGAACGTAAAACAGAACGATTCTAAAGAAGCGTTCTGTTTTACTTTCACATTGCTTTAAGTAGTCACCTGCCTTTATCACAATACACTTGATGTAATTTAGTGGCCGTTATAGAGAGGTTTAATTGTAGATATATTATAATTGTATTATTAATAATTCAATAAGGAAATCCTATTGAAATTCATCAAATCGATGTAGTTAATGACGAATCTAATTAATGGATATTAACCCTTTGAACGCTGAATTTTCAGAGTGGAACAGACCATCCTTATTTATTGGTAGTATCAATACAATAGGAAAGGGTAAAACTTGTGATATTTGGGTCTACACTGTTTGCATTTGCCAACGCACTCGTTTACGGGTAAATGAAGAATTTATGTGCAGTACATACGTCCTGTCTTAACCATTTCCGTCAAATAATCGCATTTTCACGCATTTGCAAACATAGTAGACCCAGATCAGACGGCTCCTATTGAAAACTTGACTAAACATATGACATGGAAAGGGTTAAGCCATCACCTGCATTAAAAGCCCATAGTCAAACCTGTTTTTGAATTCAGAGCTCCAGATAAGATGCGTAAATTAAAATATTTTCATTTATAACTTCTTTATTTCTCCACCAAACTCTATGTTGTGACCACTCTTTAGAATCGTCTCGAAGAGACCAAACCCTATGTCGTGACCACTCTTTAGAATCGTCTCGAAGAGACGATTCTAAAGAGTGGTCATAATATAGGTTTTGGTGTAGAAATGACCATTTTAGTATTTGAGTACGCACCGTTATCTGGAGCTCTGTGACAGGGAAATGGTTAAGCTACCGCCTGCCTAAAAGGCCCATAATCAGACCTGTTTTTATGGATGCTTTAGCAAAGATTCCATGTTTTACGCCTCATGCCGTTAGGGGTTAAACTCTAAGACGGATGGATATACTTGAGACGCTTAGGTGAATGCACACGCTATTTCACTAATAAAATTGAACGAATATTAAGTTTTGGCGCTGTTCCAGCACAAACATTGATTATCTTGAGAGTCTGTTTCAATTCCAGGCGCGTTTTATGTATACAGTTGTCATGGAAATGAAGTCGGCAGCTACAGTTCCCCCAAAATAAATGTTCTTTCATTTTTTCCTAAAACAGTAGTCAAACATTGATATAGTGTAGATCCTGATAAGATTCCTAGTGATTCGGAGTTTTATATATAGTATATCCCCTCTAAACCGGACATCAAATTTAGTATAATTTTCGGTCTTGGAGACAGGTGGCAGCTTATTGCAGGATGAACGTTATGCAGAAAGCTCCTCTAGGAGATTTCTGCATGACATTCACCATGCATTAAGCAGCCATCTGCTTGAAAAATATCTAAATTATTCTCTACTAGAATTCCGGTTTAAATTGGTTTTACTGTACAGCAAATCCCCTCTAAACCGGAATTTTAATAAAGAAAAGGGTAGGTGTTTTATGAGCTTCCAGCAAGAGCTTCACTCTAAAGTAACCCTTTACTTGATATAAACGTCCTTTCACACCTTTGCAAACAGAGTAGACACAGATCAGATGGCTAATGTAGGAACCTTGATTTAGACGAATCCCTAAATATTCACCATAAGCTTGACCTTGTTTGAGTTTTGGAAAAGTCCATTTGAAAATTCAGCATTGTAATGGTTAATGGAATGGACATTTCTTCAAATTATTTTCTCAAACGTAAATGGTGTGTCAAACTGTTTGGATCCTGATGAGAAAACGAATTACAGTACACCTCTCTATAACGGCCACTAAATTGCATCAAGTATTTTGTATTCTGTTAAAGACAGGCGGCTCCTTAAAGCAAGGTGAAAGTAAAACAGAACGCTCCTATAGGAGCGTTCTGTTTTACTTTCAAATGGCTTTAAGTAGCCATCTGTCCTACATGTAAATACCAGCTAATTAACACCATCTAGTGTCCGTTATAGAGAGGTTTTACATGTACTCCTGTAGGAGCTGTCTGCATTACTTTTGCCCTGCATTAAACAACCACCTGCCTCTTAGTACTCCTATGTTCAATAAATGAATGTCCGCTCTTGACAAGTTTTACTCTATGTGGCCAATACTTATACATACGAAGAAAATAAGACCGATAATTTGGATTTAAAAGGTTGTAGTTGCTGATACAATCTACCATCAGCTATGGTTGGCTGGAGAAAATATAAATTTCGATAAACCTATGGCATTCGAGTATAGATGAATTGACATCCACTTTGGACACGGTATATACCAACCTGTTTATTTTGAAGTGGTGTTTTCATTTCACAGTTGCATTTTCATTAGGAGTAGCCCCACAGTAATTGGATTCTCACAAACATTTCTGGGACGGTCTTATCGAGGTAAGCGGTGGATTATATTTCGGAATATTTATTACGATAGAGTTAAACATTTTACCTGTTCAGTGTTCCTGAAGGAAATAATAACTTCATGCATATTTATCAGCTGAATTTTTATAATAATTAGTTTTCAAGGAAACTATTTGCTTTGACAAAAATGTAAAATCAGATCTATACCATGTCATAAGCAAATAGAGAAGACCCTGATCATATGGCTCCTACAGGAGCCCGTTTGATCTGGGTTTACTCTGTTTGCAAAGGCGTACACGCGTTTTTAAGAAGAAATGGTTAAAGGGAATTGTTTACGAGTCGCTTAAAGTGTCGTTCATGTATTCACTTGCGAACAGTTTTTAACCAGATCAAAGCCTGGATAGGAATCCAGATTGTTTAAAATACAGATTCGTTACATTAAAGCAGTTTAGGGAAATTCTTGTTTTGTGCAGCGACAATTTTGAGGCGGTTTAAAAATACAATGTCGCCTTTAACCCATTCCTCCATAGGCTATTTTTGAATCCAATCTCTTTGAATGAATCTACCCAAAAGGAGCATTTACTAGAGAAAAGTAAAAGTTTTAGAATTTTGTAGGTTGAAACCATTGTGATAAATATCTAGCATTTGCTGAGAAAATATTGACCGAGCGTCAAACAGCTTGGATCGTGATTATCCCTTTCCTCCAAAAATACGCCTTTCTACGCCTGGTTAAAAGTCACTCCTTGGAACCATTGTGATAAACAGAGCATTTGCTCCTATGGAGCAAATGCTCTATTTATCACAATGGTTTATAAACTACACAATTCTCAAAGTTTCCTTTTCTCTAGTTAATGCTCGTTTTCGGTAGATTTGTTCAAAGAGGCCGGGTCTAAAAATAACCTATGAGGGAATGGGTTATATGACATCTATATATAAGTTGATTGCAAATACCAGTCAGGTGGATGTTCACGGGATTAAAGATCGGTCCATGGCAATGGTTTACATTTATGTACCAACTACAGTTTGAAAGGCCCTTGTTTAGATTTAATGTACGGTAAAACTCCTATTACCCGAATGTTAAAAGTAAAATAAAAAACCCTTCTTTCCGACAGGTGGCAGCTTAATGCATGTTGAACGTCATGACTTTCACACTGCATTAAGCAGTTACCTGCCTATAAATACCTAAATTGTTATTTAATAAAAAAAAATTCTTTTTTATGAGCCCCCTGATCAGGATCTACACTGTTTGCAAATGCCATCGCATCTTGACCTGCATTCAAAGGGTTTAGCATTTAATCCATTACTTCTTAGGCTATTTTTAGATAAACCTTTCTGAATAAATCCACCGAATAGGAACATAAACTAGAGAAAAGTTGTTTTAGAATTGTGTAGTTTGAAACCATTGTGATAAATAGAGCATTTGCTCCTATAGGAGCAAATGCTCTATTTATCACAATGATTTCATAAAGTGACTTTCAAAAGCCGACAATATGAGGGAAAGGGTTAAGGGAGTAAAAGGACTAGTGACAGGATGATCTGACTGGCTGGGTCAGACTCCCATCATGTACCGCTGCTTTTTTTACTAGGCACGTTCAAAACCCATGACATTCTGCATTCAAGTACCCTCACCTAGGCCTCTGTTAGGACAAGATGGGTTAACGCATTTACCCACTAGTGACGCACTTTTGCACCCCTATAAAAGTCACATTTTGAAACCATTGTGATAAATAGAGCATTTGCTTCTATGGAGCAAATGCTCTATTTATCACTATGGTTTCAAACCTACACAATTCTAAAACTCTCCCTTTCTGTAGTTAATGCTCCTTTTCGGTAGATTTATTCCAAGAGGTTGTATATAAAAATAGCCTAGGAGAGAATGGGTTAATATGGACATTAACTCTGTACCTCATGGAAACGCCTATTGACTTTTTTTGTAAACAGAGTAGAACCAGATCAAATTGTTTCTGAAACACCAAGAATTTAATTCGTTGATTGGCCAGTTCAAACATCCAGTTAATGAACTATTCATTTACTCATGAAGTATTGTATAAGTATACATTGGGTATAGGGTACCCTACGAAATACAAACAAAATCAACAAAAACTAAACTTAAAATAAAAAACTACAAATAATAACAAAAACAACATCAAATAAACAACACGGCAAAAAAGGCAAAACGAAATACTCCGTCTACCCAGTGTCTCTGTCTGTCTGCCTGTCTATCTCTCTGTGCAACTCTGTCTGTCTGTCTAATTGACTGTATGTCTGTCTGTCTCTGTCTGTCTCCGTCTTTCTCTGTATCTCTCTGTCTCTGTCCGTCTGTCTCTCTGTCTGTCTGATCAGGTCTGCTCTGTTTGCCTTTAAATATATAATAGAGATTACTTTCTGCAGAAGCAACAAATGCCTGTGTTTATGTACTATTATAAGAATTCAACTCATTAATATACATGATGTCATCATGTTTCTGTCCTGCATACACGAAACAAATGATGCTTCATAAAGCTTATTCATTCTCTGGTCGATTTGGGTGTTTTTACTGTATATTTAGGCCAGCACACTTCGCTAAGTAGACCAACGATATTACACCAGAATTATAGGGTCGTGTCACTTCAGTGTCCATGTCATAATTATATCCGGGTTGGATTACAGCCGTGTCCAATAGAACCTCTTTACATTGGCCGCTCAAAACATGTCTAACTTGGGGATTTTTTCAGAATATTGTGGCTTACATAATCCCTTCCCTGTTCTATATTATGTCTATATTTCAATACCTACTGAATATTCATGGACAAATTAGTTTTAGTAAAATATGGAAGGCGGAAAATTGTAGCCATTTTAGAAAATAAAGAAACACACTGAAATCTATCAAATTCCACAAGCAAACAGAGCAGACCCTGATCAGACGGCTCCTATAGGAGCCGTCTGATCTGGGTCTATTCTGTTTGCAAATGCGTAAAAAAGCGTTTACAAGTAGGAACTAGTAAACTCTTACTTCGTTGAGAAAAAACGGATCTGCTCAAATTTTGATTCTGGTGCAATTTTGACCACTTACGATTCGGTCAAGCTTTTGAGAAACCATTTACCAAGTGGTATTACATACTCTCTCGAGAAACTATTGCGTATTGATCATGTGTCGAACAGCTTGGATGCCGAGTTGATGAGATGCCGAGTTACTCGGCGTCTCATCAGGATTCAAGCTGTGTGCAAATGCGACTCAGATCAAGGTTAGCGTGATAAGGGTATATACAGACTGAAGGTCGTCACAACCTGTCTTAAAAGGCCATAAAAAGGTATAATTATTGGGCTCTAAGGCAGATGGTATCTAGGCAGGTCAAAAGTAATGCAGAAAGTTACTACAGGAGCTTTCTGTATTAGCAACCACCTGCTTTTTATAACTCCTTTATTAACTAGACGAATGGCCACTTAGGACAGGTTCTGCTGTACTTAACATATAGGAATAGTTTGATGTACACCGTAGATAAGTAAAACCCCTCTGAACCGGATTCTGTTATTAGCACTAGTGTCAGGATTTCACAAAGGTGGCAGCTGAAAGCAGGTTGAAAGCTCCCATAGGAACTTTCTACACGACTTTCACCCGGCATTAACCCTTTCCCTGTTCTATGCTTATTTAAAAATTCATTTCCTACTGAATACTCATCAACAAAAAAGCTAAAATGCAATATGGATAGTGGAACAGTGTAGCCATTTTAGAGAGTAAAGAAAAAGATATATCAAATTCCATTAGCAAACAGAACAGACCCTGATCAGACGGCTCCTATAGGAGCCGTCTGATCTGGGTCTACTCTGTTTGCAAATGCGTGAAAGAAGAAGTTAAATAGCAACCTGCCGAAAAGACATAAATTGTTCTTTATTAAAATTTCGGTTTAGAGTTGATCGACTGTATATTATTTCGACCCTATAATAAACCATTCAGTTTCAATTATTCATTTGACCATATACCTATTGAATTTACTTTTCATTCCGAATCCATTAACGCGTTCTAGCAAATCAATGGGCACACAGTGAACAGATGTTGTTCATTATTCAATTTGGGAAACTCTAATAAAAGTTATTAGCCCGTGCTCCATCGATGTGCATTGTTATCGCATTTGCAAACAGAGTAGACTCTGATCATGGTCTGCTCTGTTTGCTTATGGAATAAAACAGATCTGATTCTTCTGTTACTGGCATGGTCATAACGTTTTGTATTCACTATGCCGTTATAAAGATGTATCACACTAATATTCATGATGCGATTATTTCTTACATGAATATTTATGAGATCAAGTGTTAACCCATTCCATCAAACTGACGCCTTTTGACGCCTCTGTGATAGTCACTGTTTTGAAACCATCGTGATAAATAGAGCATTTGCTCCATAGGAGCAAATGCTCTATTTATCACAAAGGTTTCTAACCTACAAAACTCTAGAATTTCCCTTTTATCTAGTAAATGTACCTTTTCGGTAGATTTATTCAAATAGGTTGTATCTAAAATAGCATATGAGGGAAAGGGTTAAACTATAAAAATATTCTTCTAAATGATTTTCAATTTCAATTATTTTTCTTGGTTTTGTGTTAGGCAAGATAAAGCCTGCTCTAGACTCTTTTGCACTACATGTAGTTTTACATTACAATGATTTGACATAGTGGACATCTGCAACCAATGTAGACCTGCTGTCTTTATACACAGTTTGCATGCAGTTTGAAAATTACTTAACCCTTTCCCTGTTCTGTGTTTATTCCAAATTTCAATACCTACTAGATATTCATGGTCAAAATAGTTATAATATAATATGGAAAGTGGAACCGTGTAGCAATTTCAGAATCTAAAGACTTTAAACATATCTTTCAAATTCCATTAGCAAACAGGGAATACTCTGATCAGACGACTGATCTGGGTCTACGCTGTTTGCAAATGCGTGAAAACACGTTTATATGAAGGAAATCGTTAAACAAGTAATAAGCCTACCGTGAAACCTTTCCAAAGTGGACACTTAGAGGAAGTCAGAGGCTGAGACTTTCAGACAGTTGGCAGCTTAATACAATACAAAAATTATGAAGAACGCTCCTTTAGGAGCTTTCTGTATTACTTTCATTCTGCATTAAACGACCATCCCACGCTATTCAAATACTGGTCGATTTACCGAGATGCGAACGTCATGCTTGACTTGACGACGTTTCTTCAGTAAAACCTACCATCATAACCATTCGCTTGCTGTTCACATCAATATACCTACCTGTAAATAGTGAAGACCCAGATGAGACAGCTCCTGCAGGAGCTGTCTCATCAGGGTCTGCACTATTTACAAGTTGATGGTGCAACCAGTGCACTCCATAGCAGTGATTGCATAGGGAAATAATTGTACACAGTGAAGATATGTGTAATTATACCACAGGGCATGAGTAGGAGAAATGTGTTTTAAAATTCAGCAAGACAAGGGACAATCTCCAACAGTTTGGATCCTGATGGGACGAGTCTCATCCGAAATAGACTGTTTGTACAGGATATCATGAATTTGACACGACAATAATATACATTAACCCTATCCTTCATATAAACGCCTTTCAACACGTTTGCAAACAGAGTTGAGCCTCAGTTGCTCCTATTGGAGCCGTCTGATTTGGGTCTGCTCTGTTCGCATATGAAATAGTATGGATCTGAATCATCAGTTTCTACCAATATCCAAAAAGCATGACTGTGTTCAGATCCCATTCCAGCTCAAACATTTTCATGATGTCATTAATCATTATAGGGTTACGGTGTGTCAAATGTATCAAGGCAGCTTAACGAAAAACAGAGCTGTCAGGATCCAAACATTAAACTCTCTGATGCGTAAATAATTGTTTCGTCGAGTAATTGCATTGCGTAT
Source organism: Azorinus chamasolen (assembly GCA_963576725.1). Classification (NCBI taxonomy): domain Eukaryota; kingdom Metazoa; phylum Mollusca; class Bivalvia; order Cardiida; family Solecurtidae; genus Azorinus; species Azorinus chamasolen. Next base: position 107,970,114 of record OY755235.1, on the reverse strand, counting down.
AGTTATAACTTCGTGCTTGGTTAGACTCGATTAACATCAACATGCCCGTGTTACATTTAGCCATTTCCTTCATATAGACGCTTTTTTCACGCCTTTGTAAACAGAGTAGATCCAGATCAGATTATACATGTAGGGGTTGTCTGATCAGAGTCTACTCCGTTTGTTTTATGAAAATTGTAATAGATATGACTACAGTTTCTACCAATACAAAACAGCTCATGTGTGCATATACCATTATAAAATGGATTTGATTATTTCTGACAAAAATATTACAGTAAACACCCTCCAAACCGGAATTCTAATAGTGAATGATTATAATACTTTAGACAGGTGGCTGCTTAATGCATAGTGTAAGTAATGCAGAAATAGAGGAGCTTTCTGTATGACTTTCATCCTGCATTAAGCTGCCACCTGTCTCAACGACCGATATTTATACTAAATTGAACATCCGATTTAGAGAGGTTCTATTTACAGTAAAACCCCTCTAATGCGACCACTTTATGAATGGAAATAAATGTCATTTAAAGCAGGTGGTTGTTTAATGCATGTCGAAAGTTACGCATAAAGCTCCTGCGGGAGCTTTCTGCTTAACTTTCGACCTGCATTAAGCTACCACCTGCTTTTAAGAACTAGAATTATACATCTTTTTGGTGGTCGCATTAGAGGGAATTACTGTAGTCATTAGGGAAAGGACTAAACCACTGTAATACGTTCCTCAACATAGGCATATTTTGTTTTTTTCAAACAAATGGTAGCTTAATGCAGTGCTAAATTCGCGCAGGAGTTTTCTGTATCACTTTCGACCTGCATTAAGCAATCAACTGTTAGTATAGATACCCGTGTTATTCATTAGTGGACAATACAGTATAACCTGTCTTAAGCTGCCATTAAAAGAGGTAAATATAATTATAGTTATTTAAGACAGACTGTAGCTTAATGTAGATTAGGAGTAATGCAGAAATTTCCTATGCAAGACAGAGGGCAATGGCAAACTATTATGACTGGAGTTCGAATGAGCTCACAACTGTAGTAAAATTATTATTAGTAGTAGTGTAGTTGTAGAAGTAGTAGTAGTAGAAGTAGTAGTAGTAGTAGTAGTAGTAGTAGTAGTAGTAGTAGTAGTAGTAGTAGTAGTAGTAAAATTATTATTAGTAGTAGTGTAGTAGTAGTAGAAGTAGTAGTAGTAGTAGTAGTAGTAGTAGTAGTAGTAGTAGTAGTAGTTTTTAACTGTTTCAATGTTGAATTTTCAGAGGAATAGTCCAACATAATTCATTGGTAACTCTCATATAGGATGAAAGGGTAGACTTTACGAGAGGATATTCAATGACAAAGAACCCACTGATCTGGGGCTACCCTTTTTACAAATGACAATGAATTCGTTTCCCTCGTTCAGTGTGTTAAGCTATTAAATACAGTGGGGCGAATCATGTAAAATCCCTCTAAACCGGAACAGTATGACAGAACAATTTAGGTATTTTAGGCAGGTGGCTGCTTAATGCAGGGAGAGAGTCATGCAGAAAACTCCTTTGGGAGCTTTCTGCATGACTTCAACCTGCATGAAGCTGCCACCTGTCTGAATGACTGGGGTTGATACTAATTATAAAGTCAGTTTAGAGGCTTTTTACTGTATATGATCATAGTTTACAGTTTGCATTCAACCGAGAAACCAGTTTACTTAACAGCAATTAAAATATTATTTTTTTTATTTTCACCCGATGGGTATTATCGAGTGTATTTAAACTTTTAGTACAGTAGCACCCGTCTGAAACGAACTTTAAAAAAAAGAGAATTAGATCGTTTTAAGCAGGTGGCTGCAGAATACAAGATGAAAGTCACACAGAAAGCTTCCATTAATCCAATTTTACCACGATCCCATAAATGTATATGGGACATAGGCAAACAGTGTAGACTCTGATCAGACGCCGCCTAATGCGGCGTCTGATCAGAGTCTGCACTGTTTGCTGATAGGAATTTGAAACAAAACGAAATTGAAAAATTAGGCCAGGCACCCCTTAGATAAAAATGGACGTATCCAAACTATAAAAACGGAAGAATCCACCGGGCGCAAATGGGTTAAGCTGTCACCTGTTTAGATAACAATTGTATTAATTATAAAAGTCCAATATAAAGGTTTTACTGTAGTCTGCAGTTTGTTGACGCGTATAAAAAATAGCCCTTATATTGTTAGGTGCGAACTGACTGGCCGTGCAAACTTGTTGGACCAAGATGAGACGTCTGAAATTCGGCGTCTCATCAGGATCAACACTGTTGGACACTCGGTCAGTAGCTTTGACGAGTCGGAAGTAAGCTAAGATTTCTCTGAATCAGAGTTCGACATGGCATCAACTCGTTGTTTACAATATGTAAGGTTATAACCCCACTGTTGCTGAATTTTAAAATACATTTCTCCTTCTTTACCAATTTCCTGTTGTATAATACTGTCTACAAATATTTCTCTGCGCAGCCACTGCTGTGGAGTGCACTGGTTGCACAATCAACTTGTAAATCGTGCAGACCCTGATGAGACAGCTCCTGCAGGAGCTGTCTTATCAGAGTCTGTACTATTTACAGATAGGCATATTGACGTGAACAGCAGGAAAAGGGTTATATTTATCAATATTTTGTCTAAGTGGTATGAATTAAAACCAACTTATATACATCGGTCACAGATCAGTCGGTTCAACCTTTATAGCGCTACAAACTCATGGATAACCTTGATTACATGTAAGAGTGTGCATCCTGATAATCTTCCAACATACATTTGAATGGTGGTCTTGGAAATGAATGACATATGAATTGTGTATGGAAGCTGTTGGCATTTTTGTACACGACATTCTACTCAGTATGCGATAACGGTTAAGAGTGTTATATAGATTCATTCTTTGTCGAAAGGAAATGTGCTGAATATCATAAACACCACTTACGCTCAAACCAGCGATAGTGTATTTGTATATATGTATTAATTGCCAAGGATTGTAAAATATCAACAGTTTTGTGTTCAGTTCTGCTCCTGCAATGGATTGGCTGTTTAGGTAATAGTTGTTTTCGTTATATCTTTTCTACAGTTTAGTATAACATGACTACTGCAAAACATGTTTAACCCATTCCCTCCTAGACTATATTTAGACCCAACCTCTTTGAATAAATCTACCGAAAAGGAGCATTTACTAAAGAAAAGGAAAATTTTAGAATTGTGTAGTTATGAAACCATTGTGATAAACACAGCATTTGCTCCTATGGAGCAAATGCTCTATTTATCACAATGGTTTTAAAAAGTGACTTTTACAGAGGCGTCAAAAGGCATCAATATGAGGGAAAGGGTTAAACTCTTTTTACGCTAAGCGCGTCTTGGCTGGCGTTTCTAAACAGCTTGGATCCAGATGAGATGCCGAGTAACTCGGCGTGTCACTAGGATTCTAGCTGGTTGACACTCGGTGGATAGTTTCGCAAATGACTGAGCGAACGGGGGGTCAGTGAAACTTTTAGCAAGTAAAATATGGAGCAGACGGTAGTTTTACCGCATGAAAAGGGTTGACATTTAACATTGTAGCACACGCAAAAAGTGTCGTCTGCAAATAATTTTGTCTACTTTAGTGCAACAATCGCAGATTTTGTCGTGTAGTTTTTGTTACATGTAGGAACGCAATCGAAATACAGTAAAGCCCAGCTAATGCGACCACCTAAAAGAGGTTTAATTCTGGGTGCTAGAGGCAGGTGGTAACTTAATATAGGACAAAAGAAATGCAGAAAGCTCCTCTAGGAGCTTTCTGCATTACTTTTGTCCTGCATTAAGTAACCACATGCTTATAAAGACACCCATGCTCATTCATTAAGTGGTCGCATTAGAGGGGTTCTATTGTACTTTATTGTTTTGCGCTTGAGGAGAGGTCGAGTTACTCGGCGTTTATATCTGGATCCAAACTGTTTGTAAAGGCCTTGCTACACCAGTACTTATATTAGTAAAATCCAGGTATTTTGCCTAGTGATGTTGTATTGAAAAGACATAAATGGTACAGTATAACCTCTCTTAACCGGAATTCTAGTTGATAATAATTTAGATACTTTTAGGCAGGTGGCTGCTTAATGCAGGGTGAAAGTCATGCAGAAAGCTCCTCTAGGAGCTTCTGCATGACTTTCACCCTTCATTAAGCTGCCACCTGTCTCCAAGACCGATATTCATACTAAATTTAAGAGAGGTTTTACTGTAGTTTTTTTCTTTAACCCTGTACCCAACATATACACATTGTGTCACCTTTACACACAAACTTGACCCAGTTTCTGACGGCTCATGTAGCACTGTTTGCTTAAGAAATCCATGGTTAAAAATTGCTTTTTTCATAATACCATTATAAAAAGTACATACAGTAAAACCTCTCTATAACGGTCACTAAATTGTGTTAATTAGTTGGTATTTAGGACAGGTGGCTGCTTAAAGCAAGGTTGCCTTAAGCAGCCATGGACCAGTCTTAAACACAACATTATGGTTTAAATAGAGTATTTATTCTGAAAGTATATTGTATATGCGAATTAATGAAATTACACGTCTGCAAAAATATGCAAATCTAAACTATTTTTTCTTCATTTATTACGTCAAGTCCTTTGCTTGAGCCAGTCTCCAATAATTCGGAATGTGCACTGGGCACCTTGATCTTGACCCAAAGTAGTTGCCTGGGTAATAACAAATTCGCCTATGCAGGACCGGTTGTCAAACAGCTTGGATATTGACGAGACACTGTGTTTCTTAACCCTTTCCTTTATGTAAGCGCATTTTGACGCATCTGCAAACAGAGTAGACCCAGATCAGACGGCTCCTATAGGAGCCGTCTGATCCGGGTCTGCTCTGTTTGCTTATGGTGTAATATAGATCTGATTCTAAAGCTTCTGCCTGAGCCAAAATGTCCTGTGTGCATAAGCCATTATTAAAATAGTCTTATTAATATTCATGACGTCATTATTTCCTGATGAATATTCACCAGGGAAAGGGTTAATGCCAGGTGGTTGCGATACGTAAAACAAAAGTCCCCCCTCATACATAATTTATTACATATTGTTCTGTAATACAGTATATCCCCGATAATGCGACCACCTAAAAGAGGTATAATTGTTGGTGCTAGATGAAGATGGTAGCTTAATGTAATACAAAAGTAATACAGAAAGCTCCTAGAGGAGCTTTCTGCATTACTTTTGTCCTGCATTAAGCAACCACCTGCTTATAAAGACACCCATGTTTATTCATTAAGTGGTCGGATTAGAGGGATTATACTGGTACTTGAATATTCATGTTAAGATATTGATTAGCCGAAATTGCATAATGGCATATGAACACATAACATATTTGCAATAACAGGGACCGAAATATCATATACATGTTCAACTATAGGAACTGTCTGATCTGGATCTCCAATGTTTGTAATTCAAAATGACATCAGAACATTTTAAATAAGTTGTTTTTCACTGCAGCTTGTAACTAGTGACCTCTATTGTTAACTGTTATCGCTTTCAGCAATTGTCTGCTTTTATCTTCAAAATGCATGTTACGTATATGTATTCCTTTCCTTTTTGAAACTTTATCCGAGTACCAAAACGTTTTGAACCTTCTCAGACGCCGTCTGATTCGGCAACCAAAGTAGTTAACCTAAATAAGTGGTTTAATCGTTAGCCAGCTATGGACGGAGGCGTGATTACCTTTTCAAACAGTTTCGATCCAGATGAGACGTCGAGTAACTCGGCGTCTCATCAAAGATCCAAGCCGTGTGTCATCCCAATTGCATTGTATAGAAAACAATGCGAAAGAATTATGTATGAATATAGAGTTGGCGAAATCTTGTGCAAATAATGTTTTGCTCTATAGGCTAAAGGTTAATGTTGAATTTTATGATGTTAACTTTGAATGTGTTTATTGACAATGTACGGAGTGGAATAAAGTTATTGTGCTTCCTATGAACAGGTCGCCTTAGGCAATAAAAGCTTGTAATTCACGGAACACATAAATTCCAAAGGTTAAGCATAGTGCAACTGGACTGATAAAAACTCTCTTCATCGACCATTTAAAAGAAGTCGTGTTATACTGGACATATCTGTAGAACGTATTCAGAAATTAATTACAGTGAGTTTGATATACAGTAAAACCTCTCTATAACGGTCACCTAATTATATTAATTAGTTGGTATTTAGGGCAGATGGCTACATGTACCAGGTGGCTACTTAAGGCAAGGTGAAAGTAAAACAGAACGCTCCTGTAGGAGCGTTCTGATTTACTCTCACCTTGCTTTAAGCAACCACCTGTCTTTAACAAAATACTTGATTAAAATTAGTGGCCGTTATAGAGAGGTTTTACTGTATAATTGAACTTCGATAGCTCGCACTTCCAGGGACCATACAAATTATTTCGAGATAAGCCCTATGTTTCTGCAGCTCATCAGAATATATCTCCGTCTTTCTCTATCAATATTCAATTTTTAATACAAACACGTACATGTATATTCTATCTTTATTTATTTCCCATTGTTCCCTGATACGTGTATATTCGTGTCCCATCCCCATTTCCTTTTCCCATCGCAGTTAAATTGTAATTTCATCCTGAAACTTTCGTGTCAGTTTTCCTTCAACTTTCCTATTACCACCCACTCATTGACTCGCCCACTTTTATTTCATAATGCTATTTCCAGCGAGTTTGGCATTAAACATGGGACACATTTAAAAACGACCCCGCTTCTATTAAAACGAAAACTGACAGGAGCAATGTAACTCAGGACTGTTGAAAAGAACAGAAGCAAATTAAATTTTAGAAAAAAAAACTGTTAATTTTTTTTTGGCTTTTCTCCGCCGAACCCTTACTTGTTGCAACTTATTAGAATCTCCTCTCTGATGCGAGATAGAGTTTTACGGAGTAATAAGAGACTCTTATCTACAGTCTCCTGTGTTGCGATCTTGATCAGTCACGTACAGTAAAACCCCTCAAATGCGACCACCAAAAATGGGCATATTTCTAGGTGCCAAGGGCAGGTGGTAGCTTAATGCAGGACGAAAGTTATGCAGAAAGCTCCTCTAGGAGCTTTCTGTATAACTTTCGTCCTGCATTAACCAACCACCTGCTTATAAAGAAAGCCATATTGATTCATTAAGTGGTCGCATTAGAGGGGTTAAAATACTGTATAGTTGTCTAGTTTACACATGACAGTGCTCAACGTGTATCATTCTGTGTCTGTTTATTTACAAGACGATGCTTTCTAATTATTTTGCATGCATCAATTTTGAAGTACAAGTAGATACTGTACATCCTATTTAACCCTTTCAACCCGGAACACGAATGCTCTGATATTTTCGAGCAATGTAGACCACGATCAGTGGGCTCCTATGGGTGCTTTCTGGGTGATTTTTCTCCCTACAGTAAGCTGTCACGCGTCGTAAAGCCCTGCGCTGATGCTAATTTGAAAGTCGGGTTTAGAGAGATTTACCATATTGGTTTGTACAGTGGGACTATGCCAGCTTTGGATCATATTTTAAGCTGACGAAGAAGCAAATAATGACCACTGTGCTCTGATGAAACAGCTCATTTAGGAGCCGTTTGATCTGGGTCTGCACTATTTGCAGAAGTTTACAGGGTAATTAGGGTGAATTTGATATGTTATAGATACGAGTCAACAGAGGAAAGCTGATCCTGAATATTCAAATATGTTATTCTGCACCGCTTAGCCCCTTTAACCCTTTCACCGCCGCAGTCGCATAAATGCACCACGACAAATAGTGCAGTCCCAGATCAGACGCCGCCTTTTCAAGGCGGCGTCTGATCAGGGACTTCACTAGTTGTCTCAATATCTATATCTATATATGTGCTTTATTCCTTTGAAATTTGCATTTATTTATCTCATTTCCTTATTTTATTGAATGATTGCATTTGGATTGCAGACGACAATTAGAAATTTGGCGCCGAAAGGGTTAACCCGAGACACACATGTACTGTCATTTGTAGTCAGTGTAGACCCAGATCAGAGGACTCCAAGAAGACCTCTCTGATTAGGGTCTGTACTGTTTGGCTATCAAAATCGTTTAGTTGAAGTGTAAGCCTTTCGTACGGGTAGACTCTATAGTTAATCACTGATAGGCTATTCCACTTCAGCATAGAAAGGGTTAACCTTAAACTTGTGAGAATACATAGAATTGCTGTTTACTCATTATTTTTAAAACATTTATCTATACCATGTCAGAAGCAAACAGAGCAGATCCTATAGTCTAGGGACTGTCTTGTCTAGGTCTACTCTGTTTGCAAAGGCATGAAAAGGCGTTTATATGACGGATACGGTAAAACCTTTCACACTAACTGGACCCTGTAGTTACATTTAAACACCGATGGGCTAGTCCATTATGACACTGGTGGAAACTCTTATCCTACTGATTGCGACCTGATTATTATTGAAAAAAATGAAAGAATGAACCCAGGTGGCGTCTCCTCAGAAACGATGGTGTTTGTCAGAAATTGTTAGCTTTCATAGGTCTGTATAAGTCAATGGTTAGTCTTGTACAAGTATTACACACTGTTTTACTACTTAGATCAAGCTTTTGAGAAACTACTGAGCGAGTGTCAAACAGCTTGGATCCTGGTGAGACGCCGAGTACTCGGCGTCTCATCTGGATCCAAGCTGTTTGTAAATTCGAGTCAAGTTGTTATATTAGCGGGATAAGGTTGTAACGTTAACCCGTTCCCTTATACTGACGCAGTTTGACGCCTCTTTAGACGTCATGACGTCATGCTCCATAGGAGCAAATGCTCTATTTATCACAATGGTTTCAAAACTATATAATTCTAATTTTTATTTTTCTATAGTAAATTCCCCTTTTCGGTAGATTTGCGCAAAGAGGTTGGGTCTAAATATAGTCTAGGAGAGAATGAGTTAAACGATATTTCAATTTGGAAGTATGTAAAATGATATTAAATCAGAGTTTTAGAAAATCCCATCCCCATTTTACGACAAAACAAGGGCTGGTGTCGAATTGTATCCTTTGTACATACGCCAAGATTTTGTAAAAAATAATTATTCAGGGGATTGGTGATGTAGGAAATTGGATTACAGGGTTGCCCAAATTTAATCAGTATTGTTGACAGAGCTAATCCAAATCAGGTGGTTCGTAAAGAGGCAATCTGATCTTAGTCAACATTATTTGCATGTAGTACTCTTACAGTATTGTGAGCATAAATTGTGATTAGTTTACCCTTTCCTTTATGTAAGCGCATTTTTACGCATCTGCAAATAGAGTAGACCCGAGTCAGACGCCTCCTATAGGAGCCGTCTGATCAGGGTCTGCTCTGTTTGCTTATGGTGTAATATAGATCGGATTCTACAGCTTCTGCCTGTGCCAAAATTGCTTGTGTTCATATACCATTATAAAAATAATCTAATTAATAGTCATGACGTCATTATTTCTAACATGAATATGCAACAGGGAAAGGGTTAATAATGTGTATGTATTTACATCTACAGTAAATCCTTCATAACTGGACGTTAAACTCAGTATCTGAACCTGCCTTTCAGACAGGTGACAGCTTAATGCAGGTTGAAAGTCATACAGAAAGCTCCCATAAGGAGCTTTCTGTATGACTTTTACCCTGCATTAAGCGGTTAAATCCCTAAAAGACCTAAACTGTTCTTTATCAAAATTCCGGTTTCGATTGGGTTTTTGGTACAGTAAACCCCATCAAAGAGGTATACTGTACAAATAAATTTACTCTAGAAAGGTTGTAGCTTAATGCATAGCGACTGGTATTCAGGAAACTTGTACAGCAGCTTTTTGCCTTATTTTCATAATAAATTATGCAATCACGTGTTTTTAACCCAGAAATACTCCTTATCCCCATACATACATGTACGACATAGGCAAACAATGTAGTCCTAAATCAAGGGGTTCTACCAATCAATATTAAAGGTTGCAACCTGGACCACAAAATGGCGATATAGCTTAACTCCTTCAGTGCCATGAAGACGGGTCTGTGATATTATACGTCAACAGTTTGGGATCAAATCGGCGTCTCATCAGGATCCAAACTAATTGTATGACACTCGCTTAAGAAGTCGTTCACTCTAAAACTTGAAGCAGACGAAAATGTGTCTAGCAGACGACAATGCTGGCACTGAAATAATTAATACGGGACTCCTATGGGAGTTGTCCTCGTTACTATTACAGTTTAGAAGCATCTCATTTTAACTCTTTCGACACCAATGTCGCCTGTTGGCACCATTGAAAACATTGCTGTCCCAGGTCAGATGCCGCCTTTTGAAGGCGGCATCTGACCTGGGACTTAACTGTTTTCTGTATTATTTTAGCCCAAGCATACAGGTTTTTAAACACAAATGTTTTACTAATATACCTTTATTATTTAGTTTAGAATTATATTCAATACGAAATTATTATTGCAGACGACACTTTTAAATTTGGCGCCAAAAGAGTTAAATACACATGTTAGTTCATAAAGTGGTGACTTTAGATGGCCATTACTATACCCATGTTCTGTGACCGCATTTTAGTTTACTCAAGTTCTGATGGCACGGTGATTTAATTGTATACGTAAAAATCCGATTCTTCCCGAGACAACTCGGCGATTTGAAGTGTGTACCAAGGACTAAATGTAAAAACTACAAAACAGCAAAATCTCTCTAAACAAGGCGTTCAATTTAGTATACATTTTGGTCTTAGAGAAAGTAGCAGCTTAATTCAGGGTGAAAGTACTACAGAATGCTACGGAGCTTTCTGCATTACTTTCACCCTGTATTAAGCAGCGACATGCCTAAAAGTTTCTGAATTCTTCTCTACTAGAATTCCGGTTTAGAGGTGTTTTATTGTATATGAGACGAAACAGTGACACCCTATGCAAACAGTTTGGATCCAGATGAAACGCCGAGTAACTTTGCGTCACATCAGGATCCAAACTGTTTGACACACTGGTCAGGAATTTTGACAAAATGAAAAGAAAACACACACAATGTCTTCAGAATAAAAGCAGAGACAAATTTGCAAACGTTTACAGATATTAAAGAATGGATTGTAGCTTTGCGCAAAGCACTCGGCTTTCCCTGCTGTGAAAAAAGTATTTTTGCTGAATTTGCGATTTAGTGCAATTATGACGATCAAGCGTTTGAGAAACTATAGATCGATTGTCAAACAACTTAACCTGGAGGGAACACAGAAAACAAAAGCAACTGCTGGTATATGCCATGGATATCGATGGCTTCAGCAAACAGTGCAGACCCAGAATATTTCCCTTATATAAGCGCATTTTGACGCATCTGCAAACAGAGTAGACCCGGATCAGACGGCTCCTATAGGAGCCGTCTGATCTGGGTCTGCTATGTTTGCTTATGGTTTAATATAGATATGATTGTAAAGCTTCTGCCTGGTCCAAAATATCCTGTGTTCATATGCAATTATAAAAAATAATCTTATTAATATTCATGACGTCATTATTTCCTACATGAATATTCATCAGGGAAGGATTAAAGTGATAGTTCATACAATAAACACATATTTTCATTAACGTCAAACAACTTGGTATTTGTTATCTTCAAATATTATAAAGATTGTCCGTTTGAAGTTATATCGAAAGATTTCATGTGATACAAAATAAGCCATTTTCATAGATGCTTATTATGTTTGAATATTGGGCATCTGACGAACAGTTGCAACCCAAATAAATACTTAATGACATTGTATTTGATATCAAATACATGCACATTTTGTCGTCTTTGGGTTTTATTCGATTGGTTTTTCTAGCAATATACTTCTTTTCAGCATGAAAACAAATGATTTTATGTAATTTTTATTCATCTTGAAAACACGTTGCAAGTAGAGACTATCACTTAAAGAACACTTGGCACAAATGAGTTAACCCTTCGCCTGCTATTCACGTCAATATACCTACCTGTAAATAGTGAAGACCCAGATGAGACAGCTCTTGCAGGAGCTGTCTCATCAGGGTCTGCACTATTTACAAGTTGATTGTGCAACCAATGCACTCCACAGCAGTGATTGTACAGCGATATACGCGTACACAGTGAAGATATTTGTAATTATACAACAGGGCATGGGTAAAAATGGGGCAATGTGCTTTAAAATTCAGCAAGAGAAGGGTTAATAACTGCATTAACCATTTCCTTCACGTACATGTATTTACAACAAATCAGACCCAGATCAGAGCCGTCTGGTAAGGATCTGCCCTCTTTGCTAGCGGAATTTGAAAGATCTGTCTCTATACTTTCTAAAATGGGTGCAATGTTCCACCATCCGTATTTCATTATAACTATCTTTTCCATGACTATTCAGTAGGTATTGAGATTTTTTAATAAATATAGACCAGGGAAAGGGTTAACATCGTTACTGTAACTTTGTCTAGGTATGGCAGCGTTAAGTTGGCAGCCAGTTCGCAGTTCGTTATTCGAATAACAAACTGCGAACTGCGAACTGGCAGCCAACTTAACGCTGCCTCTAGGTATAATGTTGTCGATGTTCACATGTTTTTATGAACAAAAAATGCAGAAAGCTCCTATATGAGCTTTCTGCATTTTTTGTCCTGCATTAAGCTATCACCTACATCTAGCACCCAGAATTATACCTCTTTTAGGTGGTCACATTGGCGGGGTATTACTGTATAACAAAAGGTCCCCGGCAGGGTTTCATGCATATAATATCAGACAAACCATAGGGAAAAAGGGGCTTATTGGCGTTTTTAGGTCGAATTATATTATAGTGAAAGATCCCTGACATGGTGGCATATACATGTAACAAAATTATCATATACAGGCAATAAAAGCAGCTATACATGTAGCAAAAGCATGATATACAGTACATGTAGCAAAATAAACATTTACATGTAGCAAAGACATCATATTCATGTAGCAAAGTCATCATATACATGTAGCAAAGGCATCGTAATTATACATGTAGCAAAAACATCATATGTAACATAGAGCAAAATCAACATATACATACAGTAAAGACGCCATATACATGTAGCAAAAAGCATCACATACATGTGGCAAAAACATCATTTACATGTAGCAAAACACCATATACATCAAGGACAGCATATACATGTAGGAAAGACATCATATACATGTAGCGAAAACATGATATACATGTAGCAAAAGCGTGATATACATGTACCAAAAGCGTAATATAAGCGTAATATTCACGTGTCCAAAATGCGATATACATGTAGCAAAAGCGTGCTATACATGTGGCAAAGTGTTTTATAAATGCAATAAAAATGGTATATGCATATTGTAACAGTTACGTGTACGTGTAGCACATGATGTGTTGCGTTTCCATACAACCCTCGTTACTCACTCACTTTGCTAACTCACTCAGTCACTCAGCCATACGCTCACTCTCTCTCGTAACCATTACACTGTTGTAAACATAATGTCTGCTCAAATTCTGGTTCCATGCTTATAAAACGTTTTAGTTGAGTCTGAGTTCGTTCTCAAGTTTTTGATTGGTCAGATTTGAGCCTTTGGCTCAAATCTGACCAATCAAAAGCTTGAGAACCCTGATCTGAAACAACAGTTACTTCTTCTTAATTCTTCTTTACTGTGTTCCTTGGGGATAAAATGAACACATTATCCTCCCAGTTTTGTTTCTTTAAAGCGGCGATGAATATTCGACATGTCAATACATGATGAAACGATAGTGACATATATTTAATTTGGGTCGTTTAATTATGTATGTGTTCATAATTAGTTTTCCTTGACATGAATTTACTGAGAGAAAATGTGACAACCTATAGTGAATGATGTAGCGTTGAAACCTCTATAGTTTACCTGAAGTTACAATTATCCAATACAGTAGAACGTGTCTTAAGCGGTCATTCATTTACCGAGCATTGTAATCTTAAAATGCAGGTGGTTGCTTAATGCAGGGCAAAAGTAATGCAGAAAGCTCCTACAGGAGCTTTCTGCAATACTTTTGACCTACATTAAGCTACCATCTGCCTTACAGACCCATGATTAGGTCTGTATTTTGGTGATCTCTTAAGACATGTTCTACTGTAGACCATTAGTCCAGAGCCGCAGATAAGAGGCGTATTAGGAAGTCTAAGTGAATTACAGTAAAACCTCTCTTAACCGGCCGTTAAATTTAGTATGAATATCGGTCTTAGAGACAGGTGGCAGCTTAATGCAGGGTGAAAGTCATGCAGAAAGCTCCTAGAGGAGCTTTCTGCATGACTTTCACCCTGCATTAAGCACCCACCTGCCTAAAAGTATCTAAATTCTTATCTAGTAGAATTCCGGTTAAGAGAGGTTATACTCTATTTCTTCACCAAACCCTATCTTGGTGCTACTCACTAGACTCACCTGTCAGGGACGATTCTAATGAGTAGTGCTCAGCATTGTAGTGTTTGACGGAGAAACAAGATATTTTGATAGAACGCTGCACAAGATACAAACAGAAACTGCCATGTTAAACCATTACCTCATAGGCTATTTTTAGATACAACCGCTTTGAATTAGTCTACCGAAAAGGAGCATTAATAAGAGAAAATTATCTTTTTTAGAATTTTGTAGTTTGAAACCATTGTGATAAATAGAGCATTTGCTCCTATAGGAGCAAATGCTCTATTTATCACAATGGTTTCACAAAGTGACGTTTACAGAGTCGTCAAAAGTCGTCAATATCAGGGAAAGGGTTAAACCTGTTATTTTAAGCGTCTAGTTAATTAATAAATGCGGCTGGCTACTTAAACCGTTCCCTGATAGAAGCGCTTTTTGGCGCCGTTGTAAACAAAGTAGACGCAGATAGAATCCGTTCTGATCAGGATCTACTTTTTTGTTTGTGAAACAGTATAGCAGATTCTATACCTTCTGTCATAGCCAAAACAATGATGTACTCATATCCCATTATACAAGTTCAGCTAATTAATATTCATAATGTCAATATTCATTACATTAATATTCATCAGAGAAAGGGTTGGTAGAGGTCAAACATTAAGACATATTTTTTCTTTATTTTTTTAATAGGGGCGAGGTGTGTGGGGGTCGGGGGGGTCTGTGTTACGCTTATTGTGAATAAAGCTATCGCCTTTCCTAACCCTTTACTCCGCGGATGTTTATAACTGTATAAATGTGTTAAATAATTATGTTGTTTGCTCATATTTTCGAAATTATGTTACAAACTGACTTCAGAATCTGAATCTGTGTGACTTGAAACTAATTTAGTGCTAAAGAAGGAAAGAGTTGTTCGTATGGAAACATGAGACAGAATGATTTCGACGGAATCTGGCTGAAACGCGTCCGCCATTCACAGATCAATTATGTATACCCGAACGTACTCATTTCGATATACGTGTAGGTAACATATTACAGTAAAACCTCTCTATACTGCCACTAAATTACATCAAGTATTTTGTGTTAAATGCTCCTATAGGAGCGTTCTGTTTTACTTTCACCTTGCTTTAAGCGGCCACCTGTCCTAAATACCAAACAATTAACACAATTTAGTGGCCGTTACAGAGAGGTTTTACTGTACACAGTATACGTTCCTTTTAGCGATTTTCAATTCCTTTGAACACCTATTTAATATTAATAGCGATGGTCCAAAATCGATTCAGAATCATTCCGGGCTAGACCGAATATGTTCGTTGATTTTCGTAATATTTCGCTGAATACATAATCCTTTCACCATTAAAGTAAGACATAGTGACATCATTAATATTATATGAGTTAAAGTAAGACATAGTGACATCATTAATATTATATGAGTTAAAGTAAGACATAGTGACATCATTAATATTATATGAGTGATTTTTATAATGGTATATAAATACATGACATTTTAACTCAAGCAGAAATGTTAAATCTGATTTATATTAAACCATAAGCAAATAGAGCAAACCCTGTTTGGACAGCTCCTGTAAGAGCCTTCTGATTTGGGTCTACTCTGTTTGCAAATGCGTGAAAAGCGTTTATATGAAGGAAAAGGATACTATTCATATATACCGTGGATGAAAATTGAGCTGTAACCATTTTCATTCAATGTTATGAATATGTGTACATGTACATGTATGTTTTTGTATCTAGTGATAAGGACAAAACACTTTTAGTTTCATTTTTACCATTCACTGTTAACTCTATGTTGGGTACAGTGAGGTCTCACATAATTCATTACCACAATAGTCTGTAAAAATAGGTGGTTGCTTAATGCAGGGCAAAAGTAATACAGAAAGCTCCTATGGGAACAAATTTTGTTCAGCTAACTAATAATCATAATACATGTACTATTAGTTCTATATGAGTATGGAATAAATGTTTAAAGTGCAGAACAAAACCCCAATAAAGCTATAGGGCTTAACAAGCTCTTGTCTCTTGACCCTTTTCTTAACCCTTAACATTATGAATAATTATGCAAGACTCTGTCACTTCATAAATGTTCATTGACTAAATTGGTTGTTTTGCTATGGCGCTTAACCCTTTACTCCATGAATGAATATTAAAGCAAAGGCAATGACATCGTGAATATTAATTTACAGAAGTTTTAAAATGGAAATATGACAAAACAGAAACTATAAAAATCAACGCTATGATATAACATTAGCAAACAAAGCAGATATGAGCTGTCTGGTCTGGATCTACTCTATTTGAAAAGGCGTAAAATGCATATCTATAGAGTAAGGCATAGGAGCATTTTGCCATGATGGAAACTTTAGAATTATATATAGCTCCCTAAACTACTAGAGCAGACCGTGATCAGACAGCTCCTACAGGAGCCATTTGATGTGGTTCTTCTCTTGATTGAAAAGTCGCAAAATGCATCGCTATGAGATAAAGCCTTTAACCCTTTCGGCGCCAAATTTCTAATTGTCGTCTGCAATTCAAGTTTTGTTAAATCATTCAGTAAAATAAGGAAATGGGATAAATAGATGCGAAAAACAAAGGAATAAAGCACATACATGTATATAGAAATAGAGATTGAGACAAATAGTGAAGACCCTGATCAGACGCCGCCTTGAAAAAGGCGGCGTCTGATCTGGGACTGCACAATTTGTCGTGGTGCATTTATGCGACTGCGGCGGTGAAAGGGTAATGAAAACTGCATGGTTGAATTCTCATACTATATGGCATATGAGGAAAGGAGTGTTTGGTCTTCAACGAAACTATATAGACGTCCGACGTGCTTTTAAATTTACTGAATTGGTGAAATGCACGTAACGCTCAGTAATAAAATGAAAAGATTTGTGTATGAAGCATTTATTATGCGTAGTTATTTTAGTAATTACAATGGATTGTGATATTCTCACCTTAGCAAGTCCAGCTCCTAATAAGTAATGTGCATATTCATTTACTTCAGGTATGCATGTTTGATAGCAATACTTAGTCAAGTGATTCTTGTTTAATTATTACGTATATCTGTATGACTAGAAGCTGTTTCAGTTTATGTCAATATAAAATATTCGATTCTATTCGATATATTCGTCCATTACCTTCCATAAATATCCAGAGCAGACCCTGATCAGTCAGCTCCTCCAGGGGCCGTGCCATCTTAGTCTTTTCCGTATTCAAATGCGTGCAAACGGCGATAAAGGGTTCATACGAACATAGACAGACTTTGGAGATCCAGCTCAGAGGGCTCCTCAAGATAAGACCTTGCAGAATGAATATTAGATATGTCATATATTAGATAATACATGTATAATGTACATATTTAGGCAAACACTTAATGAATTAATGCAAGCGAAGAAAGGGCTATTAACAACCCCGGTACCACTATCCGCCGCTTGACTCGCATTTACAACCAGCTTGGATCCAGATGAGACGCCGAGTAATTCGGCATCTAATCAGGATCCAAGCTGTTTGACACCCTGTCAATTGTTTATTAAAAGTTTGGTCGAATCGATGGTAGTCATAACTGCATTAAATCAAAATTTGAGCAGGCATTGTTTTTCCCATTGTGGCACAAGGGTTAAATGGTTGACGCCACAAGTGCGCATCTTCCCACAGTCTTGTGATCTGTAGGGAAATCCCCTGGTTGTTTTCTCGGGCCAAAGGATCATTTTCCTGCGAGGAAATTGCTCGTTCAAGTATAATGGAGAATACATTTAAGTAGATGTAATTGTAAGAAGAAATTATCACGCTTTAACCCTTTACCTGATAGGAACATCATTGGACGCCTTATGCAAACAGAGTAGACCAAGGTCAGATATATCCTATTGGAGCTGTCTGATTAGTGCCTATTTGCTGATGTGATAATAAATCTGATTTTGTTTATGATCACTGCTTATAATGCCATTATAAAAGTCAGCTAATTAAAATCTATGATGTCATAATTTTTACATTAATATTCAATAGGTATAGGGTTACATGCTGTATTGATTGTAAAGTACAGTAAAACCTCTCTATAACACCCACTAAATTTGTTCATTAGTTGGTATTTAGGGCAGTGGTAAAGTAAAACAGAACGCTCCTATAGGAGCGTTCTGTTTTACTTTCATCTTGCTTTAAGCAGACACCTGCCTTTAATATAAAATACTTAAACAAATTTAATTTAGTAGCCGTTATAGAGAGGTTTTACTGTAATGTATCGGCTTCAATTCAGTTCTTCCTTCTGGTTCTTCCCATGCCATGCGATGATCATAGTACCATTTGACTATGGATTTAACAATATATAAATTATAAAGCATTTTACCAGTGGCAAACCTTTTCCTTTATAAAAACACTTTTCACGCATTTGCAAACAGATTAGACCCAGATCAGACGGGTCTGCATATGTCTATGTTTGCTTTTGATTTATAATAGCTCTAACTCAAGAGTTTCTATTAATTCAAACAATCCGGTGTACATGTATGTATGCTAAAAGAGAACTAGTAAATATTCACGATGCCATTATTTCTTATATGAATATTCAAACAGTGAAGAAATTACCCAATAGTTCGCTAAAAGTGTTTGAAGACCACATGAAACTAAAACCAAGTCCAACAGAGATGTGACATGTAAGACAGCATGCATTTATGCCAAAAAAAGTTTCGTATTATAATTCAATTGCTGCTCTAGTCAAATAGTACATGTATGTAATACGGCATGTGGACACATATAGTTCATATGCTACTAGTTTGTATGTTTCTCTCTTTCACTGATATATGTATCACTATCTTTTTAAATGTGCTTACTTCGGTGAATTAAGAAACAAACTCATCCTTAATAGTTATTTACAGACTGCCAGTGGACGTATTTTCAATCCTTTAAGAACGAGAATGAAGTAGACATTGTATTTAAAGTCAGTAAACCCATTAACGTTGTGCCTAAACATCTGTCAGACCCCATCCGGCAAAGTACGGATATTCCACACCGTTACTGTTATTATGCACTGTTGAAGTGCTCATTATACCCTTTGAGTTTTAATTTATTTTCCTGTTTGTTTGTTTGTGTTTGTTTGTTTGTTGTATGGTATTTACCTACTCACATAGCCTTGCCCTACTATTTTGCAACATGAGCCCATTTTGCAAGTACTCCGACATGCTCCTAAAGCTTAGAAGACCTCAGAAGTCTAGAAACCTGTTCGTGGGACAGACTGTGTGGACCCCGATCGGGGGGGGGCTCTTATAGGGCCCCTTTAATTTTGGTCTACACTGCTTACCTATAGTGTTTGGCCAAAATGGGTTAATAACATATATATTCAATGTGTACCTCTTATCACATCTGTATGTGCGGAGTGAAAGAATCAACTGTAAACTGTATTCCCTCATATTGACGACGGTTGACGACTCTGTAAAAGTCACTTTGTGAAACCATTGTGATAAATAGAGCATTTGCTCCTATAGGAGCAAATGCTCTATTTATCACAATGGTTTCAAACTACAAATTTCTAAAATTTTCCTTTTCTCTAGTTAATGCTCCTTTTCGGTAGATTTAGTCAAAGAAGTTGTATCTAAAAATAGCCTGATGAATAGTCATATTTGAAATTATATCTTCGAACATACTAATTAGCTGTTTTATAACACTGTATGAACACGGGCATGCTGTAGAATGTATCTATGGAATCAGAACTGTTTGATTACTAAGCCATCTAATCGGGCTCCATGTTATCTGTAAATGCGTTTAAAGGCTATATCTGGGGTTCCGGGTTATCCGAGCGCATTTAAAAGGTTAAATACATAATTGTATTCCAAGAAAATATAGATATGATCTTGTTTGTGTACATTCATCAAGTTAGAAGAGTACGTATACTTAACTGTTTCACTACCATGAATGATAGCCCGCTTTATTATTGTTTTTAAAACAGTCAGGGTATCTCTGGTAGAACATGTCCTATGCGGCCATGAGAACAATGTATAACAATTGGCCTGTTCGGCAGATGGTAGCTTGATAAGGTCATATAGGAGCTTTCTGCATTACGTTTGTCCTGTTTTAACCAACCATCTGCTTTTTAAAACTCATTTGTTCAATAGATAAATGGCCACTAAGGACAGATCTACTGTAATGATTTAATCCTGACCTGGGCCCAAGGTTATAAAACTTATGAGTCTGAGTCTGAGATCATTCTCAAGTATCTGAATGGTCAGATTCTGAGCAAGCTCAGAATCTGACCAATCAGATGCTTAGGGTTGATCTCAGACTCAAGCAAAATGTTTTATAACCTCAGGTTCAGACGTCAAATGTTGTTGCGTCTCATCTAGATTCAAACTATTTGCGTAGGTAATCATAGATATTTCATAAGCAACGAAGACTTTAACCGTTTCAGTAATGGAAATGAGTCACAAAGATATTGCACATGGCTATATTTTGAGAATGCTGAATATTCATGGAAAACAAATAAAAATATGGAAGGTGGAACTTTGTAGCTATTTAAGGCGGCGTCTTATCTGGGACTGCACTATTTGTCGTGGTGCGTTTTTGCGACATTGACGATGAAAGGGTTAAAGTACAATTTTAAGTAGATCTATCTCATAATTATTTTTAACTTTGTTTACTGTCACGAATTAATTTCCCATTCTTGTACAAGTATGTAGGACACCAATCCTAAATATAACAACAGCAACAACAAATATAGCAACGACGGTTATGCCTTGTATTTTTCCCATAGAGTTACATAGATGTTCAGTTTTCTACATTTGTGCCATGTTTGTGACACTGTTATAAAAGTTGAAATCTCGATATCTCGTACTCGGATAACTCGAACTTCGTAATAAAAATTCGGCCCCTTCTACAATATGTAATAAAGAGTTGTTCTAAAATTCGCCACTGCACATATCTCGATCAGAGTCTGCTCTGTTTGTTTATGATATTTTATAGATAGCTTTATTTAGTTTCTAAAATGGCTACACTATTCCACCTTCCATATTTCATTATAACTATTTTGTCTATGAATATTCAGTAGGTACAGAAATTTGGACTAACTATAGAACAGAGAAAGGGTTAGAGACACGGACAGCTTGGTGCAGGATGCAAGTGATTCTAAAAGTTCCAACAGTGGCGTTCAACATTACGTGCGACCTAAATTAAGTTGTCAGAAAGAGAAAGTTTCCAAGTTAGAAATAGACTGAGACTGACTCAAACTCCTGTTATCTCGAAGTAATTTGTACGGTCCCTTAAAGCTCGAGATATCGAAGCCCCACTTTACAGTTTAACTTTGATATCTCGCCCTTTAATGGACCATACTTCGGGATAATAGAACTTCGAGTAATCCGATTTCTAATGCGAACAATTTCTCCAGTTGACAGCTGAATGCAGGTATAAAGTAATGCTGAAAACACGTGTGCTGTCAGCATCATTTTCGACCTGCATTAAACTGCTCCATGCGTATCCAGATATGCGTACATATAGTAATGCAATAAAATTTAAGTGTAGAATGAACAACCTTTTACTTCGAATTATCTCGAAATTCGAGATATTCGGGTATATGACCCCAACATACTGTACGTATGCTATGAGTTAAATTATTCATCATGTCGCATGCTGTATATGTATATTAGGTAATGGAACTCATTAAGTACCAAGCATTGTCGTCTGCAACATTATATATAGTCGTCAGCAAAAAAGAGAGGATTACACAGAATATTCTGTATCTTAATTAATTTTCTTGACGCTAAGTAATTTATGTCTTGTAAAAAACATCTCCTGTAGTAGTCTTAAAAATAGTTTGTCTTCAAATTCTCATTTTAGATATAGTCATAGAGATACACAGTTTGGATGTTAATGCTACTCCAAGTAACTTGACGTCTAATCAGGATCTAAACTGTTTGCCGTTGTTCATCACAGTTTTGTCACTAGCATGCAACAAGTTAAATTGCGTTGAAATCTGCTTACGAACGACAGCATATAGTTTCATTCACTGAAGTTGTCAGTTTTAGGCCTGGGGCAAAATGGAAATACATGTATACGTAGGAGACTTGAATTACTGTTTACAAACATAGGCGACCTGTCTTGTCCTATTAACCTGGTTAAATCAACCGATGCCTTTACTGTAAGAACAATACCAACAAAAGCAACATTGGCAGACAGTGCAGATTCAGATCAGTCAGTATACTACATGTATCATTCGGATATAACTTCAAGTATATATTTCACAATAGCACTGCCTGCTGAGGTGGAGAAAACATCATTTGAATCGTTAAAACTGTTAACCCTTTCCATGTTCTGTATTTATTCCAAATGTCAATACCTACGGAATACTCATGGACAAAATAGTTATAATTAAATATGGAAGGTGGAACATTATTACCTTTATAGAAAAGAAACATATCTATCAAATTTCATAAGCAAACAGAGCAGACACTGTAGGAGTCGTCTGATCTGGGTCTACTCTGTTTGCAAATGCATAAAAACACGTTAATATGAGGGAATGGTTAACATATTTATTTCTAGCATCCTTAACCCATTCCTCCATTGGCAATTTTAGACCCAACCTCTTTGAATGAGTCTACCCAAAAGGAGCATTTACTAGAGAAAAGTAAAATTTTAGAATTTTATAGTTTGAAACCATAGGAGCAAATGCTCTATTTAACACAATGGTTTCAAGAAGTGGTTATTACGGAGGCGTAGAAAGGCGTATTCATGGAGGAAAGGGTTAAAAGGGGGTATAGGCGTTAGGCCAACAGTGTAGGTCCAACTCATTCAATAGTTTATCGACCGGAAATAAGTGTATGTAAATATTTTATAGGATCTGAATATTTTAGCATACCTCGTTTTATTCATTTTAACCCATTTCCTCGTTGCCTATTTTTAGACCAAATCTCCTTGAATAAATATACCGAAAAGGAGCATTTACTAGAAAAAAGCAATTTTTTAGAATTACCATGTATGTAGTTATGAAACCATTGTGATAAATACAGCATTTGCTCCATAGAAGCAAATGCTCTATTTATCACAATGGTTTCAAGAAGTGTTTTTACAGAGGCGTCAAAAGGCGTCAATATGAGGGAATGGGTTAAGTTATAAGATTTAACATATTTATGTATGTCGTCCTGAGAAAGGAGTAAGAGATAGGGGGATACTGACTGTTATCACATTAAATAGTATCGTGTATTCCTTTACTCTTTATATACTGCAGGTCCCAGCTTTTATTCTCAAACTTCCGCAAATTTAGCAACCGATCGTCACCAGAGCATGTTTTATTACGGGCGACAGTATCATTGCTGGAGAAAATATATGACAATACAATCAGCAGGGACATCAACACACAGTTATTCGCCATCTGGTTTAGATTTTAGTTTTCAATGTAATTTATCATGTCAGGGAGCTCTTTGTCCGGTTATAATTCTTAACCCTTTCCTCGCTAAGCTCGACCAGGCTGGTATTTTTAAACAGCTTGGATCCAGATGAGACGAAGGGTAACTCGGCGTCTCTCCAGAATCTAAGCAGTTTGACAAGAGGTAATTTTTTTCAAAAGCTAGAAGAAGGCAATACAACTCCAGAACTCTTTCGCTGCCAACATTTGTCGTCTGCTACAATCTTTATTTTTCTTCATTTTTTTCCAATAACCATTGTCACAGTAACACAGAGTTTGGATCCTGATGAGACGCCGAGTTACTCGGCGTCTCATCTGGATCCACTATTTGTACAGGTAGTATTATCACAGTTGCGACATTGTCAGCAAACTAGTTAACTCTGAATATGTGAGACGAGTTTGTAATAACCCATACAAATGGTTTGGATCCAGATGAGACGCGGAATAACTCGGTTTCTCATAAGTATCCAAACTGTTTGACATTCACACAGTATATTACATGATAAATGGTCGAATAAACATTATCTATTAAACCTTTATCGTACAGTAAACCCCTCAAAAGGGACCACTTAATGAGGAGATGTGGGTGTCTTTAAAAGCAGGTGGTTCCTCAATGCTTAATGCAAGACGAAAGTAATGCAGAAAGCTCCTGCAGGAGCTTTCAGCATTACTTTCGTCTTGCACTAAGCTACCACCTGCCTCGAAGACCCAGAATTGTCCATCATGTTAGTGGTAGTATTAAAGGGTTTTTACTGTACGTAATCTATGCAGATGCCGGTTAGTCAGAATGTAGAGAGTTTAAACAGGCTTCTGTGACACTGAGGGTCTCCTTTAAACGACTGATAATTGCAACAATGCGGTTTGGCCTTTATTCCATGTGCTGCACTGTAGCCTGCAAGATTAGCCCAAACATTTCCCCTTATTATCATTTTCGTCATTTTCATTATAACCAACTCGTCCCTCGCTAGAGGTATATGCCTTATTCATTGGTGTGTGGAAATACGTCCATTGACATATCTTACATATGGGTCGACTATCGATTTGCCTTACATCAAAGTAAACTATTTCAAGATAAAAACTCAATTAGTGAGACAAATAACAGTATTCAAAAGACCAACACGCTTTTCCTTTCAAAGTAGTTAAAGATGCAAACTGATCTATCAACATATCTTAATTCATTTCTCAGACAATCCCTATGGTGTTGTTACATGTAACCATTAGAATCACCTATCTGAGACGAGTCTAATAAGTAGCAGCATGATCATGCACGGATTTAGAGGGGGGGGGGGGGGGGGGGGGGGTACTTGTCTGTAACTTTAACGCAACCTTAACATTGGTCTTAACTTTTGAGCCAGTACAGATAGAGACTTGATATTTGGTATGCATATGTATCTCATAAAGCCGCATGTTTTGAGGGGTGACATGTCAATGTCAAGGTCATCCTTCAAGGTCAGAGGTCAAATATATGAGGGGGCATAGTGTTTCACAAACACATCTTGTTCAACATGTATTACAAACACACTATTTATTTATGTCATCAAACATAAAAATCTACGCCCCTCCTCCAAAAACAATTCTAACCCCCCACCCACCCCTTATCTGAAATCCTGGATCCGCATCTGAAGATAGCATTAAAATATTTTACTTACAATTCCACAATGCTGACATTATCCGCAACCTTGTTTTTGCAATGAACAAGGGTTGTAGCCTAGGGGCTAGTATGGTGGTTGTCGGCGCCATCGACATGAACAATAACGGTATCAACTTTAGATCTGTACTCACCAATCGTCACATACCCTTTACAAGAGTCACCATCTTACTCTTAACCAACATAACCCTATCGTACAGTTGACAGAGTAGTATGACATTGGAACAGTTTGGTTGCCACACGGATGGTCGCATCCGCGTCTAGTGCTCTTGCATGTTACACATGGTGTACACGTGTTTTGTCCTCGAAAGAAATCGAA
Source organism: Azorinus chamasolen (assembly GCA_963576725.1). Classification (NCBI taxonomy): domain Eukaryota; kingdom Metazoa; phylum Mollusca; class Bivalvia; order Cardiida; family Solecurtidae; genus Azorinus; species Azorinus chamasolen. Next base: position 107,944,444 of record OY755235.1, on the reverse strand, counting down.
TTTGAGAATGTCAGAACTAACAGTAAAGAAAGATCATTAACTGGTTAAAACTGTTTAACTGCCATCTACGGTAGAAGTTAGAACCTGTCTTAAACTTCAATTAAAAAGAGGTTTTTATTGTGGATCTGTAAGGCAGATGGTAGCTTAATGCAGATCAAAATTAATGCTTTCTGCATTACTTTTGTCATGCATTAAGCACCCACCTGCTTTTTAAGACTCCAATGTGCAATAAATGAATACCCGTTTAACCCCTTTCCCTTATATAAACGTGTTTCACGCATTTTCAAACAGAACAGACTCAAATCAAACGGTTCCTATAGGAGTCGTCTGATCAGGGTCTTCTCTATATGCTTATAAAGTTATAATAAACCTGACTTATACAGTTTCTACCAATACTAAAACAATCATGTCTACAAATGCAATTAGGAAAATTCAGCTAATAAATAACCATGACGTCATTGTTTCTTACTTGAATACCGCACATGGGTAGTTATTATTATTATTTGGAGATAAAACACTTCACATTTTGAGTTCATTTCATTCATATTCTTGTCGGATTCGTGAAACCTACCATTGTCTCTTAATAGATAATCTACTTACGCACCACTGTTTTATGTTAAGAATAACTCTAGCAGGTCGAGGACACTAGTATATGAAATGCATTTTTATCTCTTGCTTGGCTCCAAGTATGTTAGGTAACTCCAACTCTACTGTGTTATCGTCTAAATGAGCGATAAGCTGTTACAGGTTTCGTTGGTAAAGTTTCAAAAATATGATATCAGTGGAAAATAGTTTGGATCCTGTTTACAATTGAGATAATTGTTTCACCATTGGCACCTAAAGAGTGACTCATGTCATACAATGTAAAATATATAGTTTATGTATTACCTTTAAGCCTTGTCAAAAATGGTGATTTATTTAAACAATTCAAATGAATGCTACAATCTTGACTTTCGTCTAACAGATAGACTAATTCTTTCAAGCTATATTACCAACTTCTTAACCCTTTCCCTCTTCTTTGTTTATTTCAAATTTCACAAATTTCCAATGAATTGAATATTTCATTGACAGGATAGTTATAAGTAATTATGGACGGTGGAACATTTTAGCCATTTTAGAATGTAAAGAAATGGGTCTTAAAAAGTCCATTAACAAACGGAGCAAATAATTATGATCAGACAGCTCATATAGGAACCGTCTGATCTGGATCTTCTCTGTTTGCAAATGCATGAAAAGGCGTTTATACAAAGGAAAGGGTTAAGTTAACCCATACCAAGTTGTAAAACAATGTTTGCTAAAGTTTTGATGTGGTATAATGTGGACTAAATCTTAACCCATCTCTTGCGGAATTTTAAAATGCTTTCTCCTTCTTTACCCATGCCCTGTTGTATAATTACATATATCTTCACTGTGTACAAGTATTTCGCTGTGTAATCACTGCTGTGGAGTGCACTTGTTGTACAATCAATTTGTAAATAGTGCAGACCCTGATGAGACAGCTCCTGCAGGAGCTGTCTCATCTGGGTCTTCACTATTTACAGGTAGGTATATTGACGTGAATAGCAAGCGGAGGGTTAATCGATCAAGCTTTTGGGAAAGTGAATATTCATCAGGCAATTAGTTGATCTCCAATAAATAAGAGTGGGGTTTGTTTTACTATAGATCGGCCGACTGGCATTGAGTTGTACATGTAACATACGACGATTGCAGCTGGAAGTTGCGATGGTCATTATTTAGTGCTTACGATAATTCATGTTGCACGAAGTCAGTCTTTGTTGCTGTACACAAGAGTGTGCGATCATTTCTAATGTCCCAGAAGTAGCGGTTGTAAAAAATAGATTTTACGGCACTTTTCGTCGTACGATTTTTAGTAAACCGGACTCTGATGCAAATTGGTATATGCCACTATATTCAATACCGTAGCGTTTGCAGTCATTTTCAACTTAACCTTTACTGTGCAGGACACGATTCACTAATGTCCTTTGCAAACAGTGTAGACCCAAATGAGAGGGCTCCTTTACTGTTTGTCATGTTACACCTTTCTTCAGAAAAATCCCTAAATATTCACCATACGCTTGTTCTGTTTGAATTTGGGAATAGACCATTCGAAAATTCAGCGTTATGAGGGCTACTTTTGATGTGATATAAAAAACATAAGTATCTACATCCGCTTGCTAGACACTTGAGCTGATTTTTTCCACCGTGTTGCTTTGTTCCGCCAGACTAATTAAACGCGTGAGTATGAGTAAACTATTCGAGTAGATGTGTACTATTACCGTATCACACCCTATTGATACAGTTGTCGATACGAACACGCCCCGTTCTATCTAAATTAGAAGTCCAGATAAAGCATGTAAATTAACGCTTTCCTTCATTTAAACGTGTTTGCACGCATAAAATTTGCAAACAGAGTAGACCCATATCTGATCACGGTCTACTATGGTCGCGGATGGAATCTGTAAGATCTGTTTCTTTACTTTCAAAAATGGTTATATATAATGTTCTACCTTCCATATTTCATTATAACTAGTGTGTCCATGAATATTCAGTAGGTATTGAAATTTGGAATAAACATTGAACAGGGAAAAGGGAAAACTTCTTTATTTCTCTCATGCAGCCTATGCTGTGACCACTCTTTAGAACTTCACATGAAGTAGAAAATGCCGAACATTACCTTTTGCAATGTAGATTTTTTCGAAACCAGAGACTTAACCTATTTCGCGCAACACTAAGGTACCATCCTCTTAATACCGAAATGCTTGTGTTCGGTAAACGAAATATAAACGAAGACAATAAAAACATATTTGCTGCTGTACATTGTTTTATAAAGTAATCACGGAGGTTTTAGCTTCACCTATAGTACAACTATCGATATTTGTTCCGACTCTTAGTATGATTTTATATCCTTTTTTTCTAAACTTATGCTAAGATGTCTTACTTACAGAGATATTTTCATATGGTAAGTGTCCTCTGATCGTACTACAATATACATGTTACCCCCCCCCCCCTCTCTCTCTCTCTTTCTATCTGCATCTCTCTGTTTCATAGAAACTTCTGTTAAAGTTCATATTTTGTTTGCCATAACATGTAAATATTTATAAATGCTCTGTATGGGGAGGGGTCAAATCTAATGTAGTAAGAACTTGTGACCCGACCCAATGTCCTCTAATATGGAAATAAAATAAAACTAAAGCGTGGTCACGATATAGGGTTTGGTGGAGAAAAGACTATTTCAGTATTTGAGTACGCGCCTTTATCTATTGCTATGTAAACCTCTATAACTCTCATCCAAATTCTACCATGTTGGTTTTTATTAGAATTGGAGCGGAGAACGGTAGATTAACACAGGAATGTTTGGTCATGGTAGAAACTATAGAATCGGATCTATATAATTCCGTAAGTAAAATATTTGATCAAGATCCGACGACTCCTACAGCAGCCGTTTGGTCTGGATCTACTCTGTTTGCAAAAAGCGTGAAAATACGTCTTTATCGGTTAAATGGCTAAGTGACATACAGTGAAGCCTCTCTATAACGGCCACTAAATTACATCAGTTATTTTGTATTAAAGGCAGGTGGCTGCTTAAAGCAAGGTGAAAGTAAAACAGAACGCTCCTATGGGAGCGTTTTGTTTTACTTTCACCTTGCTTTAAGCAGCCACCTGTCCAAAATACCAATTAATTAACACAATGTAGTGGTCGTTTTAGAGAGATTTGACAGTATTTAATAAGAATGGATAATGAAAATACATAAATAGAGAAAATCGAATTCAAAAAATCCTAACCATGTGGACGATGATCGCCACAACTGACATGCGTAAAAAATAGCACAGTTGACATACATTTATATGCAGTGACACAGTTGAAATACGTTCAACATTTACAGTAAACCCCCTCTAAACCGGACGTTAGAGTTTCTTGGATACAAGCCGCAGCTTAATGCAGGGTGAATGACGTGTAGAAAGCTCCTCTAGGAACTTTCTGCATGACTTTCCTCCTGCATTAACACGTTATCCCATATTGACGCATTTTTGCGCATCTATAAAACTCACTTTATGAAATCATTGTGATAAATAGAGCATTTGCTCCCATAGGAGCAAATGCTATATTTATCACAATGGTTTCAAACTACAAAATTCTAAATTGTTCCTTTCCTATAGTTAATGTTCCGTTACGGTAGATACATTCAAAGAGATTGGGTCTAAAAATAGCCCATGAGTTAAGCAACAACCTGCCTAAAAGTACCTAACTTCTTTTCCACAAGAATTTCGGTTTAGAAGAGTTTTACTGTACAGTAAAACCTCTCTATAACGGATACTTGATTGTGTTAATTAGTTGGTATTTTTGGCAGGAGGCTGCTTAAAGCAAGGGGAAAGTAAAACAGAACGCTCCTATAGGAGCGTTCTGTTTTACTTTCGTCTTGCTTTAAGCAGTCACCTGCCTTCAACACAAAAGACTTGGTGTAATTTAGTGGCCGTAATAGAGAGGTTTTACTGTATATGCAATTGATACAGACTAAAATACGTTCAACATTTTTATACGCAACTGGCACAGATGAAATATATCCAACATGTATATGCAATCGGCACAGATGAAATACGTCCAAGGTTTATATGCAATCGTCACAGATGAAATACGTTCAACATTTTATTATGCAATTGACACATATGAAATACACGTACGTTTTAAAATGTTAACATGTGAAAATCCATGGCCGACACATTATGAAAACCGTTTGTATTCAGGTGAGACTCTTGTACGTCGGCTCCTCTTCAAGAGCTACACTGTTTGACACGACGGCTTTTTAAAGATGTATAGGTAAAAAGTAAGCAGGCGTCATTTTACAGATAAGTATACACAGAGCGAAGTATATAAACCTACATTATTATGGCTTACTGTTTCCTAAGTAACGATAGACTTGTTCCACTCCGTGGCCAATAAAATATGTAGCTTATTAACCCTTTCTATACGGGAAAGGAGTGTACTGTAATTGGCAAACAGTGCATACCCGGATAAGAGGGCTCTTACAGGAGCCCTCTGATCCGGGTCTGCACTGTATACCATTCAGAATCATACTGAATAAACTCCATTGTTTAACATTAACGGGCTACTCTGAATTCTACTCTGAAAAAATCAGCATGTATACGCACCTTTAATCTAGACAAGAATTTGCCTATTTGCGAACATGTATGTTTTCTTTTTCATATGTGTATGTTGTTTTTCTTCCTCGTTATATTACAATGCATGCCGTGAATGAATTTGCAAACACGTTTAGGTGTAGTTCGACGCTTACTCACTAACCCTAACCGTACAAGGAATTTAGATTGGTCGAAGTTCAACAGTTGGAAGGACATCACTGAACCGAACCGCGGTTTATTGTACACGTACCTGTACGTTTAACGATTTTGTGATATATCTGCCGCCTAGTTCAAAGGCTGAGGCCATTTTTCGTTGAAGATACGTTTACAATACATTAAAATTACACCGTTTTAACATTGCTAGATGTAGACATCAACTTTTCCACACGATTGTTTTCGGAAACATTATCTGTGTTTCGTTCGCATGATTCAAGCTCAGCTAATTACTGTACATGGTACAACTGCGGGTCTGTCTAGAGGAGCATTCGCAATACATGTACATGTATACTTACATACAGATGAATAAGCATTCGTCATATGGGAATTAATCAGGCCAGTTGGACTTATATCAGTCATTCCAACGCGGATGTTGATTGCGGCGTGAACATTTTAAACACTTGAGGGAGTATATAAAACCACTAGCGATGGCGGTCGTGGAGTGTATTTACGATTTTATTTACAGGCTGTTTCAACCATTGTCACTACTCGCTGTGGCTGGTGTTGTTGTCGCAATGGCGCTGATGAAAGATAGAAGGAGTAAAGCCCTACCCCCGGGGCCAAAGAGGTTCCCTGTGGTTGGGAGCCTACCGAAGCTTAAGGGTTCTGAGATGTTTTATGTGAAACTAAATGAACTGCGAGAGCTGCACGGGGATGTGGTGTACCTGACTCTCGGGGCCGTGAAGATGCTCGTGGTATTTGGCCATGATAAGGTGAAGTCAGTGCTCGGAGAGAAGGCGGAGCAGTTTAAATTTAGGCCTACCTGGCTGGTGGAAATTAAGTCTATGGAGTTAACCAACGGTGAGTTGTCAAATTATTTTAGCCACTCTCTGAGAAAAGGGGCTGACTGCATTACAAATAGTGTAGACTCAGACAAGTTGTGTCTGGTCAGGGTCTGCACTATTTGTCCCCATCAGAATACAGTCATTTGACATACATTTGAACCTGTTCTTAGCGGCCATTGAACTTATGAATCTTAAAAATCAGGTGGTTACTTAATGCCGGTCAAAAGTAATGCAGAATACTCCTATATTACCTGCATTAAGCTACCACCTGCCATACAGAGACCATATATTAGACTTCGGTTTGATGGCCGTTTAAGACAGGTTCACAGAGTCTAGTCATTTGGTATCTATATCTGTACAGGGTCTGTAGTCATTTGATATCTCTCGTATATCTGTACAGGGTCTGTAGTCATTTGATATCTATATATGTACAGAGTCTGTAGTCATGTGATACATGTATCTATATATGTACAGAGTCTGTAGTCATGTGATATCTATATATGCACAGAGTATGTAGTCAGTCATGTGATATCTATATATGTACAGAGGCTGTAGTCATGTGATATCTATATCTGTACAAAGTATGTAGTCATTTGATATTTATATCTGTACAAATTATGTAGTCATTTGATATCTATACCTGTACAAAGTATGTAGTCATTCGATATCTATATATGTACAGAGTCTGTAGTCAGTTATGTGATATCTTATATAGACATGATATCTGATCTGAGTCTATGTCGTTTACGCTTGCAATTAGACCCTTTCTCAGAGCGTATCTTATTTATCATCAATGACATGCTGCACACCATTGGCGAGTTTCTGATTACAAACAGCTTACGCTATACAAACGCGACTTCGAGAGTTGTAATTAGAAACGTATTTAGAAAATGTAATAAAAACAGTTTTTATTTATCAAATCTGATTACATATTGTTAAAAGAAGATAGTTTGATACCTGTAGAATAGTACGCATCTGACTTACAACCCTAGACGTCTAATCCTTTTACGTCTTTCAAACCAGCTGCAATTTTTACAGTAGAGTCTGTCTTAACCATTTCCTCCATAAATACACTTTTTTACGTCTCTGTAAAAGTCACCTGTTGAAACCATTGTGATAAATAGAGCATTTGCTACTATAGGAGCAATGCTCTATTTATCACAATGGTTTCAAACTACAAAATTCTTAAATTGGCATTTTCTCTAGTTAATGCTCCTTTTCGGTACATTTATTTAAAGAGGTTGGATCTAAACATAGCCTATGGAGGAATGGGTTACATGTAAGCGTGAATTCATTTATTGAAGATAAGAGTCTTAACCCTTCGCTTGCTGAATTTTAAAATACATTTCCCCTTCTTTACCCATGCCCTGTTGTATAATCATATATATCTTCACTGTGTACAAGTATTTCGTTGTGCAATCACTGATGTGGAGTGCACTGGTTGCACAATCAACTTGTAAATAGTGCAGACCCTGATGACACAGCTCCTGCAGGAGCTGTCTCATCTGGGTCTTCACTATTTACAGGTAGGTATATTGACGTGAATAGCAAGCGAAGGGTTAACAAGCAGGTGGTTGCTTAATACAGGAGAAAAATAATGTAGAAAGCTTCAATAGGAGCTTTTTGTATTACTTTTGACCTGCATCAAGGTGACAGGTTCTATTGTATGTCAAAATAAAGAAGCGAAGTAAATGCATTGCGTACATTGTACGAACCAGGTTTTGTTCAGTATGCTTAAGGTTTGAATAATCTTCCATTACCCTTTGACTGTTGGAAGCGAATGTGTTGTCATTTGCAAACAATGCAGACTCAGATCAGATGGCTCCTAGATGAACACTCTGATCAGAGTCTGCAATGTTTGTCATTCAAACTCCCCATGTAATGTATACCCTTTCATACTGAAAGGACTATATCGTTAGATAGAAATGGAGCATTCTATTTTGAAAATTAGGCATTTCAGGTTGTTTCATTAGTTATAAAGAAAGCGTTCTACTTTTATCGTCACTCGAAAAGCCAAGACTGAATAAGTGGAAATCTCATCAATGAGCTGTTATAATCTTGAGTGTATATAAACCTTAACCAGTGTCAAACAGCTGACATCCTAAATCCTAATGAGACTCGGCATCCTAATGAGACACAGAGTTACTCGGCGTCTCTTCTGGGTCTACACTGTTTTTCAAAGGTAATTACGGATTCGCCGTCTGGAATATCGCCCAACTAGAACTAACCACGATTTCGAAGTTTCGAGTTACACATAGTTTTGTGAAACAAAAAAAATATCATGTCCGGGAATAGAAAAAATCAAGCAGACGACAATTATGTTTAGCAGACGACAGTAACTTCGTTTCTATATCGTGTAACAATTGATAGCGCGTGCACTAATGAAATGACGTTTTCTGCTCACAAACAATTTTCCTACAGCAGAACCTCTAAATATAGATCACTTGATAATTGGCTACATGTATGTGTGTCATTTAAAGCAGGTGGCTGCATCTGCCTGTATGGTCCAGAGATAGACTTCGTTTGAATGTCAGTTGTACAAGTAGAGAGGCTTTAGTGTACAGGTATATTATAAGTAGTTCATGTCTTAACTAATTCCCTCATAGGCTTTTTTTTAGACCCATTCTCTTTGAATGAATCTACCCAAAATGAACATTTACTAGAGAAAAGGAAAATGTTAAAATTGTGTAGTATTGAAACCATTGTGATAAATAGAACATTTGCTCCAATAGGAGCAAATGCTCTATTTATCACAATGGTTTAAAAAAGTGACTATTACAGAGACGTAGAAAAGCGTGTTTATGGAGGAAAGGGTTAAGCGGCCATTTATGTATTGAACGCAAGAGCCGTAAAAAAGCAGATGGTTGCTTAATGCAGGGCCATAGTAATACAGAAACTCCCATTAGGAAATTTCTGTATGACGTTTGACTGACTTGTATTAAGCTACCACCTTCCTAATACAGACCCTTAATTGGCCCTCTTTTTGTCCGCTTAAGACAGACTCTACTAATGTCTGTTTTGTGTATGTTAACATGCATTTCGTAATTTATATTATGAAGCGTATATTGTCTATTATGGAAATGATCACTATAAAATGTCTAAGCTTTGCTATTTATCTTTTTGGTTGTTCGTAATCACTTCTCCTGCTATAAACGCGACCTAGCTGGCAGTTGCAAATGCATTAAACCCCTCTAAACCGGACGTTAAACTTGGTGTACATATCGGTCTTGGAGACAGGTTGCAGCTTAATCCAGGGTGAAAGTCGTGCAGAAAGCTCCTAGAGGAGTTTTCTGCATGAATTCCACTCTGCATTAAGCAGCCACCTGCCTAAAAGAATCTAAAAAGACGTTAAATTTTGTGTAAATATCTGTTTTGGAGACAGGTTAAAGCTTAATGCAGCTTAATGCAGAGTGAAAGTCACGCAGAAATCTCCTAGAGAAGCTGCCTAAAAGTTTCTAAGTTCTTCTCTACTAGAATTCCAGTTAAAAGGGGTTTTACTATACATGTAGCTTAGTTCCGGATGTGACGTCGTATACCTTGGTGTCTCACCAGGATCCGACCTGTTTGCCACTCAGTCTGTAGTTCTTTAAAAAGATTGAATGAAACAGATTGTAGTTTAAGCAAAACAATACAGTGAAACCCCGCTAATGCGACCACTTAATAAACAGCCACTGGTGTCGTTTAAAGCAGGTGGTTGCTTAATGCAGCACAAAAGTTATGCAGAAAGCTCATACAGGAGCTTTCTGCATAACTTTTGTACTGCATTAAGCAACCACCTGCCTCTGCCACCCAGAATTATGCCCCTTTTTGGTGGTCGCATTAACGGGGTTTTACTGTAGTAAAGAGAGCACAATACTAGGAGGCCATATCCCGTTTATGGCCCAAGTAGGCATATGTAAACAGTGCTGATCCAGATGAGAGGAATGCTAAAGGAGCCCCCTAATTATTTGTTTCGCAAAATTATTTTCGTAAGTAAAAACGAACTACAGACACTTACTTTCAAATGGAAATTAAATAATTAAATGCACACTTTGGTGATTCATTCCACTTCAAACTTGAGGCAGAAATTGGTTAAATATACCATTTGTTCTTTGGTATTTGACTGGCAGCCAAACCGTGCACAACCATCAAAATATTTAGAATTACAGTATGTCATTATGTTTCTATACATTGTATGTAGCTGTTTTCGTTGAATTGTGCTATTATCTTTCTACATGTAGCAGTTTTCATTGAAGTATGATATTATCTTACCGCATGTAGCTGTTTTCTTTGAAATATGTCATTATCTTTCAACATGGGACTATTTGATGTAATTCAGTGGCCGTTATAGAGAGGGTTTACAGCATGTGTCTGTTGGATATTCATGTAAAAAATAATATTAACATGAAAATGCATTAGCTGATTTTTATAATGACATACAGTAAAATCTCGATTATTCGAATTTTCGTTATAAACGAATTTAGACCCTTTTAGGCAGGTGGCTGCTTAATGCATGATGCAAGTCATGCAGAAAGCTCCTAGAGGAGCTTTCTGCATGACTTTCACCATGCATTAAGCTGCCACCTGTCTAAAAGATCGATGATATTACGTATTTTAGTGTTCGGATAATCCAGGTTTTACTGTACATGTATGTGTACATGATTGTTTGGTATTAGTAGAAGCTGTAGAGCCAGATCTATTAGGAATTCATAAGCGAACAGTAGACCCTGATCAGACGGCTCCTATAGGCGCCGTCTGATATGGGTCTACTCTGGTTGCGTATGTGTGAAAAGTCGTTTATTTAAAGCAAAGGTTTAGCGAACAAACGGATATGAAAGTAAATATGTAGGACTACAAATGAGTAATACGACATAATAAGTACTTCGGAAATTGTAACCCTTCTCATGTTAAAAATACCTGCCCAACCTCACATCTGCTGAACCTTTTTACTGAATACAGTAAACCCCCTCTAAACCGGATGTTACATTTAAGTATAAATATCGGCCTTAAGGGTAGGTAACAGCTTAATGCAGTGAGAACAGCATGCAGAAAACTCCTTAATACGGGCTTTCTGCATGACTTTCATCCTGCATTAAGCATTAATCTGCCTAAAATATATTAATTATTTTCTACTAGAATTCCGGTTTAGATGGGTTTTACTGTATCGATTTGTTGTTAAGCCTTTGAAAAAACTATTCAGCGGGTGTCAAATAGCTTAGATCCTGATCAAACGGCGTGTTACAAGGTGTCTCATTTGGATCCAAGGTGTTTTCCAAATGCTTGCCAGGTCGTGAATAGCGGGGTAAGAGTTAATTCGTGGTACTTGAGACAAAGTTTGCATGTACAGTAAACCCCCCGCTAATGCGACCACCAATAAGGGGCATAATTCACAGTGGCAAGAGCAGGTGGTTGCTTAATGCAGGACGAAAGTTATGCAGAAAGCTCCTATAGGAGCTTTCTGCATAACTTTCGTCTTGCATTAAGCAACCACCTGCTTATTAAAACAGACATGTTTGTTTAAGTGGTCGAATTAAGTGGTCGCATTAGCGGGGTTCTACTGTTTTCGCAAATGTGACTAATTGATTATTGCAGCTTGTTTCCGTTATGCCTTTAACTGATGAATATTCATAAGTTATAATGAGTCCCTGAATACTGATAATGCTGATAATAGCATATGAAACAAGAAAAAAATGTTCACGGCAGAAACTGTAGTTCTAATCATATCTATATACATGTAAGACCACAAGCAAACAGTGCAGACCCTGATCTGACTGTCCTTACATGGACCGTTTGATTTGGGTCTTCCCTGTTTTACAATGGCGTCAAAATGCATCTTGTTAGGTGGAGGGTTAAATTAGGCCAACGATTATGAATATATAGAACTGCAGATGAGTAACAGATTGGCGGAAACCGAGCTAATTAACCCTTCGCTTGCTATTCACGCCAATATACCTACCAGTAAATAGTGAGCAGGAACTGTCTCATCAGGGTCTGTAATATTTTACCTACCTGTAAATAGTGAAGACCCAGATGAGACAGCTCCTGCAGGAGCTGTCTCATCAGGGTCTGCACTTTTTACAAGTTGATTGTGAAACCAGTGCACTCCACAGCAGTGATTTCACAGCGAAATACTTATACACAGTGAAGATGTATGTAATTATACCACAAGGCATGGGTAAAATAGGAGAAATGTATTTTAAAATTCAGCAAGAGAAGGGTTAACCATTGCAACCCTGAAATATCAGAATGGAATAGACCACCATTGTTTCAGATACAGTAAAACCTCTCCTAAACCGGACGTTAAATCCAGTATAAATATCAGTTTTAGAGATAAATGGCAGTTAAATGCAGGATGGAAGTCATGCAGAAAGCTCCTCTAGGAAACGGAAATCTGTTAGGTGATTTTAAGTAACAAATAGTGTATATCCTGATCAGAGTGCTCTTCTATGAGCCATCTGATCTGGGTCTACACTGTTTGAAAATGACAGTGTATTGTGTCTCTGGTCGAAAGGGTTAATAATACTTAACCCTTGGCTTGCTATTCTCGTCAATATACATGTACCTACCTGTAAATAGTGAAGACCCAGATGAGACAGCTCCTGCAGGAGCTGTCTCATCAGGGTCTGCACTATTTACCAGTTGATTGTGCAACCAGTGCACTCCACAGCAGTGATTGCACAGCGAAATACTTGTACACAGTGAAGATGTATGTAATCATACAACAGGGCATGGGTAAACAAGGAGAAACGTATTTTAAAATTCAGCAATCGAAGGGTTAAGACATTGTGACATTGGCGGTCATTGTGATATAGTATATGCACGACTGAACTCATTCGGAACCCCTCACCGATGTAGATGTCCTGATTTCGTATTATAATATCGGGTGTCTTTCAACGCTGACTCTTTTAGAGTAGAATAGCCTGTCAGTGTTTAACTATAGATTCAAATTTGTATGAAAGTTTTAAACTAGGGGATTTTGAATGTCAAATAGTGCAGATCCTGATCAGAAGGCCCTCTGATATGGGTTTGTACTGTTTGCAAATGGCAGTGCATGCATGTCCCCCTTGCATAAGGTTAAACGGTGCTACTTAACCATTCCCCTTATACAGTAGAACCCCTCCAAATGTTAGTTACATGAAGTTTAACAATGATAGATGAGTGCACAAAGTTTTGGCCATTCCAGAAACTGCAGAAACAGGGCCCATATTCATTAAGCTCCTTAGGAATATTTTAACCTTAGGATAACTTGAGAAATTTTCTGTCTACATTTATAGCAAAAACTATCGAGTAAAATTTATTCAATGAATTATGGAATGACTTCTAGAATATTTGGTTAAGTATATATTTTATATATAGCTGTATTTCTCTTAAATATCTTTACTTGTTTTGGTTTTGTAAGATTGAGGAATATTCAAGAAACTAAGGATTTTTTCTTAAGTTTCTCCTTAGGAGCTTTATTTATGAATACGGGCCCTATATCTGTCCCTAAGTAAACAGAGTAGACACTGATCAGACGGCTCATACAGGAGCTCTGCTCTACTTTGTTTGCAAATGCGTTAGATTGTTAACTCGGTGTAATTGGCTGTTAGTGTGAACATTACCAATTACAGGAATCATTATCTTACTGTATTACCTAGGCATTTGGTCTATACGCATCAGAACTAGTCTATCGATTTTCATGATCTGGAGCGATGATGTTAGATTCCGGACGAACACCGTGTTCAGTGACGTATGATCATCATTTGTTTCAGCGGTATATCACATAATATTATTTACCATGTTCGTGTCAGCTTTCTTTAGATAGGCAAACACCCAACCATGCCAATGGCGATGCCCAGTTAAATACGAACGCCACGTGCGTCATTTTGTTTAGCGAAAACAGTAAAACCCCTCTAATCTAAAATATTTATAATTATGGGTGGTAGAGGCAGGTGGTAGCTTAATGTGGGACAAATGTAATGCAGAAAGCTCCTAGAGGAGCTTTCTGCATTACCTTTGTCCTGCATTAAGCAACCACCTGCTTAAAAAGACACCCATGTTTATTCATTAAGTTGTCGCATTAGAGGGGTTCTATTGTATCATATTTGCCATACATTTAGTGTTAATACGATGACTATATTTCTCTCTCAAAAGAACGATACCTCCGTCATGTTCTAGAGCTAGGTTAGGGCTACTTTTTTCTACGCCAAAAGAACGTCGTCTCTTCCTTAGTTAACTAGCGGCTACGTATTGGGTACCTTTCCTTCCTCAAAAGAACACGCCTTACCTAGACATTTGTACATTACCTTACATCTATATGTTTCCTCTTTGAAGGAATGGTGTGGTCAAACGGTCTGGACAACAAGCGCATGCGAGCGTTTGCGCTTCCGGCTTTACATCCAGGTATAGGTCCACAGACGCTCGAGCAGCGCGTGCAGACAGAGGCCAAGATGGCAATGAAGGAAATGGTGGAAGGCACCACAGAATCAGCGCATCTGAGGGAACTGTTCTACAAAGCTATCTGCAATATAAACTGTGGCGTCATATTTGGATCAAGGTAATCTTCTTTTAACTCTTTACTCCATATAGACGTCAGAAAATGACGCAAGACTGAAAAGGCTTTGTAAGGTGTGTTATCATTGGATGTAAGAGTTCAACTTTGTCAAACTAGAGACAGCTGAATAAAGTGTTCGCTGAATCATGCATGTCCGATGAAACTCTATGCCGTTTTTAACCCTTCGCTTGCTGTTCACGTCAATATACGTACCTGTAAATAGTGAAGACCCAGATGATACAGCTCCTGCAGGAGCTGTCTCATCAGGGTCTGCACTATTTACAAATTGAGTATGCAACCAGTGCACTCCACAGCAGTGATTGCACAGCGAAATACTTGTACACAGTGAAGATATATGTAAATATACAACAGGGCATGGGTAAAGAAGGAGAAATGTATTTTAAAATTCAGCAAGAGAAGGGTTAATACAATTGCAAGCGAGACTATTCTAAAGAGCGGTCATAACATAGTTTGGCTATTTTTATGTTGTTTGTTTGATGGCCACTTACGACAGGTTCTGCTGTAGTGTGCGTCCAGATAAGACACGAAATATATGGGCGTGCAACGTGGGTCTCAGCTGTATTGACAATCTGGTCGATATATTGACTCAATGAAAGAACTCATACTACGTATATTGAAAATGTGTTGGTTTGTGGTGATTGTCGTCAGTTTAGAGAACTGCTCACTATGGGCCAACATACCTCATAATAAGAAATATTTTTGATGGCCGCTTAAGCATAAATTATTTCAAATATAAAAAAAAATCCAGTATATTAAGAATCATGTTCGCAAAACAAAGGTGATGAAGAATGTTTTGTTATACCAGAATTCCTTTCACTTTGCCATGAACTTCCAACAGTCTTACGTACTGGTAATTTGACGTCTTTTGCGTGATTTTAGAAAGACATTGAGCTATAGTTGAAAAAGGAACCAGGACCGTAAAATGCATACAGTAAAACATGTCTTAAGCGAGCATTCATTTATTGATTACAGGAGTTAAAACTGCATGCATCTTACGGCAGATGGTTTATCTCATAGAAACTCATTTTCACTCCTTTGCAAACAGAGTAGACCCAGATCAGACGGCTCCTGTAGGAGCCGTCTGATCTGGGTCTGCTCTATTTGCTTATTTAATTATATAGATATAGTTATAAAGTTTCTGGCATGGCCAAAGCACTCTGTATGTACATGGCCAAAGCACCCTATATGTACATGGCCAAAGCACCCTGTATGTACATGGCCAAAGCACCCTGTATGTACATGGCCAAAGCACCATGTATGTACATAGCCGAAACACCCTGTATGTACATGGCCGAAACACCCTGTATGTACATGGCCAAAGCACCCTGTATGTATATGGCCAAAGCACCCTGTATGTACATGGCCAAAGCACCCTGTATGTACATGTATGTACATGGCCAAAGCACCCTGTATGTACATGTATGTACATGGCCAAAGCACCCTGTATGTATATGGCCAAAGCACCCTGTATGTACATGGCCAAAGTACCCTGTATGTACATGGCCAAAACACCCTGTATGTATATGGCCAAAACACCCTGTATGTACATGGCCAAAACACCCTGTATGTATATGGCCAAAACACCCTGTATGTACATGGCCAAAGCAGCATGTATGTACATAGCCAAAGCAGCATGTATGTACATAGCCAAAACACCCTGTATGTACATGGCCAAAACACCCTGTATGTACATAGCCAAAGCAGCATGTATGTACATAGCCAAAGCAGCCTGTATGTACATGGCCAAAACACCCTGTATGTACATGGCCAAAGCTCCCTGTATGTACATAGCCAAAGCAGCATGTATGTACATAGCCAAAGCAGCCTGTATGTACATGGCCAAAGCACCCTGTATGTACATGGCCAAAGCTCCCTGTATGTACATAGCCAAAGCACCCTGTATGTACATGGCCAAAACACCCTGTATGTACATGGCCAAAACACCCTGTATGTACATGGCCAAAGCTCCCTGTATGTACATGGCCAAAGCTCCCTGTATGTACATAGCCAAAGCACCCTGTATGTACATAGCCAAAGCAGCATGTATGTACATAGCCAAAGCAGCCTGTATGTACATGGCCAAAACACCCTGTATGTACATGGCCAAAGCTCCCTGTATGTACATAGCCAAAGCAGCATGTATGTACATAGCCAAAGCAGCCTGTATGTACATGGCCAAAGCACCCTGTATGTACATGGCCAAAGCTCCCTGTATGTACATAGCCAAAGCACCCTGTATGTACATGGCCAAAACACCCTGTATGTACATGGCCAAAACACCCTGTATGTACATGGCCAAAGCAGCATGTATGTACATGGCCAAAGCTCCCTGTATGTACATAGCCAAAGCACCCTGTATGTACATGGCCAAAGCACCCTGTATGTACATGGCCAAAACACCCTGTATGTACATGGCCAAAGCAGCCTGTATGTACATGGCCAAAACACCCTGTATGTACATGGCCAAAACACCCTGTATGTACATGGCCAAAGCAGCCTGTATGTACATGGCCAAAGCACCCTGTATGTACATGGCCAAAACACCCTGTATGTTCATGGCCAAAGCAGCCTGTATGTACATGGCCAAAGCACCCTGTATGTACATGGCCAAAGCACCCTGTATGTACATAGCCAAAGCACCCTGTATGTACATAGCCAAAGCACCCTGTACATGTATGTACATGGCCAAAACAGCATGTATACATACATACACCGTTATAAAAAACAGCAAATAAATATTCATGATGTCATTATTTCTTCCGCGAGTTTAAAAGGTATATTGATATTTAACCCTTTCGCTGCCAATGCCGGATCTGTGATTATTTATACGAACAGTTTGGATCCAGATGAGACACCGAGTAACTCGGCATCTCATCAGGATCCAAACTGTTTGTTACTGTTACAATGCTTTTTTAAACAAAAATGAAGAAAATCAATAAAATGAAAATTTGCAGCAGACGACAAAGTTAGCAGATGACAGAGTTTGGCAGCGAAAGGGTTAAATCTTAAACAGATATTACTTACGTCAGCAAATAGGCATAAACAATAAATTACATCATGCCACCCGGATATATTTAAAAGTATCCAGCGTGTCATGTTTTTTCCTTATGCAGTATACATGTACGTACACCAAAACCCCTCATTATTAGCATTTATTAGAGAACGCAGCTGTCATAAAAAAGATGTTTGCTTAATGAAGAAAGAAAGACATGCAGAAAGTTCCCACAGGAGTTATATATAATACTGCATGTGTTAACTTAAGCCTCTATTTATTGGGCGTCGCGGAGTGATGTAGCTGTAGGAATAGTCCGTTGACCGTTTGAATGCGGGATACGAGTGAAGACCTAGATCAAATGCCTCTGATCAGGATCTGCAGTACAGTAGAACCTCTCTATAACGGCCGCTAAATTGTGTTAATTAGTTGGTATTCAGGACAGGTGGTTGCTTAAAGCAATGTGAAAGTAAAACAGAACGCTCCTATAGGAGCGTTCTGTTTTACTTTCACCTTGCTTTAAGCTGCCACCTGCCTTTAACACAAAATACTTGATGTAATTTAGTGGTCGTTATAGAGAGGGTTTACTGTATTTGTCATTCAAAACAAGAAACAACGCCATTTCAAAACTGAATGGACTCTTTCGTTAAATATTAATGGACAATTTCACGTTGAACAGTTAACATTTTAAAGGGATAGAGAAGAAACTCTACATTTTACAGCTTACGACATGAGTATCTTTTACCATTAACCCTTTCACCGCCAATGTCGCATTATAAATGCACCACGACAAATAGTGCGATCCTAGATCAGTGCGTGTAATCAGGGACTTCACTTTTTGTCTCAATCTCTATTTCCATAATAGTGCTTTATTCCTTTGAAATCTGCATTTACTTATCTCATTTTCTTAGTTTACCGAATTATTTAACAAAATTGGTTTGCAGACGACAATTAAAAATAGCGCCGAAAGGGTTAATCCTCATGTAAAACTAAATATCTGATCAAACTCTAAACTGCTGCAATTTAATTTATCTGAATAGTTGATTTTTTTTTACAATATCAAGGAGCTTGGATCCGGATGGGGCAGTTTGACCGTGTCAGTTACATCTCGGTTGGTCGGTTGACCATTTTCCTGTTCTATGTGTATGCCAAATATCAATACCTACTGAATATTGATGGACAAAATATTTATAATGAAATATGGAAGGTTGAATGTTATAACCAGTTTAGAGAGTAAAGAAACAGCACTATCAAATTCCATTTGCAAACAGAGCAGACCCTGATCAGACGGCTCCTATAGGAGCCGTCTGATCTTGGTATACTCTGTTTGCAAATGCATGAAAAAGCATTAATTTTTTACTCGAGGGAAAGTGAGTGTTAAGAGTTGGAGTATTTACAATATATTTTATATTAGAAACCAGGAAAATTTAATATTGGAAACCAGGACATTTGGATATAAGAAACCAGGACATTTTCACATTTGAAATCCACACATTTTCTCAATAGAAATCCAGACATTTTCTCAATAGAAACCCTGACATTTTCATAATGGAAAACCGGACATTTTCATATCAGAACTCGGACATTGTTTTCATATTAGAAACGTAGACATTTTCATATTAGAGGCCTATTCATTAAAATCAGGACTTTCTGCACTGTTTTATTCCGTACGACCCACACTAATAAATGTCCTCCTTACTTATAGAGGGAAACAAACGGTGAATAAAACAACTAAATACATATATAGTAACTATTATAACACGAACTATAGGGGCTTTGAAAATACAGGTTGTACATGTAGCTTAATGCAGACTGAAAGCAATGCAGACAACTCCTACGCTTTTATTCTGCATTAATCAACCATCTGTGCGGATAAAGCAAGACGATCCTTTTAAAATTGTGTTACGCCCTGGGCGTTTATAACATATTATATCGTACTTACATGTAACCCTTGTCCCACTGTGAAAAAAATGTCTCTTCAATATACAGCTGGTGCAAGTTTGATTAATAACGATTTGAACACGCTTTTGAGAAAGAATTGGCCCGGTGCCAAACAGCTTGGATCCTGATGAGACGCCGATTTACTCGTTCTATCATCGGGATATCAACTGTTCGCAAATGCGATGCGGTTATGGCAAATTGTTTAGAATCAAAGGGCTTTTCGAAGTTTGTTTGTATTGCTCAATGTTTTCATTATGGTTTATTGTAAATGCAGAGACTTCTGAGATAACATGAGGCAATCTGGGTTATTTCTAGTTTGTAATTCTTACACCAAGCTTTAAGCCTTATAAACAAGGAGGTTTGTTTATCTTTCTGTTTATTCACGGCGAATGGTAAAGAAAGTGTCATTTTAAATATTTATTTTATGCTTGTGGAATTAACATTTGTCATTTAAGCAGTAAATAGTAAAAAAACCTGCTTGGGGGAAACATTGAAGTCAAAGCTTTAGAGCTTTGCTCTAATTATCCTTATTAGCATATACACTATTATATATTCATGTAAGAAATAATGATGTCATGAATATAGATAAGATTATTTTTTATAATGACATATGAAAACACGACAGTTTAGCTCAGACAGAAGCTGTAGAATGAAAGCTATAATTGCACCATAAGCAAAGGCCAGAGCAGAACCTGGTCAGACGGCTCCTATAGGAGCCTTCTGATCTTGGTCTACTCTGTTTGCACATGCATGAAATGCGCTTACATAAGGGAAAAGGATTCACTCATTCCCTGCTAGGCTCGCTTTATAGCCAACATCTTTGAATAACTTTACTGTTAGAGAAAAGAAACATTTTAGAATTAATCAATTTTTGAAACCATTGTGATAAATAGAGCATTTGCTCACTTAGAGCAAATGCTCTATTTGTCACAATGGTTTCGAAATGTTACATTTACATGGGGCGTCAAAACGTGTCCCTTTGAAGGAATGCATTAACCCATTCCCTCAAAGGCTATTTTTAGATCCAACCTCTTTAATTAAATCCACCGAAAAGGAGCATTAACTAGAGAAAAGGAAGATTTTAGAATTTTGTAGTTTGAAACCATTGTGATAAATAGAGCATTTGCTTCTATATGAGCAAATGCTCTATTTATCACAATGATTTCACAAAGTGACTTTTACAGAATCGTCAAAAGTCGTCAATATTAGGGAATGAGTTAATATCCACTCTTCATTGGTTAAGCTGAACTAGTTTTGATAACTTTAAAGTCATAGTATACATATCCTTCGGGATTCGGGACTTAGTGTAGTTTCTTCCTTCAATATATGAATACAGTAAAACCCCACTAAACTAGAATTAAAGCAGAGATGAATGTAGATACTTTGAGGCTGGTGGCTGCTTAATGCAGGTTGAATGTCATGCAGAAATTTCCTAGAGGAGCTTTCTGCATGACTTTCCCCCTTCATTAAGGTACCTCCTGTCTCCAAGACCGATATTTATACTAAACGGAACGTCCGGTATATAGGGATTTTAATGTACATGTTTTATAGCATGCACTCACTGTTTATATTAGTTAACTCTTTCAATTTTCATTTAACCCTTCACAAGATTGTTCAAACAGAGTATACCCAGATCATACGTCTCCAGTAGGAGCCGTCTGATCAGGTTCTGCTCTGTTTGCTTATATAATATCGTAGATATGACCCGATGCCCAAGACGTCTTGTTTTCATATTTCAAAACAACTAGCTATTTTATATTTGTGACCTCATCATTTCTTAGCTGAATATTCATTAGGTAAAGGGTTAAAGATCAAACGATGTATATGTATATTCATCAATGTGAAACTGGTTTTACGAGATAAATGACTAATTGTAAATAGCATTTAGAGGAGTACATGTACCATTGTCCTCAATATAAGACAACACATTTTCCTCATTTTTTTCAGATTTGAGTATACAGACACTGAGTTTGTAGAGATTATGAATATTATGGATCAGCTACTACAGAGACAGGGGATCAAGAATCCATTGAACTTCTTCCCAATCTTACAAAAACTACCACAAGGAAAGAAGGTGAATAGTTGTAAGACAGCCGTTGCATTTGTCTCTTACATGTACACGAAGCTGATGAAATCCTTGTGTAGGAGAAATAACTGTAGGAATACTGCTCCTTACAGTGCGGGACACGAGTCACTAATGTCCTTTGCAAACAGTGTAGATCCAGATGAGAGAGCTCCCAGAGGAGCCTTCTCACCAGGGTTTGAACTGTTTGTCATGTTACACTTTTCTTTAAAAAAGCCTAATTATTCATTGTAAACTTGTCCTGTTTGAATTTTGGAAACGTCCATTTGAAAATACAGCGTTGTATGGGTTGATCAAATGAAAGTATGTGATGGCATTATGAACAAGTGAACCGTGGCAGGAGCTGTAGAATAAGATCTATACCTTTTTTATAAGCAAAAAGAAAATGCACTGATCTGGAGCTTTCTAATTTGATTCTACTCTATAAAAATTGCATGTCTACCAGTTAGGTTTAAATAATACGAAAACTGCGCAAAAAAGCAGGTTTACTTTCGTTCTGCGTGAAGCAGCCACCTGGGTCCACGGTTATAAATCTTCTGAGCAAGCTCAGAATCTGATCTGACCAATCAGATGCTTGAGAATGATCTCAGACACCAAAGTATTTTTATAACGTGGGGCCTGCTAATAATGACATGTACGTTTCCTTAGTGGTCGCTATAGACAGGCCCTATTTTGAGTTACATGTAGCGAATGCGGTAAGAAATAGAGACACACATAGATAGTAATACAGTAAAACCTCTCTAAACCGGATCTTCAATTTAGTATAGATATCGGTCTTGGAGACAGGTGGCAGCTTAATGCGGGGTGAAAGTCATGCAGAAAGCTCCTCTAGGAGCTTTCTGCATAACTTTCACCCTGCATTAAGCAGCCACCTGCCTTAATGAATCTAAAATTCCGGTTTATAGGGGTGTTACTGTATTTCAATGGATCACAATAGGAGGAAGTACAGGAGAACCCCTCTAAACTCGGACATTCATTTAGTATACATATTGGTCTTGGAGACAGGTGGCAGCTTAATGCAGGGTGATATCATTGTCTATTATTAAAGTGGTCAAGCTGTTGCAATATGGCAAAATTATATATCCTTAGCAGTATATAATATTGGCAATATTTATAAATCTTATTATGGCAAATATACATGTATATATACATAATGTATGCATACAACATTTGATTACTGTGCTCAGTACAAAACGATATATATATTCAAACACAGGTAAAAGAATCGTTAGAACTGCTGGGCCGGATAAAGCAGCTGATACACAAGAATGTAGAGAAATCCAGAGAAACGTATGATAGCAATAATCCAGGTAGTTTGATCGATCTCTTCATACAGAGACAGGACCAGGGACAGACAGAGGAGGACTGTGTTACAGGCAAGTCTATAACGCAGATTGTTGTCAGTCTTTACTATGCCAAACAAATTGTTGTCTACTCCATATTCATGTATCACGCAATTCTTCAGTGTGACCCTACTATTGCTAGTCACACCACAAAAAACATTTTGGACCCAGATCAGTTGTGGACATTTCCTAGTAATTTAACCAGTCTATCACAGATGCTTGTTACTACATGTAGCTAAATAGTTTTACAAATCTAATACTGCATGTTGCTATTTCTATTTCTAAGTTATTGAAAGTTTCTGGAGGAGAAGGGTTTAATCCATAACTTGATATAAAAGCCTTTTCACGCTTTTGTAGACCCAGACCAGAAGGCTCTCGTTGGAGGTGTCTGATTCAGGATGTACTCTGTTTGCTTATGGAATTCTGTCTGAGTCAAAATGTCCTGTGTTCATATGCTGATATAAAACATAATCAAATTAATATTCATTACATCATTATTTCTTACATGAATATTCAGTAGGTAAAGGATTAACCTGTAGCTGGAGACATTGTAGCAGTTAGAGGTGGGGCTACATTTTAACCCTTTATTCCATGAATATTCATGTAAGAAGTAATGACGTCATTCATATTAATTAGCTACATATTTCTGCAATACCATATGTACACAGGCATATTAAGCCGAGGCAGAAAGTGTAGAATCAGATCTATATATGCATAAGCAAACAGAGTAGACCCTGTAGGAGCCGTCTGATCTGGGTCTACTAAGTTTGCAAAAGCGTATTTATGGTATAAAGGGTTAACCTTTTCCCTTATGTAAGTCTATTTTGACGCATCTGCAAACATAGTAGACCGAGATGAGACGGCTCCTATAGGAGCTGTCTGATCAGGGTCTGCTCTGTTTGCTTATGATGTAATATAAATCTGATTCCACTCCTTATGCCTGAAGCAAAATGTCCTGTGTTCGTATGCCATTATAGAAAATAATTTTATTAATATGCATCACGTCATTATTTCCTACATGAATATACAACAGGGAAAGGGTTAGCGTATACCCCCTTTCACCCACAGATCCAGACTGTTTGCAAATACCCGCCAGGTTACGCTTAGCGGACACAAGGTTAATTTTCAAACGATTGAATTCGATGCACTCATTCAAAGGGGGTACACGTGTCTGGTATCATTCTTTTCAATTCCACACACTTTGAAATCTGTTTCAATGTTAAAAGTTGAGCCTTTTAAACACTGAGCAAATAAGAACGGAACTGATCGTCTGATTAGCTTCAAATCACACGCTTTATTCCACGAAGGACATACAGAACATTGATAGATGTAGTGTTCCCAGTCCAAATTACAGCAAAATACTTGTATTGCGACAACCAAAAGAGGTTTAATTTTGTGTCATTGAGTCATATAGGAGATTCCTGCATTACTGTTGTCATTCATTAGGAATTCACCTGCTGTTAACCCATTCCGCCATATTGACGCATTTTGATGCCGCTTTAAAGGTCATTTTATGAAACCATTGTGATAAATAGAGAATTTGCTCCATAGGAGCAAATACTCTATTTATCACAATAGTTTCAAAACTACACAATTCTAAAATGTTCTATTTCTCTAGTAAATGCTCCTTTTTGGTAGATTTATTCAAAGAGATAGGATATAAAAAAGTCTATGGGGTAATGGCTTTAGACACACATTATTATTCATCCTAAAGTCGCTTTGGCGGCGTTCTATTGTACAGTAAAACAAAATACCTCAAAACCGGACATTTAATTTAGTATAAAGATCGGTCTTGGAGCCAGATGGCAGCTTAATGCAGGGTGAAAGTAATGCAGAAAGATCCTCTAGGACTTTCACCATGCATTAAGCAGCCACCTGCCTAAAAGTATCTAAATTCTTCTCTACTAGATGTCCAGTTAAGAGGGACTTTACTGTACTTGTAAAGGCTGCATGCAGTTTGATATAGCTGAACTTCAAAGGCTCCAAGTTGAACTCAATTATTTGACAAAGAGAGTCATTTCTTGCACCAGCGATTCCTAAAATTACATATAAAACTACCGTAGTAAAGTTTACCTAACACGATCACTCGGTGATTCTGGTTTTTTAACCAGATGGCAGCTGAATGCAGAATTAAAGAGAGTTTTGCAGAAAGTTTCTGTAAGAGCTTCCTGTAATGCTTTTATCCTGCATTAAGCCTTTCCTTCATGTAAACTTTACAAGCAGAATAAACCCAGATCAGAGTTCAAATGTATTTTATATCCATATTATAGGTCATTGGGTCTGGTCACAAGTTCTTACAACATTAGATCAGACTGTAGGGGCCCCTCTGATCTGTAGAAGCCGTTGATCAGGGCATTGTCTGTCATACAGATCTGATCATACAGTTTTTGTTAAAGCAAAACACCCCTTGAAGTTTACATTGTAGAGAATAAGTTAATAAATATTCATAAAATGACCAGTTCACGCATAAATTGTCATTTGAAAATGGGTTAAGCACCACCTGTTTTTAACGACTCGTATGTTTTAAAAATGGTCTCTTTAGTGCGACCCATTTGTATCTGCTTATGCACAGTACGCTATTGCTACAGTAAAACCTCTCTATAACGGCCACTTAATTACACCAGGTATTTTGCGTTAAAGGCAGGTGACTGCTTAAAGCAAGGTGTAAGTAAAACAGAACGCTCCTATAGGAGCGTTCTGTTTTACTTTCACCTTGCTTTAAGCAACCACCTGCCCTAAATACCAACTAATTAACACAATATAGTGGCCATTGTAGAGAGGTTTTACTGTATCTATTGATGGTTTCCCCATGATAGAAGGAAACATACAATAACCATCTACACCTTTACTCTTATCCATATCTTAATAAAAAAACAAATGCCTGTTCATGTCTTTTCAAAACAAATGCCTGTTCACATTTGGCTCTAGGCAATTTTAACCACTCTTTTTAAGAATATATTTGATGCTGATGAGACGCAGAGTCACTTGTCCTCTGATCTGGATCGAATATGTGTGTACTTGCGAGTTTGGTCGCAATTAGCGCGAAAAGGCCACATAATTGTATACAAGGGAAGTAATCTGACCATGGATTAAAACAAATAGCATTCATAATATACAGACTTACTTCCCTTTGTAAAAGAAATTCATTTCGCCATACTTATTAACGGAGTAATAATCCCATTGAAAACTTGAATACATTTCCTGTTGAAAATATAACCTCAACACATTTGGAGTGTACCCCTTTCGCTGACCTGTCATTCCAGGATGACTTGTATCAGCTACTGGTTTCCACCTTGTAACCCATAAAGGTTACATTAGACATGTTAATTCAACTGGGGTGCCTGTGGTTAAAGTTACATTCTGTCCATTTCTCATAGAAACCAGTCAACACAAAAAGTTGTACACTTAGTTACAACCCATTTCCCCACAATATACATATTCAGCTAAATAGAAACTACATATGAATACGTCAAACTACTTAGAACATCGCCGACTTTTTAATAGAACGAAACCTTGAAACCATAATTAGACCCCGTTGTGATGACCTCTTAACCCTTCTCTTGCTGAATTTTAAAACACATTTCTCCTTCTTTACCCATGCCCTGTTGTATAATTACAAATATATTCACTGTGTACAAGTAATCCACCGTGCAATAACTGCTGTGGAGTGCACTGGTTGCACAATCAATTTGTAAATAGTGCAGACCCTGATGAGACAGCTCCTCCAGGAGCTGTCTCATCTGGGTCTTCACTATTTACAGGTAGGTATATTGACGCGAATAGCAAGCGAAGGATTAAGACATGTTCTACTGTATATCAACTGTAAGAAATCATTCCTCAGTTTATACGCCATGGTCAATGTATTGTGCCAGAGACTATCAAAGTATATGACCCGTTCTGTTGTTTTATTTTACCCATTCCTCCATAGGCTATTTTTAGATCCAACCACTTTGAATAAATATACCGAAAAGGAGCATTAACCAGAGAAAAGGAACATTTTAGAATTTTATAGTTTGAAACCGTTGTGATAAATAGAGCATTTGCTCCTATAGGAGCAAATGCTCTATTTATCACAATGGTTTCAACAGGTGACTTTTATAGATTTATGGAGGAAAGAGTTAACCCTTTCAGTGCAGGGAACGAGTCACTACTGTCCTTTTCAAACAGAATAGACCCAGTTGAAAGGGCTATTATGAGGGTATGCACTGTTTGCCATATTACACATTTCGTTACAAAAATCAATCCCAGAACATTCCCGGTAAGCTTGACACGTTTGAATTTTGGAATATTCTTTTAAAAATTCAGCATTAAAAGGGTTAGTATGTAAACAGGTATTGAACATTACTTTTGTCTTGTATTGCAGAGGAAAACGTCAGCCATATAACACGTGACCTTTTTGTTGCCGGGAGTGAGAATGTTGCCATTGGAGTTTTGTGGTTGCTTGGGTACATGGCCAAATACCCGGATGTACAAGAGAAATGTCGCTCATGTATATCTCAGGTTAGCTCTCAAAGAACTTTACAATCAACCAATGGACTGTCGTGTACTATTAAGTGCTTAACCCTTTCTCTGTTTAATATTCATGAAAGAAATAATATCGTCATGAATATTAATGAGCTGAACTATTTTAGACCATTATTAACGAAAGGAAATGTTGACTGAGCATGTAGATTCATATCTATATAATCCCGTAAGTAAGAAGAGGAGAACTTCCTTGAACAGACGTCTCCTATAGTAGCCATCTGATCTGCGTCTGCTCTGTTTGCAAATGCGTGATAAGGCGTTTATATGATGGAAAGGTTTCACTTTCTATTTTTGGAATAGTCCATTGTAAGGGTTAAGTACATGTTTTCAGTGTTAAAAATATAACAATAGATGTACAAGTAAATAGCTAGACAACGTGGGTATACAATTCGTTACTCACGAACGCAATCTTCTCACATAAGAAAAACACACGTGCATTATTCTCACAAAAGTGAGAAGATTGCGTTCGGACCATATGGTGGGACCTATAGCATCGGAACGCAATTTTCTCACTAGATCAAACAAGATACCGAACACATGTTCTCATTATAGTGAAAACAACTTTGAAAATTGAAAAATCCTAAAATTTATCATAATCAGTCTTAAGCACAGAATTGTGCTTTCTCCTTTTGTTTGTTATTTGTGTTGCATTTTAGCGCAGAAACTGAAGTAGAATGCCTTGCAAAGTGGATTGACCTAACCTCGCCGATTGCAATAACTACTCACTTTGCAATAAAATCGTGAACTTATTACTTTGCAAATGGTCAGTTCTTGCAAAGTGGGTTGTAACAATGCATATATCAGTAAACCAGATATCATTTAATTCCTTATGAGAAGATGAGAAGAATGCGTTTGTAAGAAATTTGCGTCTCAAAATTGCAGCTCTTTCTGACTTTTGTTTTAAACCTTTACCTCAATAGAACAAAAGTTGATGCCGTTGTATTAAGAATAATCCCAAACCAAACGGCCCCGTCGCAAAAGTTCTCTGATCAGGTTTTACTTAGTTTCTTATGAAAGTATGTAGATCTGAATCTGCAGTTTCTGCAACGATCCTCAGCATTGTTTTGACCGCCGTTGCAGAAACTGTAGATTCAGATCTACATAATTTCGTATTCCATCATTAAATTCAGCCTATAAATATTCACGACTCCATCATTTCTTGCGGTAACAGGTTTTAACAGGGAAATGCTATTTGCTTACATTGTTCGTGCTTTTTTGCTAGTCTGAAAAAATACGAGCTATAGTCGTAACTCAAGTGTCCGCTTTGTTGTTGTCGTCGTCATCGTCGTTGTCATCTGGAAACTTTAACGTTGGCTATTACTTCTTTACTGTTTATGCAAATCTTATGAAACTTCACACACTTATTCACCATCATAAGGGCTACACTATGAGTAATGGCCATGTCTCTGTATGGCTTTTTTGTTTGTATTTTTTACTAAATGCTGCCCCTTTATGGACTTAAAACGTCTCGTTAGACGGTCGGTGGCACCCGCATATGGTACTCTTGTTAGATAAATGTATTGAATATATAAATACAGTAAAAATTTGATAGTTCGAAATTTTATTAATGAAAAATTAAAAGTTTTTTTAGGCAGATGGATGCTTAATGCAGGACGAAAATCATGCAGTTTATGAGCTTTTTGCATGGCTATCATCCTGCATTAAGCTGCAACCTATCCTTAATACATGTACCAATAATGATATTAGTTTTAGTGTTTGTAACTGTCAGGGTTTTGCTATAAATATTATTTCTGTCTCTACAGAATATAGGAGACAAAGAGATGTCAGGAAAAGAAGATATTGACAAGTTCACATATGTCTACGCCACATTGAATGAGGTGCTACGCCTTGCCAACATAGGTGTGTAAAATTGTATAAAACATTAGCAGCCAGACATTTGCATGCAAACTGGAAACAAAGAAGAAATTAAGCGTATTGTTCACTAATCCTTCTGACGCTATCGTCTACTTGACTCGCATTTGCAAACAGCTTGGATCCAGATGAGACGCCGAGTAGCACGGCGTCTCATCAGGATGCAAGCTGTTTGACACTCGGTCAATAGTTTCTTGAAAACTTGCTTGATTCTGAAGTAGTCAAAGTGGACCTCATTTAACTCATTACCTCATAGGCTATTTTTAGAAACAACCTATTTGAATAAATATACCGAAAAGGAGCATTTAACTAGAGAAAAGGAAACTTTTAGAATTTTGTAGTTTGAAACCATTGTGATAAATAGAGCATTTGCTCCAATAGGAGCAAATGCTCTATTTATCACAATGGTTTCACAAAGTGACTTCTGCAGAGTCATCAAAAGTCGTCAATGTGAGGGAATGGGTTAAGAAGACCATACTTTTCATAGCGGAGTTGGGGTTTAACCATTTCCCTTATGTAAGCGCATTTTGACGCATCTGCAAACAGAGTAGACCCAGACCCGTATGATCAGGGTCTGCTATGTTTGCTTATGGTGTAATATAGATCTGATTCTACAGCTTCTGCCTGAGCCAAAATGTCCTCTGTGCATACATGTATGCCATTATAAAAAAATAATCTGATTAATATTCATGACGTCATTATTTCCTACATGAATATTCATCAGCAAAAGAGTTAAACTCCAGTTGGTTACAGTGTCCACTTTCTACTGTTTGATTCAAGCTTTTGAGAAGTTATTTGTATACACGTAGTGTCAAACAGCTTGGCTCCTGGTGAGGCACTGAGATAGTCCAGCTTGTCAGCAGGGGAAAGGGTGACTCTCATAGATGATTGGAGAATCTATATTCTACTGAAAATTTCTAGGGTATGGTCACTGATAGTGTTATTTAACCCATTGCCTCATAGGCTATTTTAGACACAACCTCTTTGATTAAATCTACCGAAAAGGAGCATTAGATAGAGAAAAGGATTTTTTTTAGAATTTTGCAGTTTGAAACAATTGTGATAAATAGAGCATTTGCTCCTATAGGAGCAAATGCTCTATTTTTCACAATGGTTTCACAAAGTGACTTTTACAGAGTCGTCAAAAGTCGTCAATATGAGGGAAAGGGATAAGGTAAATAACCAACAATACAGGCTATGTGTGAGTGTTCAAAAGTCTGTCGATTGTCACTCTTTGTTACAGTGTCATTTCTGTGTCATATTAAAACAGTTACCCCACCGTGAAAAAATAATTGTCTTCTCAACTTTGGATCTAGTTCAGTTTGGATATTTCCGATTCGATCAAGCTGTTTTGAAACTATTGGCCGAATGTCAAACAATCTTTGATTCTGATGAGGGGCTAAGTTATTAGGCGTCTCATCTTGATCCAAGATGTTTGTAAATACGATCCAGATCATAATTAGGGGCTTGGTTGAGATGCAGGTACAGCCAGGTACAGTTTCTTCTATTGTTTTATGTCAGTAGATCAATCCTTTACTCCATAAATATTCATGTAAGAAATAATGACATCAAGAATATTAATTATATTAATTGTTATAATAGCACATGGACACGGGAAGTTTTGGCCAAAATTAGAAACTATAGAATCATATCTACATTTGTATATTATATTGTAAGCGAACAGAGCAGACCCTGATCCTATAGAAGCCGTCTGATCTGGGTCTACCCTGTTTGCAAAGGCGTGGTAAGACGTGTTTATGGGTAAAAGGTTAACAAGAACATAGTTTGGAGCCTGTCACACAATTACGAAATCTGTGACAGGTTGAAAAGAGAAAAAATGACTATTTCCTCAATGTCTTATTCGCTTGCGCTCTGGTTTGAACAAAGGCGAAAATGCTGGTCCTCTATTTTTAATGTTACCGCCGATGTCACCAAAATGAACCACGACAAACAGTGCGGTCGCAGATAAGACATCGCCTTTTCAAGGCGAGTGTGATTAGGGACGTCATTGCCTGCCTCATCCTCCTCTTGCTCTATGTGTGCTGTTTATTCCTTTGAAATTTGCAGTAAGGTTTTGTCGACATGTTAAACAACAAGTATAGGTTAGAGCATTTTTATTTCATACTACGGAATATAGTACTCAATGCCCGGGACGCGACATTTTTATCTGGAAATATGTGTAAATTGTATTTATTTTTTTGTTTTTATTTTTTAGAAGGGTGCTACTGTACTTGCACTGTTTTCATAGTAAAGTTCGACGTATTGTTCAGTTGTATAAAAGCTGTGCATTGTTTAATCTTAAAAATGAATGTTCTTAAGGATAAATGGCTCTAAAGCAGTAGATCCTTTCAAGCAGTATATTTTTAACATAATCGTTTCAAAAGAATTTTACTATTCAAACACATAGAATTGTATTTTGCAATCGTTTATAAAGTTGCTACTGTATTTGCACTGTTTTCATAGTCGGTCCTTTCTTTTCTTCTTTTTTCACCGATAAATGCATTGACAACTGCTATTCAAAGCTGTCATTTATCTCTGAAATAGGCAGACATTTACGCAATATAGTATCGAACGCCCTGAAATCTCGCAACCTTATTGGTTAATAGAACAGCGACGATGTACAGCATGTGCTAATGGGTTTTAGATGATAATTTGAATTTGGCGCCAAAAAGTTAGATACATTTGTAAGGTGAAAACGTACACATTTCTTTGCGATTTCAGCACCCTTGTCGGTCCCGCATGCTACGGTGGAGGAAGTTGATTTTGATGGGTTCCAGGTCCCTAAAGACACCATGGTGATCACACACCTAGAGTCCGTCCATCTTGACACCAAATACTGGGAAGATCCAGAGAAATTTAACCCAGACAGATTCTTAGATGAAAATGGACATTTTGTCAAAAATGAAGCATTTTACCCATTTTCCATTGGTAAGATTACCATCAGAATGACACAGGCCAAAATGGCTCTGGCAGAAGCTGTAGAATCAGATTTATGTTACACCATAAGCAGACAGAGCAGATCCTGATCAGACGGCTCATATATCCGTCTGATCTGAGTTTGCTCTGTTTGCAGATGCGTGAAAATGCGCTTACATAAGGGAAATGGTTTAACATATCAGTTAATGGCAATTTATTACAGATGTGTTAATTCAGGACTGTCCTTGATTTTTCTTTCTTTAACCCCTACTTCGTGAATATACAGTCAAGAAATAATGATAAGATGAACATATAATTTGATAGTTGTATTATGACATATAAACACGGAATGTTTGAACTTGACTGGAATTGTAGAATCAGTGTCCATGCTTATAAAGCTTTTAGTTGCGTCTTAGTTTCGTTCTCAAGCTTTTGATTGGTCAGATTTGAGTTCTCAAGCTTTTGATTGGTCAGATTTGAGCCAAAGGCTCAAATCTGACCAATCAAAAACTTGAGAACGAACTCAGACTCAACTAAACGTTTTATAAGCATGGGCCCAGATCTAATTATTTCAATAGCAAACAGAACAAGACCTACAAGATCTACTGGATCTACTCTGTCTGTACAGACGTTAAAATGCGTATGTATGATTTAAAGGATATATGCAGTTTGGTTTCATTTTTAGGGCCTCGATACTGCGTTGCTATGAAGCTAGCGGAAATGGAACTCTTTATCATACTCTGCAGTCTCCTTCAACACTTCCGGTTTGAGGCAATTGAAGAAGGCGGACCTGCACTGAAACAAACACAGCCGGGTGCTTTTGTTGAGCCAGAACCATTTAAAATAAACTGTAGGCGAATTTCAGAAACGTAAATTTTGTGTGGAGAATTTAGTGGACATATTGATAAATGACTCGAACCATAAAATGGGTAACTTCTCTCCTTCGCAAACAGTGTAGATGCGTTGGGCTTGCACTTTGATCAAGGCCAATGTGATTGCTGGGATAGATACATCGTAATATAGATATACATGAGCATGTACAGAAAAAACTCGCTAAACTAAACACTCATATATGTGGTCGGTATCATTTTCCGTTTGTCAGGTAGGTGGCAGCTTAATGCGAGGTGAATGCCAAACAGAATTCTCTGGGAGCTTTCATGCTTGAGTTTCACCTTACAATAAGCAGCCACTTTTGTAAACAAATAAATTCTTCTTTATTACAATAATAGTATAGAGAGGTTTTACTGTACAGTACATGTACATTGTGGAGTGTGAACAATGGATGCAATATCCTTTTACGACTAAAGTGCTTTGTCTGTATTCTTATATATGCCTGCCTAGCACAGACCTTTTCAAAATAAGCCTCTCGGGCCTTATCAAAATAGGCTTAGCATCCTGGTCATGTTCCAAACGGTCTTGGCACCTTGGAAATTTTGCGAACCAACATGATATTAAGAAGTGGTAGCTTAATTCAGGACCAAAGTTATGCAAAAAGAATACAGTTGAACTTCGATATCTCGAACTTCAAGGGACTATACGAATTAGTTCAAGATAACAGAAGTTCCAGTTATCCGATTTCTAATATGGACAAATTCTCAAGCTCACAGCTAAATGTAGGTCTACAGTAATGCTGAAGGCTCCTGTAGGAGCTTTCAGCATTACTGTAGACCTGCATTAAGCTGTGAATTGTGTTTCTAAATTTAGATATGCGTAGTGATACATTTTAGAGCAAGTATGTATTGTAAGATTTTGGAAGGACTGAACTTTTAGTTCGAGTTATCCTGAAGTTCGAGTTATCCGAGTTCGAGATATCGAAGTTCAAATATCGAAGTATGCATGGATCCCCATCTTTATTTATTAACTATTTACCTGATCAGTATTCAGGTAAGAAGTAATGACATCGTGAATATTTATTAGTTGAATTTTATAAGGGTATGTGTACACATGCTATTTTTGTTTTGGTAGAAACTGTAGAGTCAGATCTGTTATAATTTCAAAAGCAAACAGAGCATACACTGACCATGAGCCTTTGATCTGGATCTACTCTGTTTTCAAAGGCTTGAAAAATCGCATTTAATTATAAAGGAAAGGATAAAGAGAAATTTACACCGTCTTCAATTGAACAAGATATTAATTATGAAGCGACGAAACAAACTCGTATTCTTGATCTACGTTTATTAAAATCTAATTTATACCCCGCCATGATTATGGAAATATTATGCAGTGTTATCCCTGTCCGTATTTACGTATACATTGTATTTGTGTGTACGTATGTATGTACGTATATATGTAATTAGTTTTTAATGTACGTACATGTATGTGTATGTTAAAAAGTCCCGTATTGTGTCTGGGGCATAACTTTATTACACGTCTAGAGATTTCAGAATAATTCACCAGAGGTATCCAATGTGTCCAGTGTAAAACCTGTATTGATAGGTCAAAGGTTAAGCCTATATCAATGACACACATGTAATTTGGACACGTTTTACTTTATTATAATATTCTTGAAATAAGTCTCTTTGGTTTGATTTGTATGTATATTATTTAAGAGGTGACTCTGTATTATTGTATTAAATTGGAAATATACTATGTGTGTTTTATCTCTTGACGTATTCATTTCCTCACCTTTAAGTGTGCTTGTTAATATTTATGGATACACGCTTGTTTCGACTAATTCTTATGATATATATATTTGTTTCAGGTTATCATTATTGATACACACTTCATCGGCTAATCTTTATTAATACACGCTTTTTCGGTTATTTTTTATTTATAACATAACTCGTGGCTTCAGCGTGACGTAACACTATCATATATATTTTGATATTCACGGGCATATATATTCACTAGTGAATAACATTCGAACGACCTAACTGTATTCATACGCGCTGTCAAAACAAACAAAATGGCGCACGGTGACCTACCTGTCAACGATTGAGTCACGATAGATGACAAAGGACTGTTGGCACTTGCGCCTTAATTTCGATAATATAATACAAAATGTAATCGCTGTCAGTAAATATCTACAAAATGTATGCCAAATAAAGACCTACCAGCTACTCTGACCCAAACCATCCATTCTACGCGAAATTACCAAATATCAATTAAAATTCAGTGACAAAGTAAATTGAAATGGACAGTAGATCTACATAAAATGCCTCCACAACTGTACATTTTCTTCACCGCATATCCTTTTGTTTATGCAGCTTTTCTCGTACTCATAAAAAAAATCTCGTCAATCAACAACTATAGTTATCTGAATCCAGCACAAACATATTTCAAATATGTTATACTCAGCTGATCGCGAAAATCTTCCTCCTGTTCCAATACATTTTATGCAGCAGTTCGTACTGAATATTTTGTCCATTTCAATAAACTTTTTCACCGAACTTGAATCGAGATTTTTTTTCTCGGTGGAAATGTCCTTGTCCATGTGTATACAACACTGATGAAGGGCTTAATATACCAAAACGATGGCGCATTTTGAATCCCATTGACATTGAGTGGCAGACGTGTAGGCGAAATGTATGCGAGTCGTCATTTAAATGATTAATCTTTATTGATACATGTACACGCTTACTTCGGCTAATCTTTATTGATACACGTTTTTATCGGTTAATCTCTTATTGATACACGTTTAGTTTGGTTAATCATTATTGATACACGTTTATTTCGGTTAATATTTATTTATTTCATATATGTTTATTTTGGTTAATATTTATTGATACACGTTTATTTCGGATAATATTTATTTGATATACACGTAAGTCGGTTAACATTTATCGATACACGCTTATTCCGGCTAATCTTTATTGATACACGCTTATTTCGGTTAATATTTATTTGATACACACTTATTTCGGCTAATCTTTATGCTGTGCGTAGAAATCTGTAGGTATGAAATAATTCATTTATATGCCAAACTCCCACTCATTTTTTTTTACTCTTAAAATCGCATTATTGCCAAGTTTTATTGGCATACATGTATGCTATATTCCTATTCCACACATATCAGAAATCCAACGAATCGCCGCGAAATGATAAAGTTTAGGATTCGTAGTGGAATCGTAATCAGTTCTTGCAGTTCTTAACTGATTAGTATATATTCGTAATCAGTTCTTGCAATTCTTGAGCAATCGGGAATTCGTGACAAACATTTTGAGCTGTTCAAAATTTTGGACACGAACTCCCGAATCCAAAAATTTGTAGTTAATTCGTAACAAATTCGTAGTGATTTCTTAGGAATCGTAATTGATTCGTAGGCATACGTAGATAATCTTAACTCATTAACTCTTAAATTAACTCTTAATTCATAGTGCTTTCTTAGGAATCGTAATTGAGTCTTCTACCCTCAGCTCCTGCACCAGTCTGTTGTAGTGACCGTATTCTAACCCTTCTAGCTGGTGTCATCCACGGTCTAACACACCACATGTGGCTCTTCTTCTTCTTCTTCGAAGCAGTCTCCTAGCTATCAGCAGCTGGTGCTGATACTCCAAGTCCAGGGCCAACACTACAGCTGTTCTACGATGAATGTCCACTATGGAACTGATGCCTTACAAGCAGGGCTGATTGCCTTCTTATACCTGTACTGCGGGAAAATCAAACGAATTGTCAAGAATAGTCACGATTTCATATGTATTCGTACCTGATTCGTATATGCATTTGGCATATTCTTAACTCATTCTCTCCTAGGCTATTTTTTAGACCCATCCTCTTTGAATATTTCTACCGAAAAGGAGCATGAACTAGAGGAAAGGAAAAAATTAGAATTTTGTGGTTTGAAACCATTGTGATAAATAGAACATTTGATCCTATAGGAGCAAATGTTCTATTTATCACAATGGTTTCATAAAGTGACTTTTATAGATGCGCAAAAAAATGCGTCACTAGGGGATAATGTGTTAACGAATAACTGATTCGTAAATGACTCCTAACGTTAGTGTAGTATTCGTAATAGATTCTTGTAAATCGTAGTGAATTATTTACAATATTCGTACGATTCCGGCCGAATCCCACGAATATTCGCAACACGTACCTGACTCGTAGAGCGTCTCTAATTGGACCAGAGCATTTACAAAATTCCACGAATCCTCAAGAATCCTAAAATTTATCAATTCTTGGCTATTTGTTGGATTCGTGGTCTTTAAATGTTGAAGCGCAAACAAATTGAAATTTCACCGATCTATTTGCTTTAGCGTATTGGCATGTTGTGCAAGCGGTAAACCGCACTTTTCCTCGAAAATGCGTGGATAGGGGTTGACATTTTGGCATGACTACTATATGGCCATCGGCAAGCCAACCCAGGCCAAAAACGAATATATCAATTTGGCATCAAAGTTGCAAACAGTGAAGACCCTAATCTAACTGTTCATTCTGTGTCTGCACAACTTGCTTTTTTGTCTGGTCGAATAATTAAGGTAACTTTTGTGTTGGCTTATGATGAAATGAGAGAGAGAGAGAGACACACACACACACAGACAGAGAGACAGAGACAGAGAGAGGCACACAGAGAGAGACACAGAGAGAGACACAGACACAGACACAGAGAAAGACACAGAGAAAGACAGATACATAGAGAGAGAGAGAGAGGGAAGGGAGAGAGGAGAGACAGAGAGAGACAGACAGACAAAGAGACAGACAGACAGAGAGACAGAGAGAGAGACAGTGACATACAGACAGAGACAGAGACTTTTCTTACATTAATTCGCTTCAGACAGTCGATTTAAACAAGCCACTGTACTCAAATCTCTCTGAATTCAAGATTCCTAGCAGCTTACATCAGTACAACACAGTTGCAAATTTATCAGTATGCACATGTAATCGTGTGAAATATAATATTATAATTATATACAAATGCATGCGAAAACGACGAATGTCTGTTAGATTCAAATCAAACCTCTTAGGATAAACAATTTCTCATTATTAAATAATTACTTTTCCTAGCGAGTATAGTAAGGGATGTAACTCTTTCAGGAATATTTCAGATCAAACGAAACTTGATTTATTATTACAGTTCGTGAGGAAACTCAATTGTTTTAGGGTGTGCTATATTTGCCTATAAATTATAATATTATTATACGCTTCGGTTTCAACCAATAACAACAATACTGTGTATATAAAATTATGCCATTATAAAAGTTCAGCAAAAATAAATATTCATGATACAGTAAAACCTCTTTATAACGGTCACTAAATTACATCAAATATTTTGTGTTAAAGGCAGGTGGTTGCTTAAAGCAAGGTGAAAGTAAAACAGAACGCTCCCATAGGAGCGTTCTGTTTTACTTTCATCTTGCTTTAAGCAGCCACCTGCTCTAATATACCAACTAATTAACACAATTTAGTGGCTGTTATAGAGAGGTTCTACTGTACTATTATTTCTTATATGAATATTGATCAGAGCAAT
This sequence comes from Azorinus chamasolen, assembly GCA_963576725.1. Classification (NCBI taxonomy): domain Eukaryota; kingdom Metazoa; phylum Mollusca; class Bivalvia; order Cardiida; family Solecurtidae; genus Azorinus; species Azorinus chamasolen. Next base: position 107,905,697 of record OY755235.1, on the reverse strand, counting down.
TGCTGAGTTTATGTATTGCCATATGGGTAAGAGTAAACCCTTTCCTGCACATAAACGTGTTTTCTCACATTTGAAAACAGAGTAGACCCAGATCAGAAGGCTCCTATAGGTGCCGTCTGATCAAGGTCTGCTCTGTTTGCGAATGGAATTTGAAAGATCTGTTAATTTACTTTTTAAACTGGCTCAATTTTGCATATTCCATATTTCATCAAAACTATTGTGTACATGAGTATTGAGTAGGTATTGAAATTTGGAATAAACGCATGACAGGGAAAGGGTTAAACACAAGGTATGCGAAGTGAGAGATAACGTGCGGGTAATGGGTTGTTCAAGACATCTGTTGTAATAAGGCGAACTAAGTATCTGTTTGCAAGTAAAACGAAAATGTCGATAATTATAAATATATATTTTTAACTGATTCGTGACCCCGGTGACAATTGCATCTGTGTAACAAAATCAATAGCAGTAATAATGATTAGCATGGACGGCTGAAATTTAAACACAGCCTTGGATATGGTGTCCATTCTCCATAATGTCCATAATGTCTATAGTGTTCGTATAGAACGCTTCAAATTCAGTTTGTATCCTTTTAATGTACTTTGTGTTTTTTTCTATGGAACGTCTTAATCGGATGTGTTGTAAATGCCTACTAATGAGTTGCCATTCATACTAAAAGATGTGGTCGATTTAATTTCTGCATATAGGACATGGTGTAATTGTATTCTGTTATGATACAATGCAGCTCATTGGTGCATTTACTTACATTTCTTGCCATGTGACTCGATTTGATAAGATGTTTTGTAACGAGATACTATATGTATAAGTTACTAATAAACTACTACTACTACATGTACCTGTGTCAAGCATACGTACAGTGTTGAAATAACATAATACCTCTCAAGATTTATTACTGTTTCTGTTTGATCAATTGAGGGTTAGTGTGGGGATGGGATGGGGATGGGGTGAGGTTTGTGGTGGGCGGGATGGGATGGGGATGGGGTGAGGTTTGTGGTGGGCGGGATGGGTGGGGTGAGGTTTGTGGTGGGCGGGATGGGGTGGGGTGAGGTTTGTGGTGGGTGGGATGGGATGGGGTGAGGTTTGTGGTGGGTGGGATGGGATGGGGTGAGGTTTGTGGTGGGTGGGATGGGATGGGGTGAGGTTTGTGGTGGGTGGGATGGGATGGGGTGAGGTTTGTGGTGGGTGGGATGGGGTGGGGTGAGGTTTGTGGTGGGTGGGATGGGATGGGGTGAGGTTTGTGGTGGGTGGGATGGGATGGGGTGAGGTTTGTGGTGGGTGGGATGGGGTGGGGTGAGGTTTGTGGTGGGTGGGATGGGATGAGGTGAGGTTTGTGGTGGGTGGGATGGGGTGGGTGAGGTTTGTGGTGGGTGGGATGGGATGGGGTGAGGTTTGTGGTGGGTGGGATGGGGTGGGGTGAGGTTTGTGGTGGGTGGGATGGGATGGGGTGAGGTTTGTGGTGGGTGGGATGGGGTGGGGTGAGGTTTGTGGTGGGTGGGATGGGGTGGGGTGAGGTTTGTGGTGGGTGGGATGGGATGGGGTGAGGTTTGTGGTGGGTGGGATGGGGTGGGGTGAGGTTTGTGGTGGGTGGGATGGGATGGGGTGAGGTTTGTGGTGGGTGGGATGGGGTGGGGTGAGGTTTGTGGTGGGTGGGATGGGGTGGGGATGGGATGTGGTTTGTGGTGGGTGGGATGGGGTGGGGATGGGGTGAGGTTTGTGATGGGTGGGATGGGATGGGGTGAGGTTTGTAGTGGGTGGGATGGGGTGGGGTTAGGTTTGTGGTGGGTGGGATGGGATGGGGTGAGGTTTGTGGTGGGTGGGATGGGGTGGGGTGAGGTTTGTGGTGGGTGGGATGGGGTGGGGATGGGATGAGGTTTGTGGTGGGTGGGATGGGGTGGGGATGGGGTGAGGTTGGTGATGGGTGGGATGGGATGGGGTGAGGTTTGTGGTAGGTGGGATGGGGTGGGGTGAGGTTTGTGGTGGGTGGGATGGGATGGGGTGAGGTTTGTGGTGGGTGGGATGGGATGGGGTGAGGTTTGTGGTGGGTGGGATGGGGTGGGGATGGGATGAGGTTTGTGGTGGGTGGGATGGGGTGGGGATGGGGTGAGGTTTGTGATGGGTGGGATGGGATGGGGTGAGGTTTGTAGTGGGTGGGATGGGGTGGGGTGAGGTTTGTGGTGGGTGGGATGGGATGGGGTGGCTAAAACATGCGAACATTTACTGACGAAAGTTGTAAATAAGATAGATGGAAACATAAGAACGATGTTTGGATAAAAAAGAGACAATGGGGCCATGAAAATTCAAGTGAGATTAACCCATTCTCTCATATTAACGACTTATGCCGACTCTGTAAAAGTCACTTTGTGAAACTATTGTGATAAATAGAGCATTTGCTCCTATAGGAGCAAATGCTCTATTTATCACAATGGTTTCAAACTACAAAATTCTATTTTTTTCTTTTTCTCTAGTTAATGCTCCTTTTCGGTAGATATATTTAAAGATGATGTATCTAAAAATAGCCTATGAGGGAATGGGTTAATGAATGTACGATTATCAATGGCGTCATGAACAATGCCATTTTTCATTAATAAGGAATCTATAGAACATATACATTATTTCAGAGGCAAACATCAGCTCATATGGTTTCTACAGGAGAAATCTACTCTGTTTGCAAAGGTGTCAAAAGGCGCAAAATTATGCTCTAGCGGTCTCATTGAGTGTTAGCCCTTTGCTTATTAAATATTCATGTGAATAATGATATCGTGAATATTAATTTGCTAATTTTTTATTAAAAATATATACACTTTTAAAGGATTTAATTTTGGCAAAAAGTGTAGAATCAGATCTATATCGTGTCAAAGCAAACAGAGCAGACCCTGATCAGACGGCTCCTATTAGGAAATGGCGAACAATTGATGTAACCCGCTTACTTATAACCTCCTGGACGATATGTCTAGACCAAATCTCTTTGAGTAAATCTACAGAAAAGGAACACTGAATTTTAGAATTGTGTAGTTTTGAAACCATTGTGATATGGAGCAAATGTTATTCTTATCACAATAGTTAAAAAACGACCTTTACAGAGACGTCAGAATGCGTTAGTGGGATAGAATGAGTTAACTGATTTATGCTTTAGCTGTATCAGCATTAACCGTTTGCTTATTAAATATTCATGCGAATAATGATATCGTGAATATTAATTTGCTATTTTTTATTAAAAATATATACACAGACTTTTAAAGGATTTTATTTTGGCAAAAAGTGTAGAATCAGATCTATATCATGCCAAATACTCAGGGAGCCAGTAGTGCCTACCGTGCACCCCCCCCCCCTAGACTTTTTTTCATGGGTACCAAAATGTTCAGAAAAGTGTCCTGAATCAGAATCGCGAATGTGCTCAAACTTAAATTCTTTTAGGCTATGTGTATTTTAACCGTTTCCATGGCAACCCCCAGTTTTCGTAATGATGACCCATACCTACAAATTCGCCCATATCACAGCCAGTTTTTGTCCTAAAACTATAAAATTGGTGCCAAATGGAAGATAAGACATTGTGCTTTTATTTCCAACTTGTTTTTTTTAATTACCTTATTTGCATACTCATGAATATTAATGAGAACATTAAAAATAGTAAAAAAAAGTATATAAATAACGTAAAATTTTAATTTTTTTATCCTACAAATATCAGAAAATAACTTCAAATGTAGTTTAACATGATGACGAAACCCCCAGGAAACAAAATATCCAATTTGAGGACCATAGCATTAATTTTAAGCACGATTTTCACCGTTTCCATGGCAACACCCTTGTTTTCGTAATGATGGTCCGTACCTGCAAAATTGTCCATATCACAACCAGTTTTTGTCCAAAACTTATAAAACTGGTACCAAACTGGAGGTAAGACATTGTGCTTATATTTCCAGTTTGTTTTTTTAAATTACCTTATTTGCATACTCATGAATATTAATGAGAACATTAAAAATAGTAAAAACAATATAGAATTAACGTAAATAATGAAAACTATTCACTTTTTATCCTACAAATATCAGAAAACAATTTCAAATGCAGTTTAACCTGATGACAAAATCCTCAGAAAACAAAATATCAAATTTGAGGACCAAAAATTTAACTCTCAGTAACTTTTTAACTGTTTCCATAGTAACCATTCATTTCACCCTGTTCACACAGTTTTGTTAGTCGACACCTGCCTGCAAAAATCTTCCATATCACAGGAAGTATTTGTGCTAACTGTATAAAACTGGTACTGAATTAAAGCTAAGACAGTGTGCTTTGGTTAAAAAGCTATAGTTAGGAATTACCTTATTTGAATACACATGAATATTAATGAGAATAATTAAAAAATAGCAAAAAATACAGAAATACTGTAAACCTCTCAATTTTTTATCCTACCATTATCAGAAAACAACTTCAAATGTAGTTTAAAATGATGGCAAAATACTCAGAAAGCTAATAATCTTAATTGATACCCAATAAATGAACTGTAAGTAAGATTGTAAAGGTTTCCATGGTAACCGATCCTTACACAAATTTTGGAAATTTGACATCTAACTGTAATACTCCGCTAGATCTCGGTTATTTTTGATGAATCATGATATCAATTGTTACAAACATAGATATGAGGCATTGCTTTAATAGTAAATATTACTTTTCTAATATAAACTAATTTGCATATGTATGAATATTTATGAGAACAGTAATAAATGTTGAAATTTTCGACAGACACCAGTCTTCTCATATAAAGCAAACACATATGTAAATAGTTAGCTAAAGTTTACTATGATCACTGAATATCACCAAGATTATTAGATAAATAAGTTTGGGACACATTTTATAGCACTGATGGTGATATATCTGTTTCCTAGGCAACCATTCTAACCTCATTGTTCATATTACAGAGTGTTTACATACCTTCAACATACAAAGATATTGCTGCCTTCTTGGGGGATAATTATAAATGATATAAACATATACCCGGTAGTTGATGTATGAATCTTAATGTTAGGTTCACTTTATGCAAATTACCTTATTTGCATCCTCATGAATATTAATTAGTCAAACAAAGAGAAACAATATGGAAATTAACATGTTTCGCAGTATGCTGAGCACAACATTACACCATTCTCCAAATATAGCTTGCAATGATAAATGTACCTTTTAATTCTAAAACTGTCTAAAAGATGTTAAAGGGCATGTATACATCTAGTAAAGGGTTAATCTCACTCTCTGCTTTAAAACACCTTTACAGAAAGCTTCTTTGAGTATGCCGACTCAACAAAAATAGACGATTGATATCGCTGTGATATGGGCGAATTTGTAGGTATGGGTCATCATTACGAAAACTGGGGGGTTGCCATGGAAACGGTTAAAATACACATAGCCTAAAAGAATTTAAGTTTGAGTACATTTGCGATTCTGATTCAGGACACTTTTCTGAACATTTTGGTACCCATGAAAAAAAGTCTAGGGGTGGGGGTGCACGGTAGGCACTACTGGCTCCCTGAGTAAAAGCAAACAGAGCAGACCCTGATCAGACGGCTCCTATTGGAGCCGTCTGATCTGGGTATACTATGTTTACAAATCTGATCTGGGTATACTCTGCTTGCAAATCCGCGAAAAAAGCGTTTTTATGAAGGAACTTGTTAAACAAAGATTTGCTGTCTTATTAAGTTGAACGTTTAAATGACCGCAGTATAAACACTTGTATATAATTATACACAGGTTTATGTACCCAATAGTTCACCGCCAATCGCCTAGAGCTTCTACGGATCGATATCTGTGATCTACTATTTCAATACCGAACAATGATGTCAATTGTTCCTTGTTTACAAAGAATGGGCAGCGTTTTGTTCTTGTGTATTTTTTAAAAACTTTAGGACATTGGATCGACCTGGATTTTTTTCTATATCTTGACCAAGGATAGGTCACGTGTGGTTTCCCATTCACTTGTCATATGGCAATTCCCACTACATGTATCCATAAATTCCCATTACTAGTCTGGGACAATTACAAAAAACCCGAACTTCATGGTTTTTCATGCATTAGTCATGGACAATTACCAATTGCCAACTGGTTCCACTCGTTTACGCTGGATACCCGTTTCATCACCCAGGGTCTGATCTTGATCCGACTCGTTTGCTTGTAAATACTATTCTGAATTTGCCTGATTAGGATCTGCTCCGTTTGCTTAGATTACAGATTTTCTAATGCGTGTCGTGACAATATGATCTAATTACGCAGTTTAATACAACCCTTAATATTAATCTGCGTATTGGTTGCGGTCTAGTTATCGATTTCCCTGCTAAATATTCATGTAAAAAATAATGGCATCATTAATATTTATCAGCTGAATTTTTATGATGGCATATGTACACAGAATGTTTTGGAGTAGGCAGAAACTGTTGAACCATATCTACATGTAATATTATACCATAAGCAAACAGAACATACATTGATAAGGGAGCCGTCTGATAACCAAGTAGCAAGAACAAATACAAAGTTTTATGATATTATCAAAAATATGCAATCATTGTAGAGACTTCCTCTTCAACTCATTCGCTTCCAATGTCACATCTTTGATTACCTATGCAAACAGTCTGGATCCAGATCAGCCACCGAGACTGAGTAACTACATGTAGTTGTCTCATCAGACCAAACGTCTTTGTTACTGTGACTGTTTTTCAAACAAAAATGAAGAAAACTAGAGGGTTTTTTTTCACAAAAACAGATATCTCTCCCCCACCCCAATCTCTCTCACTCTCTCTCTCTCTCTCTCTCTCTCTCTCTCACACACACACACACACACACACACACACACACACACACACACACACACACACACACACACACACACACACACACACACACACACACACACACACACACACACACACACACACACACACACACACACACACACACACACACACACACACACACACACACACACACACACACACACACACACACACACACACACACACACACACACACGCACGCCACACACACACACACACACACACACACACGCACGCACGCACGCACGCACACACGCACGCACGCACGCACGCACGCACGCACGCACGCACGCATGCACGCACGCACGCACGCGCGCACGCACGCACGCGCGCGCGCACGCACGCACGTAAGCACGCAATCACGCATGCAAGCACGCACACATATACACACATGCATTTCTGTTCATGAGAACTCAACCGGACAAGACGTGTGACAGACAGACAGACATACAACTCTAACAAAACAATATGTTAAGGCAAAAAGCTCAAAGCATTGCTACCATAGTAATGGACTTGACGAATGATACTTCCCCTCATATATTCCCCACACTTTTCAAGAAATGAATGATAACAGCTAATAACTCCAAAAATTTTGATACGATAGTTATTGTCCTTGTGCATGGCACTTCCTTTCATCATGCTCTTTCCATATATGAAGTGTCATTCCAATAGAATCAGTAGAAAAGGAGTTATTGATCGGACAAAAACGTAACAAAGGGCAATAACTCCAAAAGCATTGAAACCAGAGTTATAGCCCCTGCACATGACACCATTTCTCATCATGCTCATAATAAAAAATAATGAAAATGCTCTATTTATCCCAATGGTTTCAAAACGACACAATTCTAAAATGTTCCTTTCCTCCAGTAAATGCTCCTTTTAGGTAGATTTATTCAAAGATGTAGGATCTAAAAATAGCCTATGAGGTAATGGTAAAGTCTGTGAAACTCTGAGCAAACAGCCTATTCTAGTTGATTTTATTGCGGCAACATAAACTATAGTAACACACAAATGACTGAACTTGAGATAACTCGATGACCATCCTAGGTCTAATTGGTGTTTAAAACCCTTACTTAACCCTTTCCCTGATATTGACGACTTTTGACGACTCTGTAAAAGTCACGTTGTGAAACCATTGTGATAAATAGAGCATTTGCTCCTATAGGAGCAAATGCTCTATTTATCAGAGTGGTTTCAAACTACACATTTCTAAACGTTTCCTTTTCTCTAATTAATGCTCCTTTTCGGTAGATTAATTCAAAGAGGTTGTATCTAAAAATAGCCTATGAGGTAATGGGTTAATAAATGTGCATGACTGCATTTTACAATGGTATGGGAACACAGGAAGGTTATGACTATGGTCGATACTGTTGAAAATCAGATCTATATTAGTTCGCAAGCAATAGGCACAGATCCTGATCAGACGACTCATACAGGAGCTGTTTGATCTTGGTCTACTCTGTTTGCAAACGTGTTAAAGGTATTAAAATCTGAGGAATACAAATGGGTGATTACCTCATGGACAATCTTGTAAGGTTGTCTAAATTTGCTTTATAGTAAAATCCTTCTAAAGCGACCAAGTTACAAATAAACACAGGCGTCTTTAAAGCAGGTGATTGCTTAAAGGTTGATTTCGCCCTGGTTTAACACATCATCCCCTAGTGACGCATTTTTGCGCCTCTATAAAGGCACTTTATGAAAACCATTGTGATAAATACAGCATTTGCTCCTATAGGAGCAAATGCTCTTTTTATGACAATGGTTTCAAACTACAAAATTCTATATTTTTCCTTTCCTCTAGTAAATTCTCCTTTTCGGTATCATTCGAAGAGGGTGGATTTAAAAATAGCCTTGGAGAGAATGAGTTAATTTAATTTACCATCTGGCTTTGAGAAGTATACCTATTTTTGGTGGTCGCTTTAGAGATGTTGTATTGTGTTTACTTAATATTCTGTTATAGTCTTCGACTGATCATAACTGTCAGTGTGATCAATAAGTGATTTTATTTATTTGATGGCGGTTGTAATAAACCACTACCGACCCAGATAAGACATGTAAAGATGTACAAGTACGCACTGTTCAATCACAGACATTGACCAATATCGGCCATTAGTAAGCACATATAATTATCAAACTATTTTAACCGATCATATCTGTACATCTTACATGGACCTGTACTTGTATTGTTTCTAACGAATTGTGGTGGCATGTGGTTATACCTGGCCATTTATTCCATCGATATCGATGTAAGAAATAATGACATCATGGATATTAATAAGATTATTTTTTATAATAGCACATTGACACACCACGTTTTAGCCACATCAGAATCATGTCTATCTTAGCTCATAAGCAAACAGAGAGCAGCTCCTGATCAGACAGCTCTGACAGGAGCCTTCTGACCTGGGTCTACTCTGTTTATAAAGGCATAGAAAAGCGTATTTATGAGGTAAAGGGTTAATAAATTATCAATGTATTCTTCATGCTGGTGTACATAATTTCTAGTTAAATGTATTCATTTACTCACCAATCAATTCAAGACTTTGATAATTTTTTAACCGAGTTTTAAACAGCTTGATTCCAGATCAGACACCGGGTTATTCGGCGTGTCTTTCGAATCCAAGCTGTTTTCAAATGCAAGCCCGGTCTCGTTTAGTAGAACAAATTGTTATCTCTCGAGCTGCCAATGTCGCAAATGTTATTACATATGTAAATAGTATGGATCCGAATAAATCGGCCTCTGGTTAGGATCCAAACTGATTTTGACACTGTGAATGTTTTTAAAGAAATACAAAAATGAAGAAAAACAATGAAATTTGTAGCAGACGACTAAGTTTGCAGACGACAGAATTAGTCAGCGAAAGGGTTAAATATATTGGAAAACCAATCAATTGATCATTCAACAAATAACAAAACGGAAGCTATATTATGCCCACACCCGATCAACGCATCGTTTGTGATATACAGTGAAATCCTAATAGTTCGAGCACTAAACCAAGTATGATTATCGATTGTAACCCTTCGCTTGCTGAATTTTAAAATACATTTCTCCTTCTTTACCCATGCCCTGTTGTATAATTACATATATCTTCACTGTGTACACGTATTTCGCTGTGCAATCACTGCTGTGGAGTGCACAATCTTTTACTCCATACATATCTTTTTCTACGCCTCTGCAAACATAGCAGACTTAGATCAGACGGTTCCTACAGGAGCCGTCTGACCTGGGTCTGCTCTGTTTGCTTATGATATAATATAGATATGATTCTACAGTTTCTGCCATGGCTAAATATCCATATGCCCATGTGCTATTATAAAAAATAATCTAATTACTATTTATGACGTCATTATTTCTAAGATGAATATGCATGGAGGAAATGGTTAAACATTTATTATCCAATTATTTTATATGCTTTGCCAAAGTAATCTAAAGAAACATGAATCTTGGGATATACTGCAGATGATATTGTTTCGGCAGACGACAAATCCTTACAATTGCTGGTGCTGAGTGGCACTTGGCTAGCGTGCTGAGTGACACTTAGCTAGCGTTAAATTTGTAAACAACTTGGATCCACATCAGACGCAGAGTAGCTCGGTGTCTGATCAGGATCTAAACTACTTAAAACTCGGTCAACAGTTTCTCAAAAGCGTGACCGAAGCGGAAGCGGTAAACATGGCGCCATTTTCAGACATAAGCAGGCAATATGTGTAAACAGTGGAACAATGATTAACTCTGTACATGCTAGTAGTATAAGCTGTGATTACCCATGCAAACAATTTGGATCCAGATGAGACGCCGCATCATGCGGCGTCTCATCAGAATCCAAACTGTTTGACGCTTTGAGTATAATTATTTTGGCATAGGAATGAGAGAAACTTTAGTTGAACAATTGAAGCAGACGACAATTGTCGCAGATGGGGATTTACTATAGAGTACTATAGAGTTAAATTCCTTTGACGTAAGCCTTTATTCAGGCTGTGACATGGCACTTCCATGAAAGAGAGACTTCGTGGAATTGTATTTAAGGCTTCGTAGAATTGTATTTAATAATTACAATAGATTCCAATTAGAATTTAAATGGACCAATTGGGGGAATGTTTTGAGTTATTTCATTGCATGTCTAAGCGGAAACCAAATGAAATAAAGTAGAACTTTATGAAACTACCGATTTAAAACTTTAACCCTTTCTTCCATAATTTATACTGTAAACGTTATTTTATGAAACCATTGTGATAAATAGAGCATTTGCTCCATAGGATCAACTACTCTATTTATCACAATGGTTTCTATACTACATAATTATAACATTTTCATTTTCTCTATTTTATGCTCCTTTTTGGTAGATTCATTCAAAGAGGTTGGGTCTAAAATAACCCATGGAGGAAAGGGCTAAAGGCATTAGCTGTTTATTAGCTAAACCTCTATTACGGTAAGGTTTTGACTTTGGCAGACCCTAAACTACAGTCAGATATTATTTACCCATAAGCAAGCAGGACAGATCATGACACGGCGGCTCCTATATGGGCCGTCTTATCTGGGTCTACTCTATTTGATAAGACACAAGAATGTATATTACATGTAGCCCATTCCTTCATATTGACGCCTTTTGACGCCCCTGAAAAGGTCTCTTTTTGAAACCATTGTGATAAAAAGAGCATTAAGTTTACTTCTATGGAGCAAATGCTCTATTTATCACAATGGTTTTAAAACTATACAATTCTGAAATTGTCATTTTTATCTAGTAAATGCGACTTTTCGGTATTTTTAATGAAGGATGGTTGGATCTAAAGCAGTCCATGAGTTAATGGTTAACATTTCGTATTTATAGGGAACGAAGTAACCGTCATTTGCAAACACTGTATACTCAGACAAGGAGCCGCCTGGAAAAGAACTCTTATCGTGGAATGGTCTTAACAACCCTAGCTTAACTAACCCTTTCCCTCATATAAACGTGTTTTCACGTATCTGCAAACAGAGAAGACCCAGATCAGCCGTCTGATCAGGGTCTGCTCTGTTTGCTAATGCTATTTGACAGATCTGATTCTTTACTTTCTAAATATGGCTACAGTGTTCCACTTTCCACATTTCATTCGAACTATTATGTCAATGAATATTCAGTAGGTATTGAAATTTAGAATAAACAATGATGAATCTCTGAGTTGGCTGATAGGGTTACTTTTATTTTGGCCGATCCTATTTGTTTTAACCCTTTCCCTGTTCTATGTTTATTCCAAATTCCAATACTACTGAATATTCATGGACAAAAACGTTATAATTAAATATGCAAGGTGAAATGTTGTAGCCATTTTAGAAACAAAAGAAACAGATATATCAAAGTCTATAAGCAAACAGAGCAGACCCTGACCAGACGACTCTTCTAGGAGTCGTCTGATCTGGGTCTACTCTGTTTGCAAATGCGTAAAAACACGTTTATATAAGAGAAAGGGTAAACTGGCATATGGCATGACAGGCATATGTACAAATACAGTAAGTACTCAATTTTTCGAAATTTTAGTAACCAAACATGGGTGCATGTTTTGGTGGGTGACTGCTAAATGCATGGTGAAAGTCATGCAGGAGCTTAAAGCGTCCACCTGCCTTAAATATCACTAATGATACGCACTTGAGAGTTCGAATAATCGGGTACAGTTAAACCTCTCTATAACGGTCACTTAATTGTGTTATTTAGTTGGTATTTAGGGCAGGTGGCTGTTTAAAGCAAGGTGAAAGTAAAACAGAACACTCATATATAGGCGCGTTCTGTTTTACTTTCACCTTGCTTTAAGTAGCCACCTGTACCTTGCTTTAAGCAGCCACCTGCCTTTAACACAAAACATTTTATGTAATTTAGTGGCCGTTATAGAGAGGTATTACTGTATTTACTGCACTGGATCCTGATGAGACACCGAGACTACAAACCAATGATATGTCCTAAATACAACCAACAAAACAAATGGAAATTCGGATAACTGTGATGGTATAATGTTAGCCCAGTGAACAAGGTAAAAACCAGTGTACATGTAGTTACAACCAGTGTAGAAGAAGACCCTTGAATTAGTTCTTACACTGCTTTTCATTCCGTTCGCAATTTATATCCTTTCCTTAACCCATTCCCTCATATAAACGTGTTTTCGCGCATTTGCAAACAGAGTAGACCCAGATCAGACGGCTCCTAGAGGAGCCGTCTGATCAGGGTCTGCTATGTTTGCTAGTGGAATTTGAAAGATCTGTTTCTTTAGTTTCTAAAATGGCTACAATGTACCACCTTGCATATTTCATTATAACTATTTTGTCCATAAATATTCAGTAGGTATTGAAATTTGAAATAAACATAGAACAAGGAAAGCGTTAATCACGAACTTTATCGTTAACCCTTCCCCTGTCCTGTGTTTATTCCTGATTTCAATACCTACTGAATATTTATGGACAAGGAGTTATACTGAAATATCAAATTCCATTAGTACACAGAGCAGACTCTCAATAGACTACTCCCAATAGAAACCGGCTGAAGTGGGTCTACTCTGTTTGCAAATGTGTGAAAGGGCGTTTATATGAAGGAAAGGGTTAAACGATAATGAATCATTCCACTTTGAAAATTCAGCGTTCAAAGTGTTGATATTGTAGAATGTACTTATAGCAAGATTGCTTTAACCATTTACTCCATGAATATTGATGCAAGTAATAAAGGCATCATGAATATTAATTCGCGGAATTAAGTTACGTAATGGTCAAGAACAATGGAAATTCTAGCCATTTCAGAGACTACTGCATCAGACCTATACAATTTCATAAAAAACAGACCAGACTCTGATCTGTATCCATGCTTATAAAACTTTTTAGTTGAGTCTGAGTTCGTTCTCAAGCTTTTGATTAGTCAGAATTGAGTTCTCAAGCTTTTGATTGGTCAAATTTGAGCCTTTGGCTCAAATCTGACCAATCAAAAGCTTGAAAACAAACGCAGACTCAACTAAAAGTTTTATAAGCATGGACCCAGATGGCTCATAGAGGAACTGTCTGATCTGGGTCTACTCTGCAAATGCGTTAAAACACGTATTTATTGAGTAAAGGATTAATTCAATTATGCTTCATTTAACTCATATTAACGACTTTTGACGACTCTGTAAAGTCACTTTGTGAAACCATTGTGATAAATAGAGCATTTTCTCCTATAGGAGCAAATGCTCTATTTATCACAATGGTTTCAAACTACAAATTTCTAAACTTTTCATTTGCTTTAATTAATGCTCCTTTTCGGTAGATTAATTCAAAGAGGTTGTATCTACAAATAGCCTATGAGGTAATGGGTTAATGTGCCTTTGTCTAAATACGGTGTATTATGAACTAATCTAAGTTTTAGTCCAAATATGTTTCTGTAAGAAAGGCATTTTGGAAATAATTTGCACCCACCCATCTGCCTGCCTATGTCCTTTTTCAAGTTCACTTACCATATATGGATTAAACGGACAATTAGAAAATAAAATATCCAGGAGGTTTTATAGCTTATACATGTACATAGGTCATGTACAGGTTAGCGTATCAAGTTGTTGACCATAGATTTATACATTTCGATTGTGATTTCCCTAAATCTATATACGGCGTGTGGAATTTCCGTTTCATTTAGCCATTTACCGTAGAGTAGATACAGTCACCATTTCGTTCTAAATATTGATGAGGTGTAGGGTTAACAATATTTTAATATAGTTTAGTATTCTCTTCTAATGATCGCTTGTGAATCACCCGAGGTGTATTTACACGTAGTTGTACTGGGCTTAAAGATTAAACCCTTATCCTCACATACACCCTTTTCAAAAAAAGAAAAGAAAAAAGAACCCATTCATACAGTCATTATTTCGTTCTATTGACGACATGTAGGGTTAACAGTGTCTTAACCCTTTCCTCCATAAATATGCCTTTCTACGCCTATGTAAAGGTCACTTAATGAAACCATTGTGATAAATAGAGCATTTGCTCCTATAGGAGCAAATGCTCTATTTATCACAATGGTATCAAACTACAAAATTATAAAATTTTACTTTTCTCTAGTAAATGCTCCTTTTGGGTAGATTCATTCAAAGAGGTTGGGTCTAAAGTAGCCTCTGGAGGAAAGGGTAAATCTTGTTTAATTTTTCTCCTCTAATAATAAGCGAGGTGTATTTAGTTGTACTGAGTTTAAAGATTTAACCCTCATCCTCGTACACACGACTTTTCAAATTTTTTTCCAACAGAGTATACCCAGATCAGACGGACCCTATAGGAACCATCTGACCAGGATATGTCCTGTTTGCTTTTGATATGATAAATATGATTCAAAAGTTTTTGCCAAAGCAAAAATTCCGTTGAAACTCTAAGAAAAATTCAACTAATAAATATTCACGATTTCTACATGAATATTGAACAGGGAAAGCGTTAAACCATTAACATCATTATTAATATGTTGTATTTAAAAAGACGTGCATTTGCAGTAGATTCTGTATTTCGCTGAAGTCAACGAATAGATTTGGGATTTTGTGTTATTTCAATATATTGCTGACATGATTCAACCTCTTACTATGCCTTGTGTGTTCAAGTTGTCGGCAAAAGTCTATCTTGTCAAATCATGCCCACTTTATCATGCGATATATTCATAATTTGGGGCCATCACGGACCCGATAGACTGTCCACTTGTAATTCCCCATGCGGTATAGGCAAATAAAGAAGACAGATCAAAGGGCCCCTGCCGGAAGACGCACACTGACCATGGTGTGCACAGTTTTCAATACCAATTAATATCAAAGGTTGACCCTAAGACACTAAGGAGCTAAAACGTGATCAAACGGCATGTGCGCATGAAATTTATATTATGCACTATTATCATCATCACAACCTTCATCATCATCATAATCAATATCATCATCGTCGTCGTCGTCGTCATCTTCTTCCTCCCCCTCATCTTCAACAGCAACAATAACATTCTCTTCTTATACGTAGTATCACCAATATCAATATCGTACACGTAATTATGAATTATTAGTCGATTATTATTATTATTTTTGTTGTTTTTCTTATTTTCCTTACTATTATTATTATCTACTGTAAAACCTCTCTAAACTGGACGCTAATTTTAGTTTAACTATCGGTGTTGGGGACAGGTGGCAGCTTAATGCAGGGTGAACGTCATGCAGAAAGCTCATCTAGGATCTTTCTGCATGACTTTCATCCTGCATTGAGCAGCCACCTGCCTAAAAATATCCAAATTCTTCTCATCTAGAATTCCGGTTTAGAGAGGTATTACTGCAACTGGGAAGTCTCTGTATTTCGACGTGTACATTATATGTATGTCACAACTTAATCGTGGTTGGAGTAATATCGCATTCAAGAATAACAAACGAATAGCAAACATGGATGATCTTTATGTAGGTCATATCCGCTGGTTATAAAATCTCACAGCACACCACGAACATTCGATAAAAAGCGAATGCAGAACATTCTGATGTATTATAGGAGAGCTGTCTGATCTGGGTCTATCCAGTTTGCAAAAATGTACAAAGTCGACCCAGGCAAATGGTGACACATTGAATATAGCAATAATACAGTAAAACAACGAGATTTATGAAGCATTTATGTTTTTGCAAGCAGATGGGTGCTTAATTCAGGGTGAAAAACATGCAAAACAATCCCTAGAGGAGTTTTCTGCATTACTTTCATCCTGTATTTAGCTGTCACCTGTGTCAAAGACAAATAATGGTACGTATTTGAGTGTTCGAATAATCGAGTTTTCACTGTAGTTTTGTTTTAACGAAGCTCAATTCTCCATGACCGTATTTAATCAACCCTTTACACCAGGAGTATTCATGTAAGAAATACTGACATATGCATTTGTTATATTGTCATATGATTACATGATGTTTTGCCAATCGAGCAAACTATAACATAAGTTCTGCATTATTCAGTAAGCAAACAGAGCAAATCCTTCGCATGCTGAATTTTAAAATACATTTCTCCTTCTTTACCCATGCCCTGTTGTATAATTACATATATCTTCACTGTGTACAAGTATTGCGTTGTGCAATCACTGCTGTGTAGTGCACTGGTTGCACAATCAACTTGTAAATAGTGCAGACCCTGATGAGACAGCTCCTGCAGGAGCTGTCATATCTGGGTCTTCACTATATAAAGGTAGGTATATTGACGCGAATAGCAAACGAAGGGTTAAATACCCCCTACATGTACAAGGGCAATCTGATCTATGTTTATTCTGTTTGCAAAGGCATTGAAAGGCGTATATACGAAATAAAAGGTTAATTCGTATTTGATTTCGAAATGCGAGAAATAGCCCAGGTCTCTACTACAATGCAATCAGCGTGTCACACAGTTAGGATCCTGATTGGATACAAATGTCACACGCGCGTCACACAGTTAGGATCCTGATTGGATACAAATGTCACACGCGTATCACACAGTTAGGATCCTGATTGGATACAAATGTCACACGCATGTCACACAGGGATCCTGATTGTATACAAATGTCACACGCGTGTCACACAGTTAGGATCCTGATTGGATACAAATGTCACACGCGTGTCACACAGTTAGGATCCTGATTGGATACAAATGTCACACGCGTGTCACACCGTTAGGATCCTTATTGGATACAAATTTCACCTGGATCCAGACAGCTTTCAATGAATGTCACCAATGTGCATGTAACATGCTAACGGTTAAACGGGTCATGAATGTACATGGTTCTGTGATTACTTTATAAAAGAATGGTATCTATAGCAAAATACGCACACGATATATATCCTTACCATTTCCTCCATAAATACGCCTTTGCTATGACTCTGTAAAACACCTTTTGAAACCATTGTGATAAATAGAACATTTGCTCCTATAGGAACAGATGCTTTATTTATCACAATGGTTTCAAACTACAGAATTCTAAAATTTTCTCTAGTTAATGCTCCTTTTCGGTAGATTTATTCCAAATAGTTGGATCTTAAAATAGCCTATGAGGGTTAAACACTTTCAACCTTCAGCGACTTTGTGACAACCTTTTGCAAACAGTATGGAACCAGATTATACGGCGAATAACTTGGGATCTCATCAATATCCCAATTGTTTGTCTCTCTGACAGGGTGTGTTGTAGAGCAATGGAAGAAAATATACTTTTAGGATTGAAGCAGACGGCAATATTTGCAGACGACAATTGCTAAGAGTGTAGAAGATTAAAGACAACTATGTTGATTCATACGGAAGTAGCTTTACAGGGGTTTGCTATTTGTATACTGTACTTTCTGACGACAGACTTGATTTAAGAAATATCTGATCGGGGTCTGCTCTGTGTGCTTAAATAATGATATAGATCTAAACCTTCATTCTGCTTTGGTAAAATCATTTTTACTTAAAAGAAAGTTAAAACTTAATTGTTATTCAATTAATTATTTCTTACATGGATATCAATGACGTAACTAGTTATACGGATTCTACTGAAATTTGATTGGAACCAAATCCATATTTGAATGTCAGAATATCAGAGTCAGGTTCTTCTATCGTATTCTGTTCTGTTCTATGTTGTACTCAATATTTCATTTTGTGTGCGAAATGGTCCATTGGCCATTGGTAGGAGTTCCCTCGGAGCCAGCTATTGCTCGTTTTGGCATAGACTTCTTGTACTCTTCCTTGAAGAAACCTTTAATTGGCGAAAAAAGCCCTGGTCTTCTGGTTGCAGTTATTTGTACTTCATCCTTGCCATTTATTTGTACCATGAATTTGTGTTGGGCTTTACCGGCAGTCACAACAACGGTGTTCCCGTAGCTGTCGTAGTGAGTAATTTCAGCATTTGTCCACACGGTGTCCTTTTCCTTCTCCAGGTAATCAATAGTGCTTTGCAAAAGTTTCCTGAAGATGGCTTGGACTGGTGTATTCTTAGAGCCTTCATTTCCGCAGATCTTCACCTGGATCTTTCCAAGTTTAGTTTTGTTTATCACCGGTAAAGTGATCGATTCCGCTATATACTGAAATTAAATAGTTAACGACATTACCCAATAGTTAAACGACATTGCCCAATAGTTAAACGACATTACCCAATAGTTAAACGACATTACCCAATAGTTAAACGACATTACCCAATCAGCACGGTGGATTTCTTACAGCGACTTCATAAAAAGAACAGCAGAAATGCAACACAAATGACCTAACCTCAGAATAGTCCTAGAGAAAAAAAGAACGAGTCAGTGTCAAGTTGTGCGACATTTGTTGTAGATTTCAGCGAAACAGTTTTATATTACAATATGTTTGAACATTGCGACGCAGGGCCTTTTTACCATTGGGGGAAGATGACCCATACTCCTGGAATTGGGAATTTGTCTAATTTGGGGACATTTTAGCTGCAAGAAAAATTCAACAAATTCCCACCTACAAATGTCCATTGCAAACACAATAGAACTAGTCACACATAAAAAACTTCCAAATTTCATAAACAAACAGCAGACCCAAATCTTTTCTATAAAAGAAATGAGGAACGGCATCCACCTTTTGCCATTGGGAACAATAAAATCAATTGAAAAAGCCTTGTAATGTGCGCAACCTGGCTAGTATTTGCTAACAGATTCGATCCAGATGAGAAACCGGGTATCCGTGCTGTTTTCCTGTTTTAAACTATGTCAACAGTGTCTTAATAATTTCCCTAATATAACCGTGTTTTCACGCATTTGCAAACAGAGTAGATCCAGATCAGACGTCTCCTAGGGGAGCCGTCTGATCAGGGTCTGCTCTGTTTGCTAATGGGAATTTGATAGATCTGTTCATTCGCTTTCTGAAATGGCTAAACTATTCCACATTCCATATTTCATTATAACTATTTGTCCATAGATATTCAGTAGGTATTGAAATTTGGAATAAACATAGAACAGGGAAAGGGTTAAACATTTAACGAATCTATTATAAGTAGAACTGTAGTAGATAAGTCTTAGAGTAGACACCACTTTTTCAACAGCCAAAGGGTTACTTGCTAGTATCAGTAGAATAAATAGTAAACACGTGTGAAATATAATAAACAGGACATTTGGTTTGCAGTTACAAATGCTTTATCAAGCCACAGGAGTTGTCAACATCTAAATCCTGAAGTTGAGTGTCAGATATTAACCCTTTTGGGGCGGGAAAATGAGGCATTAATGACGTTTGCGATGAGTGTAACCCCCAAAAGGAAGGCTCCGAGAGAAACTCTCTCCTCTCACCAGGGTCTGCAATGTTTATCATATTGCACTTTTCTTTAAAACATCTCTGAATGTTTACGATAAGCTTGGCCTGTTTGAATTAAGGAAGTAGTCCATTTCAAAGTTCAGCGTTGAAAGAGTTAAGGCACATTACATAAACTATAGTTTAACATACCTCTGTCCGAGCGTCGTCGTTATCAATAGTTTCTTTAAGCCGTTCAGGAACTGGTTCCACGCGACTGTTTGGATTTCGTTTCATGTTTGCTGTTACAGGTGGCGGAGCAACGGAAAGAATTTCCACTTCTCCCTTCTGGTTCATCACCACGTGGAATTTATTCTGACCACCTCCAGACAGGACCATAACAGTTGTGTGGTGACTGTCTAGTACTACCACTTCCGCATTCTTAAGGAGGTCTTCCTTAACATTTCGGATATGTGTTATGAAGTCCTGAAAAAGAGTCTTAAACCTTTTCTGGGTTTCCTTTTCCAGTCTAGAATCTTTCTTCATGAGTGTATCCAAGACCTTGTTCAGGTTTGTTTTGTTGATGACAGGGACATCAAATTGAAGGCTATTCTGAAAAACAAACACACGAAACTGAATGTGATTGAACCGTTTCGTAGAAAATACAATGCCGAACCCTTACAATCTGTAAAATACAGAGTCGGTAATAAGAATATACACAGTTTGTCAGTTCAGCCACTGGGTAAACTTGGATCAGATACTGCTTAGATGTTAGTGTTTTAAATTGATTTTGAAGATGATTTATTTATACGAAAAAACGTATGGTTAGATAAAAAATCTCCAAACATAGTATGGACCCTTCCGAACAATATAACAAACTATATACGATTAACAGTTACTCGACTATTATTATGGACAGAAAGAAAGTAATAACATATTATTATGGATAATATATAACAAAACGAAGGAGTGGGATGGGAAGGAACACAAAACGAAGGTAAAAACAAGGTCGACGTCACCAAACATATTCATTGGTTCAGTATAGTCCCCTGACATATGCACCATTATTCAGAACGTGGCACATACATGTAAGTGCAGTGAAAACTTGATACTACGAACACTCGAATGCATACCGTTATTGATCTTTAACACAGTTGGGCAGCTTAATACAGGTTGAAGGTCACCCTGCACAGAGCAGCCACCTGCCAACAAATGTATACTTTCTCCATTACTACAATTTCGTAGTGTCGAGTTTTTATTGTATGACAATATTTATGAACGGCCAACGGTAATATTTAAAAGACTGTTCCATTCTTATACAGGCTTACAGGTATCAACTCGAGTCCGAGTCTGGATTAATTTCACTTCTCTGACTGTTTAATTAAATGCTTAAGAATGCGACAAGCTCAAGCAAAATGTTTATAACTACGAGACCGAGTCACAAACAGATTGTCAGTTGCATTCCAATCTTTATAGTATACACAATGGATTTATAAAAATAATGTATTGATACAACTTATTGTATTCAGTACACCTTTACTGTTGATCGGTTCACATCACATCCCATTTGGACACGATTGTTGTTGAATCAATGTCATTTTATTTTGGGTCGACTAATATTACCATGTGTCAGTGGTGTACATTTGACTCATTTATTCATATTCAACTATGTATATGCATTCCTATCATTTCTATATCGAAAACACATGCTACGTGGTTACACTCTTTAACCCTACCTGTAAATAGTGAAGACCCAGATGACACAGCTCCTGTAAGAGCTGTCTCATCAGGGTCTGCACTATTTACAAGTTGATTGTGAAACCAGTGCCCTCTACAGCAGAGATTTCACAGCGAAATATTTGTACACAGTGAAGATATATGTTATTATACGGTTAAACGAATTATTTAAAATAATGGTAATGTATGCTAGAGAATGAAATTAAGTCGAAACCGATAAAATATTTAAACTCACCTGATCCATGTTTTCCAATAATAAAAGAGCGATCTAAATGCTGTTTGCGAGTTCACGGTTGTATTATCATTGAGCTATTCTATCATCCAATAAATTATCGTGTTGTAAATTTAGCACTGTTTCGTGGAAGCAATCGGTAAATTCCCCTCTGTGAAATTCATGGATTTCACAACGGACAAGAAATAATATTCAGCACTGAAGGAGTGGTTGAACCTTATGCTGCATATAGTATATTTACTGAAAACAGTAATGATTTAATACGTCGCGCTCAGTCCGTTTAAAGTAAAACATTAAACACAAAGGTTTCCAGATCCGTTTCTAATATACATCCGTTTCTAATATACACATACGTGTCATGAACTACATAAAGCTATAAATATGTTAAAGACATCCGACTAAAGTATATTTTCCCAAATGACGTGATGTTGCTATTTTGGGTGCTATTCTAAGAAGTGTTGACATAACTACTATGGCGACAGCGGGTACCTGTACGCAGTCTTGAGCACCACCGCCACAGAGCAAGCCTTGCCTTTGTTCATATCGGACGAGTTTTCGTGATACAAAAGGTAAACCTAATTTTAAAATTTCTACTATGTTTGTCATTATCCATATTACATGCATTGTAACTTTGTTTATTTCCAAGATGTAAAAATCTCCAATACGGCTAGTAAGATATGTATAAATGTCAGTTGTTAATTGAGGACTAAGGTAATACTGAATATATCCTTCCAATGGGTATTTCGTATTACTATTCTTCTAAAGGTAGCAGATCGCATGCTCCCTGGTCAGTAGGTGTGCCTGTTCAGGGTCTACACTGCTTGACATTCATGGGAAACTGCACTATTTCATCACCCTACATGACAAAATTGTAGACCCTGATCAAATGCACAGCGATGACTGATATTGGTAATGCCTGAATATGCCTTTTCTCATGATGCGAATCAGTAAACGGGAAGGGTTAATTTTTCAAATGCTATAAAGGTTAGTATGTAAAATCATTTATTATCTATTGATTCACGTCGTAAAGTTCAATATTGGTAATATTATACTTCATCTTTGTAGGAAAGTATTTATGTATGCATCTAAATTTAACTCCGAAAACGTTTCATATTTATTGTAGACCTCGGCCAGATGGCTCCAAAAGGAACCCTTTGACCAGGGTTTGAATTACTTGTCGTTTCGAACTCTGTTAAGTAAAATGTGACCATTTATTTCTATATATATTCCAGATGATTATACAATAACAATAATAGAACAAATGGAAATGCAATATCAGCATTCAAAAATGAATGGAGAAAATGATAATTGCATTTATTTCAATAAATAATTATGTCCCTTAGAACAACAAGTTTAATATTTATATTCCACTATTTCTAAAATAGACGACATTGCATGATCATGATATATGCTTAACGTTACACCTGCACGTTTCTTACGATCATGTGTACGTCAAGTGATTTACGATCAGTCATCGTTTATCTCGAAAGCTGCAGACGGTATTGAAATTAAACTTCACAATGTGATCACGTGACCCTTAAATACCAACACTTTTAACCCTTTGCTCCATAAATACGCATTATAACACATTTGCATACAGAACAGACTTATATCAGACGGATCCTTTAGGTCCGTCTGATCAGTGTCTGCTCCATTCATTATACAGTAAAACTCCGGTAATACGACCACCAAAAAGATGTATAAATCTGGGTGCTAGATGCAGGTTGTAGCTTAATGCTGGACAAAAGTAATGCAGAAAGCTCCTTAAGCAACCACCTACTTATACAGACACCCATGTTTATTATATATAGTGGTCGCACTAGAGGGGTTCTACTGTATATACAATGATACAAAATCCCTTGTTCGTAAGACCATTATGAAAGCTCATAGTTACTCAGAGTAAGAATATAGTTATGGGGCAAACGATGATTCAGTATGTCAAAAATAAGAATCCGCCTTTTGATAAAATGATTGATCTTAGTTTATACTGAGTTGCTGTCTTTCACCAATAGGTTCGGAACTAATATATTAATATGGTAATGCTGATGTCAATGCTGATATGCCCATTATACTTCTCTAGAAATGGTGTAACAGTATCCAACAGCTGAATTTGGCAAATGTACTGGCTATGGTTGTTGCAAAAACACATACTCGTACGTTGGTATTCAGATACTAAAATCGGCATTCCTCCCTCAAACGTTATGTTGTGACAACCTTTTAGAATTGTCTCTTCGGCGTGATTCTAAAGAGTGGTCATAACATAGGGTTGGTGAAGAAATAAAGAAGTTATTCTTGAAACTGTTTCGAATTTACACATCTTATCTGGACCTTTGAGTCAAATACTTACCACTGTTTGCAAGTACTCATTGGAAAACTTCATTAGGTTTAATCTCCTTCACTTCAGTTAGTCATGCACACTGTTCACAGTCAACTACATTTGTTTGACGTCCATTGTTAGCTATCTATTACTTATATACATTACCTTCTCAAACAAGAGACCTCATTGGCTTCTCTGATTCCTTGACACCACGAATGTACACCACTGACACATGATCCACAGCTCATAACGTGTCTATTTATCCTGTCATATATTCTCATATATGGGAGCCACTAGTACCATATAAGTATTCGGAACATCACCACAAAGTGATCGAATTCAGACGAAACAATAAACATTATTTTTGCTCTGCTCAACTTACCGTATAAAGCGCTGAAACACTATTGAATATATATTTTATCACATAATCTGCCTTGTGGGGGTGCCGTAACAGAGTGCCGTAAATCGCGAAAATGCACTTGTGCATTTTTTTATGCAAATTAGAAAATCGTAGCCAATCGTAGTGCACATTTTAGCGCTAGCTAATCGTGGTGCTCCATGTGCGCCGTACGTTGTAATCTGTACACTGACCAAAACAGCCGTCAGCTATAGCCTTAAAGGCTCGTGTGATAAAAAGCATCTTACATGTGTGTTCATTTAATATTTTTTCATGAAACTCCTTTACTATAATGCATATGACACTCGCTAAAGCTCATGTCATTTTATTATAGTAAATCGTTTCATAAAAACAATATGTAATTAACACTCGTGTAAGATCCTCTATATAACCCACACCAAGTTACGTCAACCACTACAAACAGTCAGAATGCTATCATATCATTATATGACGATTTAAATCAGATATTTGGTATGTACCAGTTGTAACATGTGACTTCAAGTTTAGTAAATAAAGGAAGGTATTGCTGGTGTTATAACTGATATACTCGTGCTATATCATATACCACAGAAAAGACTCTGATCAGACAACTTCTCGTCTACCTTAAGCAACCACCTGCTCTTACTGAAGTCTATGTTTAGTCATTATATGGCCATAGACTGGTTCTGCTGTACATGCCGTGTTCCTGACCACACTATTACATCCCCTATGCTTATCTGGTTCTGATGTGCATGCCGTGTTCCTGACCACACTATCACATCCCCTATTCTTACCTGGTTCTGTTGTGCATGCAGTGTTCCTGATCACACTATCACATCCCCTATGCTTACCCGATTTTTTCGGTTCCTGACCACACTATTTCATCCCCTATGCTTACCTGATTTTCATTCAGGTATGCTACTCCTGATCTCATAAAAGTAAATAACTTATAATCCGAACTACAGTTCAACTTCGATAACTCGAACGTCAAGGGACCGTACAAATTAGTTCGATATAAAAGGAGTTTGACTCATCTAATTTCTAATCTGAACGATTTTTCAATGCCACAGCTTAATACAGGTCTAAAGTAATGCTGAAAGCTCCTGTAGGAGCTTTCAGCATTACTTTAGACCTGTATTAAGATGTCGCATGTGGTCGCAACATCGATTGTAGCTTGGCCCCACTTGTAAAACGGCCATTAGCGCGATACCTGGGACAAAACGATTGTGCAATCAATACATATGACAAAAAGCTATCGTTTACCTCTCAAGCTCTCTGCAGACATTGATGCAGATCCGAAATGCAGGCGAATTTTCGTGCAATTAGCAGATTTAAATCTCTATTAGGCTACTACGAGTCACGTGAACCGCTTCCTTTACAATAACAACATCCGCGTGTCTATTATTTTGCTTGCCCTTAGAGAGAATGCAGGGCACCATCCCTCGATCAACAGGTACCTTATTACTGATTTATTACTGGCTAAATAGAAACTAGGCGAAGTTGTTGCGACTTGTCGTCCGAGTAAGAAAAATCAGCGTATTTTGTAGGAATTTCCCGTCAGCACTGGCTACGGCTTAGTCGGAATGTATCAAAAGTTATATTATTTAAAAAGTACAATGTCCCAGCTTCACGTTCGTACCAAACATTAGTGGTTATTTCATCTTGGTAGCCCAAAACCGGGCGTTATTTAGAATCGGTCGTGAAATTTTCGAATGGGTAGTTAGACCCCTTTTATATAATATAACACTAAATCGACCCAATCATTGTTTTTGACTGTTTAGACCATGTAGACCCACGAAATGTCCCCCTGTGACTTCAAACATCAAACTTCAGATTTCAGACTTCATACTTCATACTTCACACTTCAAACGTCACTCATCAAACTTTAAACTCTAAACTTCACACTTCAAAAATCACACTTAACACTTCAAAGTTATTCTTCAAACTTCACACTTCGCATTTCGCGTTTCACAGTTACTATATAAACACGAATGACATCATGCTATTTACCGCATGTTTGAAGAGGCGATCGTGTTTGGAGGAGTTGGAGGAATTAATTTCTTTCATTGGTTTGTTAAACTAATTCCCTCCTAGACTATTTTAAGACCTAGCCTCTTTGAATTAATCAAACGAAAAGGAGCATTAACAAGAGAAAAGGAAAAACAGAATTGTGTAGTGTTGAAACCATTGTGATAAAAAGAGCATTTGCTCCTATGGTTTCTAAAATTACTGTGACTTTTACAGGGGCGCCAAAATGCGTCACTATGAGAAAATGTGTTAATGCTTGGTATCTATATAATTATAATTGTATATATATTAGAGAGTAATTGAAGAATCAACAAACACACAGAGATGTCACCAAGTTTTATGTTTGGTTTCTGCAAATGTTAAATAAATGAAAAGTTGTATATTACTATTCATGCTATTCTTCTATAACCCATTAATTTCTAGCGATGTGCATACATATCATTTGCAAATAAAGTACCTGTGATGATTACACTTATCCCATGCAAATAGCGAAGACCTTGATTAGAGCTCTTATAAAGCGACCCTATGGTCAGGGCCAACACTGAAACACGCCATAATGTACATATGAAAAAGTAGTAAAGTCAAGCAGGAAAAGCCACACACAAAACGACACAATCACCAAAAACACCGACAGAAAGCAATAATATGTTTGGCCATTAGTTCTTTGTTACACTGTTTTAAGTTGCTGATCATATGCTTTCTGCGTGCATTGATTAGCCGATGACGTTAAACTAAATAGAGAAATTGTGATGTTTGAAGTGTAAAGTGTCCTTCAGAATGTATAATCTTCACAACAGCAGGTGTTAAGTGCTTGTGTGGCGGCCGTAAAACGTCGCCCCGTACTTCATTCTCAGTGTTGTGTTACCTTCTGATCCTTCGAGATCATGAATTTCAGTACTTCTTGTTCTGAAAATTGAATACCGCTCAAGCCGGTGCTAGGGGGCGTGAGCAATGTTGCACTTTCAATTACTGTTCATGAACAGACTCAATAAAACCGAGACTGCGATTTTCTCTTTTGTGTTGAAATCGTTGCTCTCGGGGGATCACCTCCCTTCAGAATTTATAATCTTCACAACAGCAGGTGTTAGGTGCTTGTGTGGCGGTCGTAAAACGTCGCCCCGTACTTCATTCTCAGTGTTGTTATACCTTCTGATCCTTCGAGATCATGAATTTCAGTTCTTCTTGTTCTGAAAATTGAATACCGCTTAAGCCGGTGCTAGGGGGCGTCAGCAGTGTTACACTTTCAATTACTGTTAATGAACATACTCAATAAAACCGAGTCTGCGGTTTTTTCTTTTGTGTTGCAATTTTTGCTCTCGGGGGATCACCTACCTTCAGAATTTGAAGTGTGAAGTTTGAAGTTTGAAGTTGAAGTGTGAATTTTGAACTGTACTCGTATATTGTGAAGATTGAAGTTTGATATTTGAAGTTTGAAGTTTGAATTGTGAAGTGTGACTAGTGACATGTCTTTCGTACTAACCCTATGCTTTATCTAATCTTCATGCATTTGCTTCTTTTGAATCAATCATAATTTGAACTATGATAACCTGTTTAAAGTGACAACTTACGGACCAAACATAGATTTAAAGATGCTGTTCGACTCCGATTGCCAAATGAACGTATACAGACCATTAAACTTGCTTTAGTGGTCGCTGTTTAGAGGCGTTACTGCACACGCGTTTATTTGCCTTCAACGGTACCCTGTTTGCTAGACAGCGTTGCAATAAGGGTGAGTCAATTCAACTAGTTCTTCATTATTCAGTTGTATGTCACTCTGCTGCACATGGAATTATTCTCAGTCACCCTTTAACTTTCTTTGCCATTAATATCTATCCCCATTGGAATTAATTTCAAACTTGGAACACATGCAGATGACAACAAGTACGTCGAGTGTATATGATATGGACACTTATTGTTGTAGTTCTACAATTCCCACTGCTTCTACCAATACTTCCCCCATTTTGGCATAACACTATTCTTTCAAACACTCTTGTCTACACATAACACCAGATAAGCGAACAAGATAATTATGTAGCATGATAACAAAATTTGAAATAAAGGACTATCCACGTTAACCCAAATGATACTAGTGTCAAATTGTTAGGTCAGTGTTATCCTTACTCTGCCTCCTTGTTGGGATGATGAAAAAAGTACCTAGTTATAGTCTATGACCGCTCAGCCGACTGTACATTTACTCCCTTGGTCATTGAGTCATTGGTTTACAATATTGAGCACTGCTAACATATGGCGCAATCATGCAGCCACAGTACCGGCGAGATGATACTCACAGTTACCCATTTTAACCCCTGAGTGGAGAAGAGGTGCGGTTGGGAGACACGGAAAAGCGTCTCTGAAATTTCCGGGAGGGACCGGGATTTGAACCCCGGACCTCCGGACTGATAGTCAAGCGCTTTATCACTAGACCACCGCACACCACAATGATGCTTCCGATAGGGACCTGCCTTTGTTCAATATTAGTGTACTTTGTTATACATATATTGTCATTACTGATGGCGCACAAACATTACAGGCCATACGATATTATCTTATGGCTTATTTAGATATATACGCCTCAGTAAGACGCTGGTCATTTGATTGCATTACATTAATTTATCACATTATCTACCATGTTGGGGTGCCGTAACAGAGTGCCGTATTTCGCAGAATTGCACTAGTGCATTTTTATGCAAACTAGCAAGTTAGCCAATCGTAGCGCTCATTTAAAAAGCGTTAGCCAACCATAGCACTCCATGCGCGTCGTCCGTTGTATTACTACGCTGTGTGTAAAGCAATGGCAGATACAGCCGTCAGTTAGACTGTTTTATTTTCTATGGCATTTTAAGGATTATGTGATGAAAAGAATCCTCATTATACGCCAAAGCTCATGCCATTATGATTATAGTAAACTCATTTCATAAAAACAATGTGTAATGAGCACTCATGTAAGATCCTCTATGTAGGACATCTTCAGTCAACTACTTGGCAATAAAACTGGAAGTATATTAAAACGCGAGTGCTCCATGCAGAACAAAAATACAAGAATGATTTACGGTGAAGTTGCACCTTTACTTTTATAAATAGACACATCGTCGCAAGTTTGCTATTCAGTTCCTGGTCGTGTGCATTGCTTAATCCTTTACCGGATAGAGACACTTTGTCCTGTAGGATCCGTCTGGGTCCATGCTTATAAAGCTTATAAAGCTTTGGAGTTCGTTCTCAAGCTTTTGATTGGTCAGATTTGAGTTCTCAAGCTTTTGAAGCCAAAGGCTCAAATCTGACCAATCAAAAACTTGAGAACGAACTCCAAAGCTTTATAAGCTTTATAAGCATGGACCCAGACGGATCCTACAGGACAAAGTGTCTCTAGAACGAACTCAGACTCAACTAAATGTTTTATAAGCATGCACTCTTTCGTTGTCAAATAGTGTCTTCTGCAAAATTTGTCGTCTGCTATAATTTGTGTTTGTGTATCTAATAAAAATTACCACAATAACGCCAAAACATATAAACATCTTTCTGTTGGACCTCGACCCACCGTTCAGGCAAATCATGGTTTTCCTATGATGAAACAAACCGATGGAAGGACAAACGAATGGGCGGATATAGCTCAGAGGCATTAGTTAACATTCAGAGTATGATATTTGGTTTCCCTTATTAACATTTCGTTGTCAATGTGGCATGTGTAATTATGCCTACAAATGCAATCCAGACGAAACGAAGTATAACTCGTTAGACATTAATTATAGCTTGAATTAATTATGAAAATGTAGTGGGTGCATACTTGTGTAAATATGATTAGGTCAGCATTCTGAAGATTAACAACTCAAAATCTATGGTTGAGGCAGATACGTATATGTTGTTTTTGTTGTATCTTCCATCTTGCGACTGAATATTAATCATTCATAGTGTCAGTTAAACTCGATATACTGCTAAAGAAACTTTATGCGGTATTTCGTTTTGAACCCCCGACATACCATAAAACATGTACAGTGCAATATTAACCCTACATACCGATACCAAATGAATGTGATTATTTAACGTGATATTTTATTGAAAATGACTACGGTCTATACAAATGTATCCAAATGATAAAACATGCCCACAGCGTTATCTATTTATATTTGTAAAAAGGTTTTTGACTTGCATATTGATAAAGGAACCCATCTGTAGAACAGAAGGATCGACTGAATTATAAGATTCAAAGGGGACAAAAGAAACAACAAAAGAAAAACAAAAAAACTCAGAAACAAAAACAATACCCAACAAATTGTCTGTTGATGAACACAGAAACCTACAATCGGTTATCTTTGTTTCTGAATGCACGCACAGAATTGGCATTGAATAATACGTGTATACCGACTTCTTCATGGTCTTCTAAAGGTTTGATCCCGGTCTGGTGCCTACACTACCAGTGGCACGTTTTCTTTGTCTGTAACATATGACGGCAGTACTAGCACTTGTTGAACTGGGTGGTGATAAAATCAGTGAATTTGATTTGATCACTGTTGAAGAATCGAGAAGAAAGGAGCACCTCTGCTCCCAAATATCTCTCATTGGACTTCCATTAGCCCTTAACTGACAAATTACAGACGAAAAATAATAATAAAAAATCAACATCATTATCATATATTATATCATATCATGCACGTCACGACAGGACCTGGCATGGCATAACATATAATATAATTTCATGTCATATTATATCATGTTATGTCATGCCATGGCATGACACGACACAACACGACACTGTCCACCATGACACATGGCACGTCACGCAACGCAACGCCACACAACGCTAAGCCACATCACATCACACCACACACGACACGACCCCACATCATACCATATACTACCTATACATGTATATGTAATGTCATTTCATTTATAATGTCATTCTGTTATATCATGTCAAATATCACAAATCTATAATTCAAACTAAAATTATTATAAAATGCATATATATGCAATACTTGACTATATGCACATGTTATTATCTTATTTCTACATATATCATAGCTATTTTAATTGCACAACAATTGTCTACATTGAACATATTTTGTACTTACAGGTAGTTATACACAATGGATAGATGGGTAACGTCAGGAAGAGTTACAAGGACAGTGAGTATATTTGAATTTAATTACAGTAAAACCCCGCTAATGCGACCACTAAAAGAGGTATAATTCTGGGTGCTAGATGCAGGTGGTAGCTTAATGCAGGACAAAAGTAATGCAGAAAGCTCCTAGAGGAGCTTTCTGCATTACTTTTGTTCTGCATTAAGCAACCACCTGCTTATAAAGACAGCTATGTTTATTCATGAAGTGGTCGCATTAGAGGGGTTCTACTGTATATGAAACCCTGATCTGGGTCCATGCTTATAAAACTTATAGTTAAGTCTGAGTTCGTTCTCAAGTTTTTGATCGGTCAGATTTGAGCCAAAGGCTTGAGAACTCAAATCTGACAAATCAAAAGCTTGAGAACGAACTTAGACTCAACTAAAAAGATTTATAAGCATGGACCCAGACAATGCAAGCTATGCATAGTCATTGCCTTTTATGTTTGCAATGTCGGACAACTTAAACTGGAAATTAGGACAACCATGTACAGTAGAATTAGTCCTAAGCGGGCATTCAAGTTTTGAATAAACGAGTGTTAAAAAAGCAAGTGGCTGCTTACTGTAAGCCGAAGGTAAAGCAGAAAACTCCTTTAAGGGTTTTTACATTAATTCCGACCAGCACTGAACTACCACCTACCTTACTGACCTATAGTTAGACCTTTTTGACGGACGCTTAAGACATGTTTTACGTTCCGCAGAGACTAAATGCATGCCAGATGGTTTGGGCTAGTGACTCGGCTTTAATTTCGTAATAACCAACAGAAAGCTTATGGTTTCTCACCAAAATGGCTCTGGTTAGATACCTACTTAGGAAGGTTAGGGTTAAACATATTTTATTGGACTGAGATCAGAAATACAGAATACATATGTTCAATTTAGTGTGTGTGATTAACATTCGAACCATTTGGTCATTTTGACTAAATATGTTTTTTCAAACATTGATCGTTGAATTTATCACATCACACCAATCTATCCTGTTAGAGGTTTCATCGTCACTTGATCGTGCGTATGGATTTTCTGAGAGTGGATATTGATTTTGATTGCACAATTACAGTTTGATATATGGAAAATGTTCATAGATTGCCACCCAGGGTTACTCCACGTCCTGGATATGTAAAACTTATGTTTGTCTATGGAGGGGAGGGACGCTGATCGCGGGGAGGGGAAACAGTTAATACAGTCAAATCCTCTTTTGGTTCATTGCTTTATTGCTGAGCATTGATTTGTAATTAATATACTGTCAAACTCCTCTAAACCGGTATTTAGTATTAAGAGTTTTGAGATTTTAAGGCAGGTAACACCTAAACGCATGTTGTTACGAGAAAACGTCACTTAGTACATATGGTATGGGAGCTTTCTGCATAACGTTTGACCTGCGTTAAGCTACCGCACGTTGAAAAATCCAGACTTTTTGGAATAGTTATATTAGCGAGAGTTTATTATATGTGTGAATTGATATTAAATATTTCTTTTCGTAGAAACATTTGAACGGACCTATAACCTCCGGTGCGATACACGAGTTACTGTCGGAACTGCCATGGTTGACACCGTATGATAGGCAAATGATAAACCAAGCCCGATGTGAAGTGTCTAGAGAGTGGACCGTTTTCCTGAAAAATGCCACGGTCAAGATTTTACTTGAAGACCAAGATATAGTCCTGATTTCTGGATCAGGCACAAATAAAATGATCGTGCAACGGGATGGCCGTAACGACATTCATTGTGATTGGGAAGAAACTGGGATCGGCATGAAGTTGAGAAATGGAGCTAAGAAAGTCGGGAAATTTTTGTTATCAATCTTTGCAGGCGCAGTGAAGGCTGTTTCCTTTTTTGCACCAAAGGCCATTGGTTGGTTTTGACATAATATTGCTGAAATCCACGTCGTCTATAAATGTCGCCTGATTTAATTCTACAGTGGATATGTGTTTCTTATAATATGTAAATCGGTGTCTCAGTCAGAGAGAGAGAGAGAGAGAGAGAGAGAGAGAGAGAGAGAGAGAGAGAGAGAGAGAGAGAGAGAGAGAGAGAGAGAGAGAGAGAGAGAGAGAGAGAGAGAGAGAGGAGAGAGAGAGAGAGAGAGATAGAGAGAGAGAGGGAGAGAGAGAGATAGAGAGAGACACAGAGAGACCAATACAGACAGGAACAGAGAGAGAGGAAAAGAGAGACAGGGCGGGACAAAGAGAGACAGAGCGGGACAAAGAGAGACAGAGAGAGACAGAGACAGAGAGGGACAGAGACATAGATAACGAGAGAGAGAGAGAGAGAGAGAGAGAGAGAGAGAGAGAGAGAGAGAGAGAGAGAGAGAGAGCTCTGATCTTGGTTGTTCAGTTTTCAAGGGCATGAAAATGGTTAATAGTTTCGTACGATACAGTTTGTAAATATTAACCTGCTTGGATTCTGATGACAAGTCGAGGCACTTGGTGCCTCATTTGGGTCCACACTGTTTGCACATAAGATTCAGGTCGTGCTTTGCATGAGAAGGGAAAAATCAAAATTTCATTAATAATTCATCATGATTTTATATGTATGTTTATTTTATCATTGTTTTGTTATAAGTGACGCGGTCTTCTCGGTTCAAGTTCCCCATTGGAATGCTGGGCCAAGGTTATAAAACTTCTGAGTCTGAGTTAGAGCTCATTCTCAAGTATATGGGTCCAAGATTATAAAACTTCTGAGTCTGAGTCTAAGATAATTCTCAAGTATCTGATTGGTCAGATGCCTGATAATAATATCAGACTCAAGTAAAAAAGCTTTATAACCTCGGAGCATGATTGATTAGACTCTAAGCAAGCAGCTCCGACTCTAACCAATGAGATGCTTAAGAATGATATCAAACTTCAGCAAAACGTCTTATAATATTGGGGCCAGATAACGGAATCCAATGTTTTGGTATTTGCAAACTTTTGTTAATCAATATGAGAGGGATCCAAGACAGATATTGTGGTCTGCATATTTCTAATTGAAACTGCTTCATCAAATTTAACCATTTACCTGTTCAACATATGTAAGATATAATGACATCATGAACATGTATTAGTTCATGAACACATGATCGTCTTACCATGGCAGAAGGTGTAGAATCAGGGTCCATGCTTATAAAGCTTTTTAGTTGAGTCTGAGTTCGTTCTCAAGCTTTTGATTAGTCAGATTTGAGTTCTCAAGCTTTTGATTGGTCAGATTTAAGCCAAAGGCTCAAATTTGACCAATCAAAAACTTGAGAACTAACTCAGAATAAAACTAAAAGTTTTATAAACAATTAAGCATGGACCCTGATCTGTAACATTCCATGAGTATACATTGCAGATCCTATAGGAACCCTCTGATC
Source organism: Azorinus chamasolen (assembly GCA_963576725.1). NCBI lineage: Eukaryota > Metazoa > Mollusca > Bivalvia > Cardiida > Solecurtidae > Azorinus > Azorinus chamasolen. Next base: position 107,870,580 of record OY755235.1, on the reverse strand, counting down.
TGGGTCTATATAGTTTTCAAATGCGTACAAATGAGTTTATATGTAGGAAATGATTAAGCAATTCATTCAATATGCTAATGGTATAGACCACTTTTGAGAATTCAGTATTCGAAGGACTAACCCTTTAAAAACCCAATCCAATGGATGGGGCATAGGCAAACGGTCCTGACCCAGCCCAGAGAGCCCCTAAACGAGCCCTCTAATCGGGGTTAAAACTGTGTGCTGACCTTATTGATGTCAATGGTACATACTAACATAGTGTTTGTTTGCGCCACGCAATGTAACAAATGAATGGTTTCCAAAACATCTTATTTGGACTAGTTGACGTTGAACGTACAAACTTGAGGTTATGGATGTTCAGCGCAAAAGTAAATGTTCCTATCAAGTGAACAGTGCATAGGAAAATGGTCTTGACTAAGATCAGACGGGGCTCCTGAATGAGCCCTCCGATCAGAGTTAAAACTGTTTGCCGAACTGATTCATGCCTTTTATTCATGCCAATGAAGCATACCAGCATATTCTTTGTTTGCGCCACATGGTCGATTTTTTCTCATGCGTATCGAAAGTAGTAAAGGCAGATGTAAACATTTGTACAGTAGGGAAAGGACCATTATATATTTGGAACCTAACCCGTCTACACTATAATCAAGTGTCGTCTGCTTCAAATCTTAAAGAACATGTTTCCTTTATTTCTGTAAACGTCATGTTTCAAACAATTGTGATAAACAGAGTATTTGTTCCATAGGAGTAAATGCTGATATTATAGCAATGGTTTCAACACTGTGTAACTCTAAAATTCCCCTTTGTCTACAAGCTCCTTTTGTAGAATTATTCAGAAAGTGTGCCAAACAGTAGTCTAGGAGGGAAAGATTGATGGATAATTTCAGAGTGTAATTTCATCGCCTAGTATACTGTGTCTCTTCTCGACATAAACTGTTTGAAAGGTTATCACAAAGTCGCCAGATGAGTGCTGGGCCCTTGCTTATAAAGCGTTTTTGTTGAATCTGAGTTTGTTCTCAAGCATTTGATTGGTCAGATTTGAGCCAAAGGCTCAAATCTGACCAATCAAAAACTTGAGAACGACTTAGACTTAACTAAAAAGTTTTATAAGCATGGATACTGAATGTTTACACACATTTTACCATTGATATATTATTTTACATGCCGTTTTTAAAACGCAGAAAAGGAGTGTGCATTGTTTCGACTTCATGCAACACGCACCAATACGCACACATACATTTTGATGACATACCATAGCATCAGAGAAACGTGCATATTCAAATACCAAACAATCTTCGTATCTCGAACTAACCCTATAGTTTGACTACTCTTTAGAATCGTGACGAAGAGACGATACTAATGAGAGGTCACAATATAGTATAAAGGGGCTACTTTATATATAAAAAAACAAACCTTTTAATTGATGCATCTTGTCTGAGATGGCATCTGAGTACAATTCATGTTACAATATAACATTTGGGTTATATAGCTTTTTACTCCATGAATATTCATGATAGAAATAATTATACCAATTATTGATGCTAATTAGAGTAATTGTTATGATAGGACATTGACACGGGATTGTTTTTACTATGTCAGAATCTGTAGAATCATATCTATATCATATCATAAGCAAACAGAGCAGATCCAGATCAGAAACTACAAGAGCCGTCTGATGTGAGTCTACTCTGTTTACAAAGGTGTAGAGAGGCGTATTTATGGAGTAAAGGGATAAGTTACTGCTATAAATGATTTTACTCAACAAATGGTACAAAGTATAGAACAGAAACTGTTCAATTTCAATGTTATCATACTGGGGTATGTACGAATATACATCACTTAAAAAGTCATTTGATATGTATGTTGAAAATATCTATTGTATTCATGATAATAAAACAACATATAAATATCCATATTTCATTATTTCCTTTCTTTAACCCTTTTCAAGACTCGGTTCAGAACTATTTTGAACCCTATCCCACTGCGAAAAATAACACTGTCTTAAGCAGTTTTATATACATTGATTCGAACAAGGTCCATGCTTATAAAGCTTTTAGTTGAGTCTGAGTTCGTTCTCAAGTTTTTGATTGGTCAGATTTGAGCCAAAGGCTCAAATCTGACCAATCAAATGCTCGAGAACTCAACTCTAACCAATCAAAAGCTTTCCCTCAATTTGACAAAGGAAATCTGATTTGGACGAGTCGACTGTAGACGATATGTGACATAAAGGGTTGAAATGGACATCGTTACTGTATTTGAAGTATAAGGCAAGTTAATAAAGGATTAATAATCATTTAATATTTTTTTATAATTGGTATGAGAATACGCACCAATGGGCATGAGCATACATACCGATAGCAAATGAATGTGATTATTTAATATGATATTTAATTCAAAATGACTACGGTTTATACAAATGCATCCAAATATTACACACATGCCCACAACTTAGTTTGTTCGTACATTTGTTACAATGACTATGCAAATTCAGCTTTAAATGAATATGAAAACATGATTAAGTAATTAATATCAGACAAAAGAATAAATATCACAATTCATAATAAAGATACATGGTCGCACAAGCGATATAGCAAATAGACAATTCATGCAGCTGATGACGTTTATATATAGCTTTTAATTTCCATTAGAAAAATAGCAGCTTCCAATTCGAAACGTTTAACCAATGTTCTCCGTGATTTTAAATATAAATAATAATGTTAGTTATGAATAGATATGAATATAATTAATCAGTAATTTTCATTTGATTATAATTTAAAGCTTAAACATCGCGTTTACCCAAAACCGACCAGTACAATAAGAACTAAAGAAGTTTAAGTTTTAACTGATAAAATTCCAATGAATGTGCATTTATTAGTTATTTAACTACAAGACCGCTTTAAACGCACACCACGCTCAATAACCAGATACATTCTCAACACGTATCAATGCTTCTCTTTTTTAAAACCCTGGCCCGAAGTAACCGTATATTTATCAGTTGACTTTTCAAAGTAAACTTATCAAGTCAAGGGAAGTAATCCTTCAAATAAATATCACGAATAAAACCGCTGTCAACTCCCTTAAAGGTATACAACCCGACATATGATCGCTCAAGTGCGAATCGATAACTGGTGTAATAAAATTGCATCATTTTATTATACAAAAGTGGTAAGTCACTGCGTTTCAAGAAGAAACTATTTCTTCATCACGTTTAATTGTATTCTTCGATAGGCCGTCACAGCACTCTGTTAGTTTGGAAACAAATACATATGACGTGTATACCAAGTGATCTTAATGGTTGATGGAGTGTGTTTGCTAAAGGAGTTAATTTAAATACGATCTGAGTCAGCAGTGAAAATGCATATTCAGGTTTTAAACAGAAAAAGAATACTGTTGATAAAACCCTATCAAAAAAGTTTGTTGTACTTAAATGATACAAAACATTGAGGTTCAATATGTAAATGCGAAGTGCAATTGCCTTTAATAAAAAAAATTATTGTGAAAATGAAAGATCATGTAAGGTGAATCGGAAGTAAGCAGTGGCAAAAATTATTAATAATACATGTAAAACTGATATTTCCATTTAAGCGCTTTTGAAGGTGCATATCTTGTGTGAAAAGAGCACTGTAAAAATGTGGTAAGATAATATAATTACATTACTATACAGTATAACCTCTCTATAACGACCAATAAATTACATCAAGTATTTTGTGTTAAAGGCAGGTGGATTAGTAAAGTAAGGTGAAAGTAAAACAGAATGCTCCTATAGGAGCATTCTGTTATACTTTCACATTGCTTTAAGCAACCACCTGCCCAAAATACCAATTAATTAACACAATTAAGTGATCGTTATAGAGAGGCTTTACTGTACATGTATTCAGCATTGACAGTTTGTCATTTAGCAATGGACGCTCAATTGATACAGATCCTCTATTGGCAGCCTGGATGTTTCCCTAGTATGCTGTGTTTAATGTATTCATTACTTGTTGACTCAAACACAACCACATTACTATGTTCTGTATTTTCAGGCCTAGCTGTAAACCGGAACCATGAACTGGAATGGGTATGGTTATATTCAGGTAACACACAATCTAGAATATATTTACAATTAGGTCTGGGTTCGAAGACACAATTAATGACATTCCGACATTGGCAGATATTAATAAATGAGACCAGTCGTATTTGGTCAAGCTTTGCACTTCTTTACTCACCAGCAGATCCAAACTTTGCACGTTAACGCTGATTTACTGAATTACTGGGCGAAAAGCTTTAGTTTTTAGTTTTCTATATATGCCCCCCACCCCCCGGAATGATTTTCATACGTCGAGGGACGCAAGCAGACTGTTATTTTATATATATAGATACATCCAAATGCTTTTATTGTTAGGTTTTAATTTTGGTTATATATGTGTTTTGGACAATAGTTCGCTCCATTTTATCCAATGAACTTTGCTGTTTGTATTTCATAAGTCGAAGCGGAACTCTGAATTGTTAGTCAAAATATATTCAATTAGAGGATCCCGCAATAATCTTATAATATATCAATGTTTCAAATATATCACATAATTACCGACATCTGATACAATCAATTAACTACGGTAAACAAAGGCAATACTAATCATTTCTGATACAAATCTCGTATTAAGAAAGATTGGTAGATAGCTAAATTACACTTAAAATTGAAGCAGTATGGTTTGGGGCGTCACAGTGGTGAATTACAGTTTGAGTTAGGTATTTGCCGCCTGACTTCTTAGAATACACCCTGCCTGACAATGAACATGTATAAAACAATGCTAACTGAACAAGTGGGGGCAACCAAAGTGTCGCAGAATGTATCTCAGCTAACCAAGTATTATCGAAATCCGAACAAAATTAATGTTGCAGATTTGTTTTTGTATTGCTATGAGAGGGATTTTATGTTTAGCTTAAAACCTGATACACAGACCGATATTGTTAATGCTTTTAATAAAACTTCAAGGTATTTAGACGATATTTTGAATTTAGATAATCCTTATTTTGAAACTATGATTTCTTCAATTTACCCAACAGAACTGTCTTTAAACAAAGCGAATCAATCTGACATTATAGCTTCATTTTTAGATTTGAATCTTTCAATTACAAATGATAAAGTTTCGTTCACAATAGACGATAAAAGAGAAGATTTTAATTTTAAATGGAGATGTGCCACGATCTACATCTTATGGGGTTTATATTTCTCAACTTATTCGGTTTGCCCGAGCCTGTTCTTTGCTTACCACTCTCAACCAGACTTTTATTGGGATGTTATCTACAAACTTAGGAAAATTCGGGGTCATATCCATTTTCATGATTTGTTTATTAAACGCATTAAAACATTTAAAATGAAAGGTTATGATCCTATTATATTGCAACGCACTACATATTTGGTTATCGACCCTTTTACAGTCGGTAGCTACGCTTGCCTCTTTGCTTGCGCGATGACAGGCCGAAAGTAATACTCTATGATGGTATACTCTTAAACTTGGATACAGGATGAGCTTACCAGACTCATGTATTACTTTTTCCCTGTCGTGCCCTTAACGGCTTACCTGCAGGTGCTCTGACTTCAGCAAAGTCATTGAGTACATAATATTTGACGGATTTTCACAGTTATTATGCTATTTTTACATGATGTCCTGTGTTCACCATCGTCTATGTTGTGGGTAAGTCCAGCGGGGATACCTTTATTTACACTATTTGTAAAGCTAGGGTGACTTTGAATTAGTGATAAGAAAACAAAGAGAAACAAAATTGAAAATAACATGTTTCGCAGTATGCCGAGCACAACATTACACCATGCTCCAAGTATAGCTTGAAGTTATAAATGTACCTATTGATGATGAATAAATAAATTTTATGTCTAAAACTGTTACCAAAATGACCATGCACTGCTTCCATGGTAACTGTTGAAAGCCAAGTCCTTATGATACCCCAAACAATCGTCTGTTATTGTTTTTAAAGTGTCAGTGATTTTAAAGCCCATAAAGCCTGTGTTGAATTCAGGGTTTCAAGACTGTTTCGACTTTTGATATACCATCATCTGTCGAGAACTGGTAATCCTGTGATGTGTTTTAAGACCCTTGATTTGTCTGGCTTGCTAAGCCATCATCATCCGTATCAATACCGAAGGGAACTGATGTCAGCAGATTCTGCATCAGCTCACCTATGTCAGTCTGCATATTGGGTCTTTGTGAACCACTTATAAGTGCTACAATTCCTTGATTCCTTACGATTAGAAGCTGCAAGGCAGAAATGTTTTTCACATCTATGACGGTGAGCCTAACCAGTTCTCGACAGATTATGGTATATCAACAGTGAGAAACTGTCTCGGTGCCCTGAATTCAACACAGGAAGAAACTGAAACAAGGATCGTTATTTACACCAAGCATGAAAAAGAACAAGGCTACAAAACTGTTCATCTTCGAACTCCAGACAGTGATATATTCTTCATTCTTCTGTATTACCTTAACTGGTTTGAAGGTGTTACTGTCTAGTTTGATACTGGCTCAGGCAATCATCAAAACTAATAAACATGTCAGAAGTTGCCCAAGCATACACAGACGATTACCGATCAGCACTTCTGGGTCTCCATTTGTACTGTGGCTGTGACTCTACAAACGCATTCAATGGCTGAGAACATTTGACACCCACTAAGACCATTGAAAAGAAGCCAATGTTTATAAAACATTAGCAGGTTTGGGCAACTCTTCGGATGTGTCTGGAGATCTTGTGCAAGACTTGGATGAATTTACGTGTGCAATGTATGGCAACCTAAAATTTCACACTGTGAATGAATTGATATTGTTTAAGATTAAGGAGAAGTGTGAAGATAAGCCAACAGATGCACTTCGCAATGCTGATATGGGAACATTACCCCCTGGTATGGCCTGCTTAATACAGCACATCTGAAGAGTTATTTACCAGTTGATACTTTGGAAGAGATCTCTTTCCTGACCCAGACATTCCCCTTGTTTTAGAGAAGAATGGTTGTCAACATGTAACTCTGACAGTCAATCAACAGATATGATTACATTATGGCCTATAATAAAGGTATGCTCCACAGACATTCAACAGCAATGTTATCATCTTGACCTAGCTCTTATCAGAGTATTATCGAGAAGATCCAATATAAATGTTCCATTTTAGCCTGTAATTAAGGTATGCTCTGAGAGTCAGACCTTCAATTTATTCAATATATAAATTAGCTAATGAATACTCATGATGTCATTGTTTCTAACATGAATATTCAGCTGGTAAAGGGTTAAGTGAGATATCATTCATCTATTTTTGTTGAATCGGCATACTCAAAGAAGCTTTTTGTAAAGGTGTTTTAAAGCAGAGAGTGGGATTAACCCTTTACTAAATGTATACATGCCCTTTAACATCTTTTAAACAGTTTTAAAATTAAAATTCGTTTATTTATCACTAAAAGGTACATTTATCATTTAAGCTATATTTGGAGAATGGTGTAATGTTGTGCTCGGCATACTGCGGAACATGTTATTTTTAATATTGTTTCTCTTTGTTTTCTTATCACTAATTAATATTCATGAGGATGCAAATAAGGTAATTTGCATAAGGTGAACCAAACATAAAGATTTATACATCAACTACCGGATATATGTTTATATCATTTATAATTACCGCCCAAGAAGGCAGCAATATCTTTGTATGTTGCAGGTATGTAAACACTCTGTAATATGAACAATGAGGTTAGAATTGTTGCCTAGAAAACAGATATATCACCATCAGTGCTATATAATTTGTCCCAAATTTATTTTTCTAACAATCTTGGTGATATTCAGTGATCATAGTAAAATTTAGCTAACCATTTTCCATATTTGTTTGCTTTATAAGAGAAAGACTGGTGTCTGTCGAAAATTTCAACTTCTATTACTGTTCTCAGAAATATTCATACATATGCAGATTAGTTTATATCAGAAAAGTAATATTTACTATTAAAGCAATGCCTCATATCTATGTTTGTAACAATTGATTTCATGATTCATCAAAAAATAACCGAGATCTAGCGGAGTATTACAGTTGGATGTCAAATTTCCAAAATTTGTGAAAGGATCGGTTACCATGGAAACCGTTACAATCTTACTTACAGTTCATTGTTTTGGTATCAATTAAGATGATTAGTTTTCTGAGTATTTTGTCATTATTTTGAACTACATTTGAAGTTGTTTTCTGATATTGGTAGGGTGAAAAATGAGAGGTTTACGTTATTTCTGTATTTTTTTGCTATTTTTTATTTATTCTCATTAATATTCATGTGTATGCAAATACGGTAATTTCTAAGTATAGCTTTTAAACCAAAAGCACAATATCTTAGCTTTAATTCGGTACCACTTTTATACATATAGCACACATACTTCCTGTGATATGGAAGATTTTTGCAGGTAGGTGTCGACCAACAAAACTGTGTGAACAGAGTGAAATGAATGGTTACTATGGAAACAGTTAAAAAGTTATTTAGAGTTAATTTTTTGGTCCTCAAATTTGATATTTTGTTTTCTGAGGATTTTGTCATCAGGTTAAACTGCATTTGAAATTGTTTTCTGAAATTTGTAGGATAAAAAGTGAATAATTTACATTATTTACCTTTTTTCTATATTGTTTTTACTATTTTTAATGTTCTCATTAATATTCATGAGTATGCAAATAAGGCAATTTGAAAAAAAAATGGAAATAAAAGCATAATGTCCTATCTCCAATTTGGTACAAGTTTTAGAGGTTTTGGACAAAAACTGGCTGTGATTTGGACGATTTTGCAGGTACGGACAATTATTACGAAAACTAGGGTGTTGTCATGGAAACGGTGAAAATGGTGCTTAAAATTAATGCTATGGTCCTCAAATTGGATATTTTGTTTCCTGGGAGTTTTGTCATCATGTTAAACTGCATTTGAAGTTAATTTCTGATATTTGTAGGATAAAAAATGAAAGGTTTACTATTTTTAATGTTCTCATTAATATTCATGAGTATGCAAATAAGGTAATTAAAAAACAGTTAGAGATATAGAGAATAATAGGTTAGTGCCGTAGATGGGACGCTTTATCCGACGAGGGGAGAAAACGTTGAGGCGAGGCTTGCCGAGCCTCAACTGTTTTCTCTCCGAGTCGGATAAAGGCGTCCCATCTACGACACTAACCTATTATTCGATTTATCCAGTCAATATAGTTAAATGTCTTTTTTATAGACTCATAACACTCTTGAAATAATTTACATTGAAAATGCACTTTTTCGATCAACGGATCCCTCCCTTTTCACTTCCATTTAGACGTAAATAGATCTAATGAGCTACCGCAGAGGAATATAGTTTCGATACTTGTATTACTAGAAGGGAAACGTGGTTGAATTTGAAAAATAAGATGATTTGAATCGAGGGTCGATAAGTTATTTAAAACAGACATGATCTGTATATTCTTTGGTCAAATTCGAGTTACGTAGTCTCGGTTTCTATTTTTAGATTCTACCTAACGTCACTCAGAAATCGATGGAACTGAACAGGCTATATTTAGGTTTATGACTATCACCGCCCCTGTAAGAGTTTATCAATCAAATAATCATGAGAGTGAAAAGAAAACATTTACTATTTATCTGTCAATCTTTGCTTCCAGGTTTGATTTTATCAAAAACGGGTTTTGCCAGCGGTGGATTAAATTAATAAAAGTGATAAATCAACGTCATTTTGTATGTGGCCTCAGTGGCGTAATCGGTAAGGGCGACGTCTCTAGAGAGATTAGAATTAGTTTTTGTAGGATCAGGCGCGGGTTCGAATCCAGCTGTAGCCAATTATTTTTATTTTTTCTCATTTGAATAATTCTTCTGGTGACCAAATAGATCTGTTAGATCTATTCCATCAACATGTTTATGAATGTTTACAGAAAACTAAAATAGTTCCATGGTTATAGAATCATTACGCTTATCTACTAACCTAATAAACCTTCCCCTACCGGAAGTAACCAAATAAAGCTAAGTTTATTTGCACCCCCTTTATTATGTCACTAGAGAAGCCTGGTGACTGGATAAAAAAGCACAATCTCTTATCTTCCATTTGGTACCAGTTTTATAGTTTTAGGACAAAAACTGGCTGTGATATAAGCGAGTTTGTAGGTATGTGTCATCTTTACGAAAACTGAGGGGGTGCCATGGAAACTGTTAAAATACACATAGCCTAAAAGAATTTAAGTTTGAGTACATTTGCGATTCTGATTGAGGACACTTTTCTGAACATTTTGATACCCATGAAAAAAGTCTAAAGGGGGGGGGGGGGGTGCACGGTAGGCACTACTAGCTCCCTGAGTATAAGCCAGACCACGAACCTATTTTACCCTTGATCGTACCTGAATGATTTTATCACACGTTATTCCTAGAGAAATAATGGTGAATGTGAAGTATAGCATTTTATTATTATATTTGTAAACATTAAATGTCAAGTGCGCAATACAATTACAATGTTCCTTATCCTGCTACACGAGACTATATATATACTTGCACACGGTTTGGATCTAGACGAGACACAGGGTAACTCGGTGTTGAGTCAGAATTCAAGCTGTTTGACTCTCGGACAGCGTGTGTGTTCGAATGTGGACGTAGTCAAAATTGCATAAAATTAATAGTTAAATTAATTTGATTTATTTCTTGCAGCCCCAGCCCCAGCCCCAGCACTTTGTGATGCAAAATGGGTCGTTTTATCTTCCACCAGTAAATGCGGTAAGTTTCAGTATGCATGTATCAGCTTTTTCGAAATAAAATTGTATTTAGATTATATGTGTGGAACAGCGTAACAATTATGTGTGTTGTTAAATAGTTGACTGGCGTATCTTGTCAAATGGTTAATTGGAAATATGCAATTACAACAATGAAATAAATGAAGTGATACACATACATGCGGAGTTTGTAAACAGTGTTAAACGTAACAACAGGAATTTGGACTAAATATAAACAATATTCGTGAATTTTATTTTAATTCAATGCTGGTGGAAGCTTGATTACCTATGCAAAGAGTTTAAATCCAGGTTAGTAACCCAGCGTCGTATGAAGATCCAATGTTTGACACTGTTGCAGTTTGTAGAACAAATGAATACGCATTGTTTATTGAAATTGTTTTGGTGTGACCTTAAGATCAGACCTACATCCGATATGTTAAATTTACATAGACCTTCAATGCTTTTAAATATCGTCAAAAATCCATTGACATGTGAAGGCATTACTGTATACACATACTTTGTAAATTGGTAATTAGTTGGAAGAAAATATCGTATCAGCCAATGTTCCAATGCTCGGACATCGTATATCTCTAAATTACCCACAAATATAAACTGTTCTTGTTTTAGACACCAACACCGTCGTACGTTCAACAGACATATGCACCAAGTTATTTAACACAGGTGAGTCCTTTATTACAATCAATTAAAGCGTGTGGTTAAAAGTACAAAAATGAGTCATGCAGGAAATACCACATACAGAACAAACACTCGCCCGAACAGCAACACAAGGAAACAGCAAATGTACATGGGTAGAAAAAACAACAAGAGACGCACAAAGACAAAACAAACATTCAATAGGAGGAAGATGGAAGTACCGCCTTGGAACGGTCAGTGACAAAAGTCACCGGGGGTTTAAACCGGTTTATGGGCGCCCAACCTCACCCTTATTCCATCCCCATCCTAAAAGACAAACAGTGTAAATAAACGTATCCCCTCTCCGACTAATCTACAACAACCGCGACAGCAAATACAGTGGTAAAGTGCATGTATAACAAAAAAACATTTAATTGAACATACTGTATCCACCTATCGCTAGTGTACTCAATGATTGAGCTGCAAACAGAGTAACTGTAGAAAAGTAATAAAGGGTACGACAAAAATGAAATAGTACAGATATCCGACGTTCTCCTTCCATTTCTGGATTTAAGAGGTCGCCTTCATAGAGTACTAAACCTTTCTTGTCGGCGTACATGCAAAGAGGCCAGCGTGATTGCCAACTGTAAAAGGGTTCACAACCAAACATGCAGTATGTTGTAATAATACAGGATCATATCCCTTTTTAATGAATTGTTTTATATATTTGATGAACAAAGTGAGAAAATGGGTATGTCCAATAATTCTACGAAGTTTGTAAATCACATCACCATAAAATTCAGGATGTGAAATACCGTGTCGCAAAAGTACCTTGAGATTACATTTGTACTTGCCAATAAGCGAGAGATTTCGATAGTAAAATTTAGAGAAAGTTTTTCTTAGTTTATGGTATCTATATCCTTGTTTAAGCAGTTTTTCAGTTAAAATGAGATTTCGACTGTTAAAATCGTCAATAGATGAACAAGCTCTAGCAAAACGAATAAGTTGAGATATATAAACCCCGTAAGATGGAGCACGGGGAACATCCCCGTCAAGATGAGGAAAATTTACAATATTAAAATCAAAATCATCTCTTTTGTCATATATTTTAGAAGAAATCATTCCATTATTAATTTTAAGGTCTAGGTCAAGAAACGCTGCATAATTGTCGGACGGGTTAGCTTTATTCAATTTGAGTTCTTTAGGATAAATTGTAGGAATCAGAGCATTAAAGAAAGGGTTATCTAAGTTAAAAATATCATCCAAATATCGACAAGTATCATTGAAGGCTTTTATAACATCTTCTTGTGATTGAGGATTCAAACTCAACATGAAATCTCTCTCATAGCAGTACAAAAACAAATCTGCGACAAGTGGTGCACAATTCGTACCCATGGGAATACCAATTACCTGACGGTATATAGCATTCCCATAACGTACAAATATGTTGTCCAAAAGAAAGGTTAGTGCTTCGCAAACTTCTGAGCAAGTCCAATTGGTGTAATACTTCATTTGCTCGTCAGTAAAGAAAGCTTTTTCAGCATTACATGCCAAGAATGATGTTTTTTCTCGGGCAAATACTTTCTGGATCAAGTTAGTAAGCTTATCCTTAATTAAAACATGAGGAAGAGTTGTGTACAGAGTAGAAAAATCGTACGTGCTTACAGTGGATGCAAGATACCTTTTGTTCTTAAGTTTGTTTAAGACTTCTGAAGAGTTCTTAATAGACCAGAAGAGATTTATTCCAGAATTTTCATAAGTCTTATCACAGTAAAATCTTAAATGTTCCTTTACCTTCGTTAAGCAAGAAGTCAAAAGTATAGACAATTTAGTAGTTGTACATGAACTAGAATTTGCAATGAAACGCGCTTTATATGGTTTTTTATGTAGTTTTGGTAACCAATACATAGTAGGAAGTTTATGTTGTGTAATTTTAATATCGGTTCCAAATTGTTCACACTTTTTGACATGGTCTGAAATGATGGTCTTTTCGTCAGTGGTAACTGAAATGTATGACTTGGTATTAGTAATTTCCTGCTTCAAGACATCGATATAATGTAATCGTCAAATAATAATCACATTATTTGATGCCTTATCAGCAGGAACAAAAACGTATTTTGAATGGAAATCCTGTAAACCCTTTTTAAGATGTCTAAATGAAGTTCTAGGTTTAGGTGGAAGAAGGTGTTTATTAGAGCTGTAAAAGGAAATGCGTTTATCAATTATATCAAAAATTAGTTTTTTCCAACAAGAAAGGGCAGTAGACTCAACATGTTCTCTTCGACACCATTTAATACTAAAATTTTGTAAAGCCTCCGCAATCTGAACTCGACAAGAGTTAAAATCTATCAAGGATGGTATTCTATATTTGGGACCTTTATTCAAAAGAGATCGTAGACGTTTATCTTTAATTATCTCAAAATTACCAGTAATCACATGACCAGCCGGAGAATAGCAAAATTTTGAGGTGGCGCAATCTCAATTATCAGGAATATTATCATTAATATTAAGGTCGGCCACAATTTTATTGTAGTTAAAAATTGTATTTCTGATGGGTTTGTTATATTTGTAGCAGATGATAGGTGGTTCTGTATTTTTAAAGTATTTAGGAATAGTGTCAATTACATTTTTGTCTCTAAAAATACTTTGTAGGTCAATAAAATCAATACCTTTATTAATAAAAGGAATTTTCAAGAAGAATCTTTGGTGTTCAGATAATTTGTCGATGTGCGGTCTGAGAACATGTAGAGTAAAGCTTTGTATCAAACTAGCAGTTCGATTAGCCGCGTAGATGGGTGCGCGTTTATATATCTGCCTACCGGTGGTGAAAAATTCTCCCTCTGAAAATCATTTTAGAGAGTAAACGGTTCGAACTCATATATGCTATATATTTTCTTATCATAGATAATCTTTAATATGCACTTCATTCATAACAAGAAGACCAGGATTAACATGTGTCGCTAAACTGAAACATCGATTAAATCTATAAATGTATAGTATGCACATTGTTGAAATTAAAATATGTTTGAACCAAATCTATAATATTATATTATGGAGGATATCTAAATATTTCAGATAAAGTTCAATGTTTGCTGAGCTAACATGTTTTGTTCAGTAATTATGCATGACGGGTCCTCATGTCCCCTATCATCGTCTGTAATGGTAAGTTCGTTCAGAACGACTAGCTAATGATGTAAATGCCACAAGCAATATGTTCGATTTGAATTCGGTTATCATTCATTCGTTCGATCATGGGTTCGATTTCATTTCTGATAAAAATATTCAGCTTCCTCAAATTCATCCGCATTTCAGTGCGCGATACCTGAAGATTCTTATATTTTGCTTCTTGCTCCATCGTCACAAAACCGATGCAGTTCAGCCTCTTCTACACTGAATTCATCGTCCTCTGTACTACAACCAAATTGATCGCATCTTTCCATGACTCAATCTGGTTCTTTGTTTTAGTCCCTGATAAGAATACTTACAGTGTATGATTAAAGTGTAATATTTTTGTTTAATATTAATGTTATATATGTATAGTTATCATTATTGCGTCCTATTATTTTGGTGTTAATGCATGTGTTTACTCTGGTCGAATCATGCAAACTATAAGAAGGAATTATTTCGGACTTCTCAATTCATTAAAACATTTTTCCATCAGTCGTACATGCACGGACCCCCAGGGGTCATATTCATGACGTTATGCAGGATTTATCTTTAATATTCTGAAAATAGGTGATCATTCGAAAGCAAAAGTAGAAATGCAAAAAGAAAAAAATTGCAGACTCGGTTTTATTGAGTCTGTTCATGAGTAGTAATTAACAGTGCAACACTACTCACGCTCTCTAGCACCGGCTTAAGCATTATTCAATTTTCAAAACTAATAACATATAAACTAATGATCCCGAAGGACCAGAAAATATAACAAAGGACAATGAATGAATGAATTGAATGTCTTAATCTTCAGCAGAACAACTGAGTTAAAGGTCTCTTAATTTTGTTAATATATTAATTATATAAATTGGTCTGATGAATTGGGCATTTAAATCTCATTCAATCTTAACTGAAATTGTCTTTGAAGTAGTTCTTTTGCGCTTCCGTAATCATAAAACTAGAAATATATTACAATTCCACGGAGATGACAGTTTAAATATATTGAATAAATCTACTCAGCGTTCGTAAAATCCTTAGAACAGTCTGGTCGCAGACTGCATTTGTTCTTACAAATCCCTCATGTGTTAAAAATTGAAATACTCTTTTAATGCACATTTCAGCCGATTCAGTACCACAACCCCTTTCAAAATGTTCAACAAGGATATACGTACCAACAGGTAGGCAATCATGGGATTATATTTAAATTAATTAGAGATTTCTTTGTGTTTAATGTTGACTATAACTACGTGCGTATTCGACAAACATCAAACCTTAAATTCCATACCTTACTTCTATTCTATTATGATGAATGATGTTGTAGTTCTATTGGAAAACAAATGAAAAAATAAATGGAATTATGATTCAACATTGAAAACAATTCCGAACTTTCCAAATGTATAGAATGCACACAAGGCATACACATAAGTAATTTTTGGTCGAGAGCTTCTGAATTTAAACCTATATGTGATCGTTTACCGTGTTGACATAAAATGTTGCATTTGTCCATCAGTCCGTATGTCCATCAGCACATATGTGCTTCCTCATGTCACGAAAAACGTAATTTCGTGTTTAACTCCTCTGGCATCAATAGTATCTATTTCAAACTAACACATGAATATAACGTTACGATAAAATCCAGCAAAAACAACAATCCCAGTGTAAGCGCATTAGCTGTTTAATCAAATACACCTGTCTTAGACGTTTTTCAAAATTGGCATGAATATTGATTAGGTAATCCACTTCAAAACCGAGTTCTTACATTGGAATATGTTCTAATTAATCTTATGGGAATGTTTGTTTTATAATTTCAATGTCTCTTTTAATGCAAATTTCAGCAAATTCAATACTACAACCCTGCTCCAAGCCTCCAACAAGGATATACATCACAACAGGTATGCCATTATAATTATCATTATTATTACCCCCTCTGTTTTACCTTAAAATATAACATATACAATGAAGATATAACTCTGTATAAGTATGCTTATGTTGAGGTTTGATTGAATGAAGTTTATAAGAAACCCATAGATTTAAAAGAACAAAAAGGAAAAGAAAATAGGCAAATTCAAATAAGATTTATTGGAATCATACGCCGGCATTGGCTTAAAAGTTCAATATCACATTTTCACATTCCACATCCTCAACAACGATATATTAAACAACAAGTGGGTCATTTGCATTTTCCCTACGAGCACCAGGTATTATTATCAACCTGTTTCCACGAGATTGTCGCTCCTTACATGAAATGCCACGGAATGATAACTGCGTTAGACTGTTACATATCGTCCTGTACTTGAGTTGATTTGTTATATCACATGCTCATATATTAGGAACTACACGTGTACTTGCAACGTCTTGATCCCTACCGAAACGGACAAATACACGTACTTAAACACATTAGCTGGTAGTTGCTTTATGTGGTAGGACGTAAAAGTAAAGTACCTAGTTATAGTCTATTTCAGTCAGAATGACCGCTCAGCCGACCGTACATTTACTCTCCTGAGTCATTGACCTACAATATTGAGCAGCCGCAGTGCCGGCGAGTGACCCTCACAAGTACCCATTTCAACCATGTGGATATTTGAATAATTTATGCAATAGATTATAGTAGATATTGTGGTGTCACATCTTGTCTATTTATTTCGATGTGGTCGGTCGAGCTTTAACGGCTCTGCTAATATGATGTAGGTGTTAAACAGACAAGGGACATATCTATGAATGTCGTGATTGTATATATGAGCGCGCATTTCGTGTTTCTGATGTTGTTTTGCACATTTATGTTTCATTCTTAAACGTCCAGCCTGAAATTTTTTCTATTTATTTCATTCAGATCTATAGTAGAACCCCTCTAAAACGGACATAGAAATTAGTATAAATATTCGTCTAGGAGACAGGTAGCAGCTTAATGCAGGGGGACAGTCATACAGAAATGTCCTCTAGAAGCTTTCTGCACGACTTTCACCATACATTAAGCAGCAACCGCCCTCAAAGTATCAAAGTTCTTCTCTACTAGAAATGATATAAAAAGTAGTAAAGTCAAGCAGGAAAATAAAGTCAAGCACGAAAAGCCACACACAAAACGCCACCATCACCAACACATCGAAAGAAAGCAATTGATACACACACGCACGCACGCACACACACTCGCGTGCGCACGCACGCACGCTCGCACGCACACACGTACGCACACACACGTACGCACGCACGCACACACACATACAATGGGCGAACACACACACAAAGTGTTAACACACACACACGAGACGACAACCACAAACCCAAACAAACACACAAGTACACAGGACACAAGCAAGGGTGACACACAGGGTGATTGACAGTATTTGAAATAATCAATCTCGAACAAATATATTTCCAACTTGACTCGTATTGTCTGAAACACCCATGGGATAAGACAAGGAAAGCACAGTCAGACTTCAAGGAATTTTACTGTATTCATTAATACAGCTTGTCATACGTATATATACCATCAATATCTCCTGGAAGCCTTCGGGATATTGTTATTCGACAAAACGGCATGGGTGATTTAGACAATTAGAGTCAAGTTGGAATTAAAATTGTTCGAGATGGTTATATTTATGACCTCAATTTATCAAGGGTTTATAAAACGATTGTTTATTTCAAATAAAAGTTTGTCCCTTTCGCAATTCTGTGGATCTAATTCTCCGAGTAAGGTTATACACAGTTTTGTCTGTTTGTTACTTTCACATATAGGATTATCTAATCTGAATAGATCAGTTCCTAGATGACAAGCTGACCTATCAGTATTATTAATACAAATGTACTAACCTATCAACAAAGAAATAGTTTGTACTTTAGCGTGGACAGTGGTCTGTAGTGTGTACAAATGTCGGTCATGGCGTGGTGTATTTACATTGAACACACGCTTTCTAAATAGAACGGACACCATGTTTCACTTGGGCTACTGTATGCACCAGGTTCCGTAATTATACTTTCTCTGTTTTGTGTATATAATGACTCGAGTGGTATTTGGGTTTGTTCATTTTGCCGCCCATGGCCATAGAGGGAATCATGTGGTTCCCTCGGCTAGTGATTTCATTTATATTGTATATCTATTGTATATCTTTTATTGTCCTGATAGATAATTATGCGGTTCGTTCCGGTGATTTCATCCATGTGAAGCGCCTTTGAACGCACATATCCTGTTAATACTATATAAATGTGGTATAATAATAATACTTCTGTCCAGTTTTCGGCAACATACTTCTGTCCAGTTTTCGGCAACAGTGTACTCGTAAACATAAGCCCGAAACTAGATTGGACTACCCTTTTGTCTTAAGAAAATGGGATAAGACAAGAAAAAGCACAGCTATGAACATTACAAAAAGCTCACAGTTTCTGAATTTAACTGCATATGTGTAACACTGCGAGGTTGTACGCAATCCAAGTAAGCCTCAACAGTAACACTTGGGGTCAGTGAATGCATACTAAGTTGATGTAATTACAGCTTAGAATTATTATATTACAAAAGCCTGGCTCATACATCGGGAACAAATGAAGTCAGTGTGATGAAAAAGTACTGAGTATTCCAGTCTATATTTCTTCAAATAGTATGAGAGCAGAACGAAAACACAGAAAACTGATAAAGAATTGCCGTTTCATGCATTCCCTTTGCGCCGCCTACCGAATGTTAATTCAATGACTACTTAAATATTTCCATGTGTTTTTGTTATAGTATGATGAATCTTGTATATTTTATCGGCTCAGTACTACGTAGCTCACATCGTTCATTATACAGAAAAGAAACATTACATCCAAACTCTACCAAACAGTTGGAACCAAAATATGTGATAATGACTTAAGCAAATATCCTGATCAACTGATACTTACTTCAAATCTATATTCACTTCATGTGTAGTACCACACGGCTAACTTAACCGGTATAATTCGAGTGGGTTTCATATCACTTATGAAACCTGGTTGCAAAAGGGAATTGCTATATATATACGACGCTTAATATTTTTTACGCTGGTGGGAATCCATTCCGGATCATTCGGTGAAAAACCTTCATCCTCGCTCACTAGCTAAAGAATTGATTCACTAACGCAGTTTTCGAAAACAAATGAGGCAAAACAGTCCAACAGGGACACGACACCAACCAACATCAAACATGAAACGCCCAAAAAAAACTTAAAATATTTACCACATAAAAAAACAAAGTAGACCATAGTATTGTCATAAAACTAGAAGCAAAATGAATGCATAAGGACTGACTCCTAACATATTATTAGCATTATTACATGTATTATTGTAATTGTTTTATCCAGTTTATTAAGTCATTGTCATTGCTATAATAAGCTTTAATTTTACTTTTAGTAGAAGTAGTTATAAAAGTAGTAGCAGCAACAAACACAATAGTAGTAGTGGTTCATATTAACACGTATATACATCCCGACAAGTATATTCCCGTTTGGTTTGCTTTTAAGTACAACTTAATATGACGAAGATCTAAATCTCTAAAATTATGTTAAGTTTGTCTGAACGATTGATGTTTGAATGCCGTGTCCGTTTGTGCTTTGGACCCCTGTAGAACTACTTTTCCCCACTTTCACATTTTCTGAATATTTCAGTCGGTTCAAAACTACAATGCCACTCCACAGCGCCAACAATATATGAACCAACAGGTATGTCATTTGTATGTATTGATCTTAAGAGCATTAGGTAATCATATGTACCTTATACACCAATGGGAGAATAAACTTAAAGAATGGACAGATGAACAATACTAATGTGAAGATGCTGCTAAAATGAGAATGTTCACTGCGTCCGTTTTACCAGATTTCTGCCAGAGTTATTTAGCTTTGAAATCGATAATTTGCAAACGGATTCTAAAGCCACACACTATAAAACATATAGTGAAAATGGCTTTATTTAGAGACATTATCGCCAGGACCATCCGTATCCTATTCAAACAATTCTGTTTTAACCTTATGCATATCATCGTTGATATTATCATTATACTGAGAATTGTAATTTCCATCATTTTTAATTATTGCTATGGCTATAAATATTACTAGTACAATTTATACGTATTCTATAGCATTCATTCTACTAGATGTAAAACCGAATAAAAACCAAATCGAATAATTACTTACATGTATATTCATAGTTTTGAAAATCTAGTAGGTGTACGTATGTAACTACTGCTTTTGATATTTCTTTCCTAGCCGCAAAATACTTTGAAGCCGAACGCATTCTCGGTTCTTCCACCGATACCAGCAGTAAGTTCACAATTTAGCCCTTTCCTTCATGCAAACGCTTTTTCACACATTTGCAAACAGAGTAGACCTAGACCAGACGGCTCCTACAGAGATCGGCCGACCACGGTCTGCTCTGTCTGCTTATGACATGATATAGATCTGATTCTACAAAGCAAACTATTCCCTTGAAAAGATATACATGTACATTATAAACATTCACGGCGTCATTATTTCTTACACGAAGTTTCTCCTATGGTAAAAAAAATCATGGTTTGTTATGTCAGAATAAAGATCGTTCTAAGCATTACTCATGAAATAATGATTTCTTGTATAAATACTGAAGGGATGAAGGATTAAAACAGTTTGTGTTGATGGTGTGGCCTAGTGTTTGAGCTTTAAGCTGATAACACAGGGATCCGGGGATCGAATACCGACTTGACCAGCACACAATTTCAGAGACGCATTTGAAATAAATGAAAACCACTATAAACCGAAAGTTTAATGTAGTATAAATATTGGCCTTGGAGACAGGTTGCAGCTTAATGCAGGATGAAAGTCATGCAGTAGCTTTCTGAATGACCATTATCCTGTATTAAGCAGTCACCTGTCTTATAGAATCTAAATTCTCCTCTACTGGAATTCCGGTTTAGAGGTGTTTTTCTGTAATCACAAAATTCGTAAAAAGCATAATGATAACATCTTTTTTATTATGTCCGAAACATTTGCGAGTATACATGTATGAACAAAGTTGAGGCGTTGGGTCGTTGAAGACTTCTTTTAACTCTTTTTGCTGCCAGTTTTTGTCGTCTGCTACAATTTTCAGATTTCACGTTTTCTTTCTTTGTGTTTAATAAAATATTGGACAGTAACAAACACGTTGGATCATGATGAGACGCCGAGTTTGCATAGGTAATGACAGATGCAACATTTGCAGCGACGTAACCACTAGTCATATAGGACATTTTCTTAGTTTTTTCGTATGACATAAAGTGCCAGAGTCTGGATGATGCGTAGTTATGCGAACCATATATACTTAGATGTTTGACAAAGGTTATCGCAAACTCATAGTGTTTACATGGCCCATGTGGTGGAATGTTCTATTCATATCTTAACCCATTTGCTCCCACGACCTCATATATGGGGCTTAGGCAGTGTAGACGCTGATCAGACACCGCATAATGCGGCGTCTGATAAGCGTCTACACTGTTTGCTGATAGGAATTTCAATATAAAACAAAACGAAATTGAAATGTTTCACAAAGCACCCCTTAGACAAAAATGGAATCATCCAATATATAAGCATGGGAGAATCCACTGGGAGCAAATGGGTTAAAACTAGTTATATTCATCATGTAAGTATGCCGAGTTCACGTTAAAAGTTTTAAGCAGTAATAATAATTGAATTATGAGACGAACCAGGTGACCTTAACCGTTCTTTTAAACCTTGAATTTTAAAGTTATTTACCATAATTCACATTAATATATATATTTTTCAGGCATCCAGACAGTCGTATACCAGACAGCTGACCAGTTCAACAAATTATCAGGTGACTTTAAATTGCATTGAATTCTTTTTTCTGATCTACCTATGCAAACAGTAGATCCAGATCAGACGGCTCCTATAGTCTGCTTATGCAGTTATAACTACTTTTCCATTTAGAGGTGTTTTTCTGGAATCACAAAATTTGTAAAAAAAGCTATAAGCATAATGATAACAAATTTTTTATTCTGTCCGAACCATCTGCGAGTATACATGTATAAACAAAGTTGAAACAAATTTAGATCAGATGAGGCGTTGGGTCGTTGAAGACTGCTTTTAACTCTTTCGCTGCCAGTTTTTGTCGTCTGCTACCATTTTCAGATTTCATATTTTCTGTATTTGTGTTTAATAAAATATTAACAGTAACAAACAGGGTCCATGCTTATAAAACATTTAGTTGAGTCTGAGTTCGTTCTCAAGCTTTAGATTGGTCAGATTTGAACCTTGAGAATTTATGACATGGCATCCCTTAGATAAAAAATAGACTAATCCAATGTATAAGCATGGAAGAATCCACTGGGAGCAAATCGAGGGCTTGGTGTAAAACTTTTGTAACTCCTTCACTTGAAGGAGTTACAATAGTTTTGCACCAAGTCCTCGAAATGATTTAAAACTAGTTATATTCATCATGTAAGTATGCCGAGTTCACGTTAAAAGTTTTAAGCAGTAATAATAATTGAATTATGAGACGAACCAGGTGACCTTAACCGTTCTTTTAAACCTTGAATTTCAAAGTTATTTACCATAATTCACATTAATATATATATTTTCCAGGCATCCAGACAGTCGTATACCAGACAGCTGACCAGTTCAACAAATTATCGGGTGACTTTAATTTGCATTGAATTCTATTTTATGATCTACCTATGCAAAAACAGTAGATCCAGATAGTATGTTTATGCAGTTATATAGTTATATATACACAGTAAACCTATCTTAAGCGACCTTATATTCACTAGACACGGGAATTGTTTTAATGCTAGGCAAAATTAATGCCGAACACTCCTATAGAAGCTTTCTGCATTACTTTCGAAATGTATTACAATATTTGTGCCAAATCATTATAACAAAACAAAGCACCTAATTGATATTCATTTCTCACAGAAATATTTATCATTGAAAGGGTTGAGAATCTGATAACGATTGTTTCTCTGTAACAAGTTCTGGTATTATGTTTATCAAAACTATTACGGTACATACATACATAGATTGAGCTACCGCTGTATCATGAGTGATAAGGACTATATTCCGATTTACTTTTGTAACATTGCAAACGGAAAGTACAACATATAGCATGTTTAGGCCCTGCTCTACAAGTACAAAAAACGACATAATGAATAGAAACATGTGCCTTAAATTTTCCGCAGCCAACTTTTGTCGTCTGCACACTTTTTCGTCTGCTCCTATATTCAGGTTTCATTTTTTCTTATCTTATTTAATAAAATATAAACAGCGAAAGAGTTAAAACGTAACCTCTAGTCTTAAAATACATTTTCTTCACGTATTTCTTATGACATAATGTGCCATAGTCCTGACGATATGTAGTTATGTAGATATATGCGTCCCATATTGACTAAGATTCTTGACAATGGTTATCACAAACTATAGTGTTACCATGGCCTATGTTGTGGAATGTTCTATTCATGTCTTAAAACTAGTTATGTTTATTATGTAAGTTTGCCGATTTGCCAGAATATTCAGATGACATCAATCCTTCTTTTAAACCTTGAAATTTAACTTTATTTACCATCCTTAATATGAATTGACAAACATGTTGATATATAATATTATATTTCCCAGCCATCGCCAGTCGTATACCAGTTCAACAAACTATCAGGTGACTTCATATTGCATTGGATCCTTTTTTTGCCTATGCAAACGGCTCCGACCGGTAAAGAGGGTCTTAAGTCTAATATTGGCTAGACACGGGAATTGTTTTAATACTAGACAAAAGTAATGCCGAAAACTCCTATAGATTCTTTCTGAATTACCTTCGATCTGTATTAAGGTACAACCTGCCTTACATACCCATAATTTGATGGCCGCTTAAGACAGGTATACATTACAGTTTTTAGCCATAGCATTATAACAGAGCACCTAATTGATCTTCATTTCTCACAAAAATATTCATCATTGAAAGGGTAGAGAATCTTATAACAATTGTTTCTTTGTAACACTTTCTGGTATAATAATTATCAAAATTATTACGACATACATACATAGATTGAACTGCCACTGTATCATCATTTAAGCCTGTTGCTGTGTTCTAAGATACATATACATGTTGATGAGATCTATAACTCTCTGTTAGCTCTCTCCGAATGAGTGATAGGGACCGATTTACCTTTGTAACATTGCAAACGGAAAGTACAACATATAGCATGTAGACTATACTGTACATGTACAAGAATGACATAATGAATAGAAACATGGGTCTTTAAATCTTTCGCTGGCAATTTGTGTCGTCTGCAAACGTTAACGTCTGTTGCAATATTCAGTTTTATTTTTTTAATTTTTGATTCATAAAATATTAACAGTAGCAAACAGTTTGGATTCTGGTTAGATATCGAGTTACTCGGCGTCTAATCTGGATCGAAATATTTGCATAGGTAAAGACAGTTGGCAGCGGAAGAGTTAAAACGTAATATCTAGTCTTAAAGGATATTTTCATCAGTTTTTTTCGTATGACTTAAAGTGCCAGAGTCCTGATAATACGTAGATATGTGTTCCATATGGACTAAGATTCTTGACAAAGGTTATAACAAATTCATAGTGTAAGTATGTTTAGCGGCAAGTGGGTTCACATTAACAGTTTTAAACATAAATAATGATTGAATCATGAGAAGAACCAGATGACATTGACCGTTCTTTTAAACCATGAAATTAAACTTTATTTACCATCATTAATACATATTGATATATATTTCACAGCCATCCCCATCCAGACAGTCATATAACAGACAGCTGACCAGTTCAACAAACTATCAGGTGATTTTAAATTGCATTGAATCTTTTTTTCTGACCGAGTTGCCTTTGATGCCTATGCAAACACTGTAAACCAAGATCAGACGGTTCCGAAAGTCTGCTTATGCACTTATACATATATACACAATAAACCTGTCTTTAGCGACCTTATATTGACAAGATCCGGAAATATTTTAATATCTAGCACAAGTAATGCAGAAAACTCCTATATTAAGCTACCACCTGCCTTACATTCCCATAATTATACTTCTTTTTGGTGGCCGCTCACATAGATATTCATCATTGAAAGGGTTGAGAACCTGGGTCCATACTTATAAAGCTTTTAGTTGAGTCTGAGTTTCGTTCTCAGGCTTTTGATTGGTCAGATTTGAGCCAAAGGCTCAAATCTGACCAATCAAAAGCTTGAGAACGTTCTCAGACTCAACTAAAGGTTTTATAAGCATGGACCCTGATAACACTTGTTTCTGTGTAACAAGTTCTGGTATTATATTTATCAAAACTATTTCGACACACACGTACATATATTGAACTACCTCCGTATCATCATTTACGTATGTTGCTGTGTTACATTTACTTATCCATCTGATCTATAACTATCTCTCTTAACTCCCTCCAAATGGTTGATAGGGACAATATTCTGATTTACCTTTGTAACATTGAAAACGGAAAGTACAACATATAGCATGTGTAGGCCGTGCTCTACATGTACAAAAACGATATAAGGAATAGACACATGTGCCTTTAACTCTTTCGCTACCAGTGCATTTAGCTCTTTTGCTGTCAACTATTGACGTCTACCAAATATGGTCGTCTTCCACGAATTCTGTTTTTTCAATGTTATTACCACTTTAACGTAGATCCTAATAAGACGTATGCCATTTCTTCTGGAGCCAACATGTTTGCATAGGTAATATTACACTCGACATTGGCAACGATAAAGTTAATCTTCTGTACTCTGAGCAATTGTCGTCTGCAAATATTGTCGTAAAATTTCATTCTAAAAATCATGTTTCTTCCATTTGTTTGCACAGGTGATCATACAGTCGCAAGAAGGGTGTCACAGGTTAACTATAACGCTAACAAATGTTGTCGTCTTCAAACGTCGTCTGCTACAATTTCATTTCATTAAGTTTCTTCATTTTTGTTTTAAAAACCAGTAACAATAACAAACACTTTGTACCCTGGTAAGACGCCGAGTTACTCTACTCGATGT
This sequence comes from Azorinus chamasolen, assembly GCA_963576725.1. Classification (NCBI taxonomy): domain Eukaryota; kingdom Metazoa; phylum Mollusca; class Bivalvia; order Cardiida; family Solecurtidae; genus Azorinus; species Azorinus chamasolen. The sequence continues at coordinate 107,844,085 of OY755235.1, read as the reverse complement.
CTCACCTGGGTCCATACTGTTTGCAAAGGTAAGCAAAGATGCGACATTGGTAGCGTAAGAGTTAATAACAAGTACAGTAAAGCGTCTCTATAACGGCCACTAAATAACATCAATGGTTTAGTTTTAAAGGCAGATGACTGCTTAAAGCAAGGTGAAAATAAAACAGAACGCTCTAATAGGATCGTTCTGTTTTACTTTCACCTTCCTTGAAGCAGCCACCTGCCCTAAATACCAACTAATTAACACAAGTTAGTGGCCGTTAAAGAGAGGTTTTACTGTAGTTGCATATTGCAGGAAGAAAGTCGTTCAGATACTTTCTGCATAACATATGTTTAGCAAAACGTCAAAACATCGAAAGTGTTTTTGATGTCACACTGCTCATTCATGACCAAAATATATTTTGTGGAAAACTGACATCTCCTGTCAGACATATGATCTTTTTTTACGGATATTACTTCCTGGAAAAAAGTCGTTAAAAGTTGGTACTAGTAGCTCCCTTTTCTACGCTCGACATTAAAATGTGTAGTTCTAGGACTGGTCGGCCCGATGTCGGGATAATGTGACTGGGTGGGGTGCTCTTGCCATGTGCCCGCGGCAGGGGTATTTCAGTGAGGCAGCACTATAACTTGTCTCATGCGGTTGCTGTCTGCAAATAACTGAAATACTGTTGGTCGTACTTTAAACCCAACTCCTGGAAATCGCCAAGTACCACAGCAAAAATATTATTGCTTTAGTTCAAGTAATATATGTAGATTATGGACAAAATAATGTGACTATGAAGGAAGTAAATTAGCTGTATGAAACCAATGCAATGACTACCTAATTAACGGTAAGATCATAATAGGTACTTGACAGTAAAGCTACATCCGTTATGATTACAACTCGTTTACTCTGTCCATATCTATCTGCTTGTTTTTGAAATACTTTGTAAGCAATTCAGACCCGACGGTACGATGGATAAATGAAGATTGATGAAAAAAGTGATTACATATTGATGAAACGTAGTTAGGCGTCCCCTAATGACTATAGGTTTTGCAAATGTTCGCAGTGGGACATTCTATCCGTATTATAAAAACTGTTTAAGTTTCTCATGTTTGAATGCTGAATGTCAAATAACGATTACATCATGAGAAGAACAATGTTACTTAACTCTTTCGCTGCCAATGTCATGTCTGTGATCACTGCTGAAACTGTTTGGATCCAGATGAGACTCCCAGTAACTCGGCGTCTCATCTGGGTCTAGACCGTTTCTTATGGTAACTGTTTTTTGTAAAGTAAAATGTAGAAAAATAAAAAAGTGAAAGTTGTAGCAGACAACAAAGTTTGCTGACAACAAAAATGGCAGTGAAAGAGTTAACCCTACATTCCAACCATGGACCGAGGTTATACAACAGTTTGCTTGAGTCTGATATCATTCTAAAGCATCTGATTAGTCAGATTCTGAGCTTGCTTGCTTGATCAATCAAATACTTGAAAATGACCTCAGACTCAGACTATGTAACGATATTATAATTCATATATAATATATATAAGTAATATTTCTACATATTTTTCAGTCACCCAGACAATCGTATAGCAGACCGCTGAGCAGTTCAGAATCATCACCATACTATCAGGTAACCATGCAATCACGATAATAACGTTTTTTACTAAACCGACAGATCCTGTTATTAGATTTTCCGGGACACTTAGGGCACACAATGACCGATGCACCTTTGTATCGACATTGAAGCCTGTGGTTATGTTTTCAGATACATGTACCACCTGCCTTAAAGGCACAGGAGGATAACCCACTTTCCGAATTTATGAGTGGCCGTGGTATAGATGTTTATATTTAAGACATACACCTTCATTAGGCAATTTAATGTATATTCTTCTAACCGGCAGTGTCCTTAAGCTAACGGACACACATGAATATGATATGTATAATCCACTGAAAGACATAACACAAAATTGTTTGACAGAATGCAAACCTATTCCAAAACCAGAAAACAAACATTTAAAAGCATACATAAAACCTGAGCCAGTTGAGGAAACAATGTGAACGTAAGTCCATTAAAATTATTATATAACATATTATCTTGGTTAATTTAAAGTTCTTTATTTCCCAGATACATGTTCGTGATATCGAAATTCAACTGTATCTAGAGTTAGACACGTTTAATGCTCGACGGGGAAGGGTTTGTAAAAAGAGACAAAACTGTTTGTTCTATTTGCAGCTGTAAATTCTTTACATTAATCCTAATGAAAAAGTAGTAAAGTCAAGCAGGAAAACCACACACAAAACGCCACGATCACCAAAACACATACAGAAAGCATAACAATTCATACCCCCCCCACACACATACAGTAGAAAGTCACACACAAGACGCAATCACCACCAACACATCAATAGACAGCATGTCACACACACACAACCAAACACACGCAAACACACGAGAAGAACACAGAAAACTAAACCACTATAAATGTGATACCTGTTCAGCTATGTGTCTGGTACTATTGTGGGATCATTCGTGTCAGTGTTATCAGGTTTGAAAATTGAATACCACTCAAGCCGGTGCTAGGGGCATGCGTAGTGTTACATTTTTAATTACTGCTCAGCAACAGGATCAATAAAACCGAGTCTGCAGTGTTCTCTTGTCACTTTGCTGTTTTTGCTTTCGAAGGATCTCCTACTTTCAGAACGTATAGGCTTCACATCAGCAGGTGTTGAGTGCGTGTGTGGCGGCCGTAAAAGATCGTCCATACTTCATTCTTTGTGTTATTATATTGTCTGGTCCGTTGGGATCATTAGTTTTGATGTTACTAGTTTTGAATATTGAATACCATTTAAGCCGGAACTTATGCACTTCCTATTCGATCAACCGAATCCACCGAAGAAACTTTAATGACCGAGTGTCAAAGGTTTTGGATTCTGGGTCCATGCTTATAAAACTTTTTAGTTGAGTCTGGGTTTGTTCTCAAGCTTTTGAGCGGTCAGATTTGAGTTCTCAAGCTTTTGATTGGTCAGATTTGAGCCTCTGGCTCAAATCTGACCAATCAAAAACTTGAGAACGAGCTCAGACTCAACTAAACGTTTTATAAGCATGGATACTGATGATATTTCGAAAGCTACGCAGGTCTCATCTGGATTCAGGATGTTTGCAAGTGCAAATAAAGTTGAGGAGAGTGGACTAATGGTGATTTGTACATTTCAGAGTACGTCCGACTGGCAGAAAACTGGTAGAGTGACTAGAACGGTAAACTCATTTTTGTTATTGGTTATGTATGTAATTTATCCCTTATGGCGACAAAGTAATGCGTATGTACACATTGTCGCCTGATTTAAGTGTCAGAGTGAATAGATTTCCTTCAAAGTCTTCTCACGCCATCTGTCAAACATCTTTGATCCTGATTAGTCGCCGAGTCAATAACATCCAAATAGTCTGTTTCAAAGATTTATCACATAATCTGCCTCGTGGGAGTGTCGTAACTGAGTGCCGTAAATCGCGGAAATGCACTAGTTAATTTTTTATTCAAATTAGCAATAGTTAGCCAATCGTAGAGCCCATTTAAGCGTTAGCCAATCGTAGCGCTCCATGTGCATCGTCCATTGTATTACTTCGCTGTTATACTAGTAAGGAATGGCCGACACAGCCGTCAGCTATATAGCATGTTTCATTTTCTATGGCATTGTAAGGCTTATGTGATAAAAAGAATCTTACATTCGTGTTCATTACACATTGTTTTCATGAAACTCGTTTACTATTATGAATATGACACTCGCTAAAGCTCGCGTCATATCATAATAGTAAACTCGTTTCATAAAAAACAGTGTGTAATGAACACTCGTGTAAGATCCTCTATATCACACATTCGTCCATTGCACTTATAAAACGATCGTAAAGAAAAAGTAGAATCTAAGAACAGACACAACTGTGAGACAAAAGTGTGATCAGGGCAGTCTCGCACATTGCTCTTCCTCTGAACCCAAACTTTAGTAAATGTAAAATGTTATCACGGTCCCGTTCGCAGTGTGGCAAAAGCTAGGTATCTATAACCTTGACATGTCTGTATTAATCCCATCAATGTCATTGGCGAATCCGTGATCGCATTTGTAAATGTTGATGATACGTCAAGTAAGTCATCATCTCATCAGGTTACAAACTGCTTGATACTGTGACTGGAGAAATACAAGAGTACTTACTTAACCCTTTCGCTGCCAAACTCTGTCGTCTGCTAGCTTTGTCGTCTGCTACAATTTTTCATTCTCTTGATTTTCTTCATTTTTGTTTCAAAACCATAGTAACAGTAACAAACAGTTTGGATCCTGATGAGACGCCGAGTTACTCATCGTCTCATCTGGATCCAGACTGTTTGCATAGGTAATCTCAGATCCGGCATTGGCACCCTGTTTGCAATAAACTTTAGTCTAACAACACAATGACATGTATACTGTTCTTGACAGTTTTAACAAACGATTATCAACTAAAACTAACCAGTCGATAGGATTATCTGCGACAATAAATCTATGTAGTACCGACGTTTCAGGTAACACGAGTGTCTATTTAAAACTATTTAGATGCTGTCTAATTATTTTCTTCATTCCGATTTCTTTTAAAAACATTTCAGTGAAATGAGGAATTGAAATAAGAAAATACAAAGTTCATAGGAACAAGCCACACACATAGAACTAAAAGCTGAATGAAACGGTTAATTCCATAATCTGAAGCAGCCTTGCAAACAGGTGGCGTCTGATCTGGGACTGCACTGTTGTCCTGTTGCATTTTGGTGACCTTTGTGCAAAAAGGGCGAATCATATCTTTTGCAATTAATCCACATGTATTGCCCGTACGAATATTTAATATATATGCTTGTTTTAAATATAATGGACAAAATCTTGTGTAAACAAATATTGCTTCATGAACAGACTCAATAAAACCGAGTCTGCAATTTTCTCTTTTTGTGTTGCAATTGTTGCTCTCGGGGGATCACCTCCCTTCAGAATTTATAATCTTCACAACAGCAGGTGTTAAGTGTTTGTGTGTCGGCAGTAAAACGTCGCTCCGTACTTCATTCTCTGTGTTGTTATACCTTCAGATCATTCGAGATCATGGATTTCAGTACTTTTTGTTCTGAAATTTGAATACCGCTTAAGCCGGTGCCAGGGGGCGTGAGCAGTGTTTCACTTTCAATTACTGTTCACGAACAGACTCAATAAAACCGAGTCTGCAATTTTCTCTTTTTGTGTTGCAATGTTTGCTCTCAGGGGTTCATCTCCCTTCAGAATTTACTTATATTTGTTAAACCAACAGAACAGACCCCGAACCCTGATAACACGGCCTGTGTAGGAACCGTCTGAACTGGGTATACCATCTGTTTGTATTGGTGTTAAAGACATTTCTATAATGTTACTACAGTGTTCCCTCTCTACAACGACACCCTTTGGGATACGAAGATTGTATGTGTTGTTCAGAAGGAAGTTGTTATAGGGAGGGAAAATCAAACATAATTAGCTTGTTTGCAGATCCCCAGATAATGTGCATTTCGAGAACTAAAACTGTTATGCCTCTATCAAATCCTATGTTGTGACCACTCTTTAGAATCGTCACAAAGTGACGATTCTAAAGAGTGGTCACAACATAGGGTTTGATGGAGGCATAAAGAAAGTACGATGGAAAAAAGTTGTGTCTGGAGCTTTGTTGTTTCGGAAACAGTGACATGCGTTGTTGTAAAGAGGGAATCGTTATTGAGAGGGCCGTTGTAGGGAGGGAGCACTGTATAACTTTGTTTAGAATAAGAATATTTTGAGTGGACATCGAACAGAAAATAGTTTGTTTGTGGTTATCCACCTATTTAATATTGTAGAAGCACCTGTCTGGTCCAGTCACGTCAGAAGCCGTACACAGTCTGTTAAGCGAGCTTCCCTGGCTGACCAGTTACGACCGAAGTATGATTAATCAGGCAAGATGCGAAGTGAGCAAAGAGTGGAACGTCTTCTTGAAGAACGCAACTATCCTAATAAAACTCGAGGATCAGGACATTGAACTCATATCTGGGTCTGGAAAAAATAAATTGGTCGTTCAAAAGAATAATGACGGTGAAATGGATTGCGACTGGCCAGATAAAGGCATTGGGATGAAGCTACGAAATGGTGTCCGTTCGGTTGGTCGATTCTTCACCTCTATATTTTCCTCAGCTAAGAAAGCACTTGGATCAGTCGCCAAGAAAGCAATCGGATGGTGGTGAAGAATTTTACACGTTGCCTTCTTTAATCGTGAAAGATTGGAGAGACTCTTATTAGAGATTGGAGTGTTGTAGAAACAGTTGTGGTGATTACAATGGTACATTGGAAATGTTGGCCATGGCAGAAACTGTATAATCAGATCTTTAGTATTCTATAGAAAACAGAACACATCTTACCATTCGGCTTTAACAGTTTGCAAAGGCATGAAAAAAGGCGTATTAATAATATTTATAGCAGAAGTGTCTTTGATTATATGGTCAGCACAAATAATACTTATGAAGGCTTGGTAATACATGGGAACTTAAAATTTTTCAAAGTATTGTCAACACAAATCCAATATAAGTATACTTTGTTACAGTAAAACCCATCTACAGTAAAACCCCTCTACACCGGACATCTAGTAGAAAGTTAGGCAGGCAGCTGAATAATGCAGGATAAAAGTCGTTCAGAAAGCTCCTAGAGGAGCTTTCTGAATGACTTTTATCCTACATTAAGCTGCCACTTGTCTCGAAGACCGCTTTTTATACTAAATAAAATGTATTATTTTTTCCCTGTCGTGTCCTTAACGGCTTACCTGCAGGTGCTCTGACTTCAGCAAAGTCATTGAGTACATATTTGACGGATTGTCACAGTTATTATGCTATGTTTTACATGTTGTCCTGTGTTCACCGTCGTCTATGTTGTGGGTAAGTCCAGCGGGGATACCTTTATTTACAATATTTGTAAAGCTAGGGTGACTTTGAGAGAAGTGCGAGGTTAGGACGTCCGTAAACCGGTTTAAACCCCCAGTGGTGTTTTTGCTGCTGACCGTGCCAAGGCGGTACTCTCTTTGTCACCCTTCCTTTTGTTTGCCTTGCGTCTTTGTGCTTGTGGTTTGTTCATGTTGTGGAACGTTTGTCCCTGGTTCTTGTGTCTCTTTTGGTGTTTTCTGTGTTCATTTCGTGTGTGTGTGTGTGCGTGCGTTTGGGTGTGTGGTTGTGTGTGTGTGTGTGTCATGCTGTCTATCCTATCGGTGTTTTGGTGGTGGTTGCGTCTTGCATGTGGTTTTGCCTGCTTGACTTTACTACTTTTCCAATTAGATTGATTATACTCTTTTCATATCAAATTGCCATTCATACTTCATGGCGAAGGTAGAGCTAGCTTTCCTCAGAATGTAGATGCTGTTTATACTTGCAATCATCCCTACCTTTGTTGTCCAATAGCCCTTTCCTTCTCATAAACACTTGTTCATATCTTTGCAAACAAAGTGGAACAAGATCACACGGTTGCTTTGTGACGCATCTGGTCAGTATACCGTTTACTTAAAAATGATATAGAATTGATTCTGTAAATTTTGTCTTAGCAAAGTATTCCCTTGAAAAATCTACATTATAGAAATTCAGCTAATAAATATGCATGATGTAATAGTTCAGTCATTTTCAGTCATTACTTGGCTTATAGTAGATATTATATGACATCATATAGCCCAGACATATTGTAGGAAATGTAGGCTCAATTTTACAATATGAATTCAATTTCAGTTAATATACACCCTTCACTTGATTCTGAAATAATCCTTTATCCTTTTGCATTGATTAAGTGCACATTCAAATCATAAAGGCAAATACATGCTAGGTGTGACGAAAATGCTAACAAACATTAAATATTGCATTAATGTTTTAATTCAAAACATTTCTTAGTTTTAATTAATAGATTAAAAAACAAAAAAAGACGAAATGAATTAAGCTCGAAGTGAGCGATAAGCCATAACTGGCATTAGTCAAAGATAAACCGAAAATACAAGCAATGCATCTGTTTCGTAGCCATCGATCATGATGTGAATTGAATGGGTTCGTCGAAAACTCCCAGTCAAATTAGTTATGTTCGACAGAGACAGGTAATTACTACGCTTTGATAAGTTGCTTCGTAAATTTACTCCTTCCTTGCTCTTTAACTGATTCCATTTTGCAACGTTTCTTGGTTTAACTTGACAAAATGTCTACCTAATTAAACACCGGAGATAATTCTCAAGTATCTGATAGGTCAGATTCTGAGCAAGCTCAGAATCTGACCAATCAGATGCTTGAGAATGAAAATGTTAAAAGGAACCACCCTTTACACCACGTTTTGAAATTAAGAACAACATTTTAATCCAAATAACATAGTTCACAGCAAATACTTGACTGTAATTACGGGGTGAGAGATAAACATAAATCATTGACTAGCATGAAGGCTTAGCGATTGTTTTACTTCAACATCAGTGTTGTTATATTTTCTGGTCCTTCGGGATCATTAGTTTTCATGTTATTAGTTTTGAAAATTGAATACTGCTTAAGCCGGTGCTAGGGGGCGTGAGTAGTGTTGCACTTTTAATTACTACTCATGAACAGACTCAATAAAACCGGGTCTGCAATTTTCTCTTTTTGCATTTCTACTTTTGCTTTCGAGGGATCACCCATTTTCAGAATATATGTAATTCACAACAGCAGGTGTTAAGTGCTTGTGTGGCGGCCGTAAAAAGTCGCCCCGTACTTCATTCTCAGTGTTGTTATATTTTCTGGTCCTTCGGGATCATTAGTTTTCATGTTATTAGTTTTGAAAATTGAATACTGCTTAAGCCGGTGCTAGGGGGCGTGAGTAGTGTTGCACTTTTAATTACTACTCATGAACAGACTCAATAAAACCGGGTCTGCAATTTTCTCTTTTTGCATTTCTACTTTTGCTTTCGAGGGATCACCCATTTTCAGAATATATTCACTTAAACAGTCAAAACTGCAATATGTATGATAAAACTAAGTTAAGACGAAATGTGTTATCAGTTTTGGAAGTACCCATGTATCTTGACATAGGTTTTATTTATAAGTATAAATACAACTCGATCAGTTTTCAACAGAAAAATGAAATGTTTACTTTGTAATTACATTTTACCATATTGTACAAAACAAACAAACTGATTGGAATGACCTCTAAATAATGCTACACGTAGCCTGGACAGGAACTATTTTTTTCTCAATTTGAGCCGTTTTGGCTGCTCAGTCGTCTATACGTCCGACTCAGGATTCCCTAGTACTCCCCGTTAATTTATTCGAAATGAAACATTTGCGAGCCTCGTTACTTCTTTACTAGTGATTTAAAACCATCTTTGAACCAAATTTCATTTTTTTTGACAATTAAATATATAATGCTAAGATATGTGGGAATTTTCCTGAGAACAATTTCTCATTAGTAAATGAATACCTTTTCTAACGAGTATAGTAAGGGAGGTAACTCTTTCAGGAATATCTAAGATCAAAAGCAACTTGAATTTATTATGAGTAAGTTTTAAAACTTCGACCTCTTCGCAAGACCCAAGGTCTTAAATACGCGGTATGTTGCTTCTTAAAAACGTGTTTAAACGGGAAGGATTGACTATTGCATAAGATCAGTTTAGCTGAAAATATGTTTTGACAGGTAGGTAAGTGTTAACCCTTTCGCCATTCCTATAAGAGCCGTCTGATAAGGGTCTACTGTGTTTGCCAATGGAAATTGAAATATCTGTTTCTGGACTTTCTAAATGGCTACAATGTCCGACCTTCCAAACTCCATTAAAATATTGTGTACATGAATATTCAGTTGGTATTGACATTTATGAAATAATAAATTTATCGGCCTCGTGATTTAATTACTACGCTTCTCAACTCCTACCGGTGTTCGATTGCACGATAAAACACTGGTATAAATTTATTATTTCGATTCTAACACTTCAATTTAACTATAATTTGCACCGCGCTAACGGCACTACGTTTCTTGTCGTACGGATTTTCGAAGCCATATTACGTCACGTTAAGCCGTTACAGCGCGTGTGGTGTTTTATGGAGAATTCAAACATAGATACATCCCTTCTTTGTTTATGTAGATGTGTGCTCGAGGTGTGTTAGAATTGACATTAACATAGAACAGGGGAAAAGTTAAACACAATGTTTTCGAAGTGAGACATAACGTGCGGATAATGACTTGTTCATGATATCTGTTGTAATTAGGCAAATATTTAAATCTGTCTGCAAGTACAACGAAAATGTCGATCGATATTTGTAACTGATTTGTGACCACCGGTGACAATGGCTTCTGTGTTTCAAGCATACCTGCGGTGTTGCAGTTACGCGAAATGGCGCAAGAGTTATTACTATTTCTGATGCTGAAGAGGGCGGATGGAGTGGGGGCTCAAACATACGAAAACGTATTGACGAAAGCTGTAAAGATTGAAACTTAAGAGCGATGTTTGAATAAAAGAGACAATGGGGCTATGGAAATTCATGTGAGATTTAATAAAAGTACGAATATCAATTACCTGTTGTTGTATAATAGCGTAATGAACTGTGACAATTTTTATGATGAAGGAAGCTGTATAATTTAAATTTATATTATTTCATAAGCAATCAGATGGTTCGACCAGGAGTCGTATGATCTGAATCTGAATCACAAAAAGGAAATAGCCGCCTCTTTGAGCACAATGCAAATATTTGAATATTATACACCGATTTATGTACCGCAAAGTTCCCGGTTTCTTTTGATCGATACACATACCTCTCATCTACGACTCAATAGCGGATACTGGTGTCTGTTGTTCACTGTTGAAAAGCATGGACAACGTTTTGTCCTCGTATACTGTTTTAAAAACCTTGAGCTATTGGTGTATATTTTGACTAAGGCTAGGGCATGTGTGGTTACCTATTACCAGTCAAGAACAATTCCCGCTATCCGTAAATTCCCATTATTAGTCAGGACAATTGAAAAACACAAAAGTTTTCCATGCATTAGACATTGACAATTATTAGTTGCCGATTGATTCCTCTCTTTGCCTGATCGTTTGTTTGCAAATACTATTCCAAATTTGCCTGCAAATATTCATATGGGACGAGGCGAGGTGTATAGTCCATATCAGGGACACTAAGCACTGCATGAGGAATTTATCTTACCGACTACCTTTAATTTCAAGTATTTACACGAATGTTTGCATCATAGACCTACATGTATGGCTTTCCATTGGGAAACAAGGGAATTAACTCTTGCAAACTTGACGCCGACAAGAAAGGTTTAGTACTCTATGAAGGCGACCTCTTAAATCCAGAAATGGAAGGAGAACGTCGGATATCTGTAATATCTCATTTTTGTCGTACCCTTTATTACTTTTCTACAGTTACTCTGTTTGCAGTTCAATCATTGAGTACACTAGCAATAGGTGGATACAGTATGTTCAATTAAATGTTTTCTTTGTTATACATGCACTTTACCACTGTATTTGCTGTCGCGGTTGTTGTAGATTAGTCGGAGAGGGGATACGTTTATTTACACTGTTTGTCTTTTAGGATGGGGATGGAATAAGGGTGAGGTTGGGCGCCCATAAACCGGTTTAAACCCCCGGTGACTTTTGTCACTGACCGTTCCAAGGCGGTACTTCCATCTTCCTCCTATTGTATGTTTGTTTTGTCTTTGTGCGTCTCTTGTTGTTTTTTCTACCTATGTACATTTGCTGTTTCCTTGTGTTGCTGTTCGGGCGAGTGTTTGTTCTGTATGTGGTGTTTCCTGCATGACTCATTTTTGTACTTTTGATATTAAAATAAGAGCAGAATGGAATTAAAGAAAATACTCTTTATTTGCCTCAAATCTCGTTTATATATATTTTTTCTTTTTTATCATTGTAAAACTAATCAATGTTTATATTTATACTCAAATTAGAGCATAAATTGTATGTAAGCATTTTTTAAAACGGTAAGGATAAACTTAAATGATTATTAAAAGTAGGAAAAAAGTATTTGTCTGTCAAGTAAGGGAAATAACTATTGTAAAGCCATTATTAGGATTTTAGTAACCCCATAAGGAATCTATAGGGTTTTCTCGTGACCTCAATTGACCAAAAGAATGACTAGAATTTAGTAGGAGGCAATTTACTACAGATTAGCCATTGCTTGTCGTGGCAATAGAGTCCAATTATAAATTCGTGTTAACTATTTCACTATTCAGTATTCATGTAAGATATAGTGGCATCATGAATATTCATTACCGGAATTCTATAATGACATGTTTACACAGAATGTTTGGCTCAGGCAGAAACTGTTTAATCTTATCTAGATTTATGTTATACCATAAGCAAACCGCTGATCAGACGATTTTAATGGAAGCCGTCTGATCTGGATCTACTTCGAAAAAGCGTTTATATGATGGGAAAGGTTAAACGGTGTTGGACTGAAAATAGAATCATTTGCGAGGAGGTTGGAGTGACATTTTAGTAAGTGTATACAATAATGTTAGCAAACAGAATGCTGATTTTTATGTAATTTACAAAATATATAATAGGAAGTAGCTCAATTTGCGAATACAAATCATATTTTCCCATAAATGGTATATTATATGTAACTGGTATATGGCTGTAAACGATAATTAGCAAGGTGTGCCGATCTATACCTGTAAATGCACATGCAGTCTACATACAGATCATTGGGCTGCGAAAGCAGCCCAAACTTATATAGCTTTGAATTTTGACCATGCGTTTCTGCGGTCCTGTGTTTCTATAAAAGCCAATCTATTTAATAAATTTGGTTTACTGTGAGACAAGTTTTTATTTATATATATTCATTTATTTTCATTCATATATTTTTCTCAGCATACTATTGTCGGGGATATTTCTTTCTTTTCTGCCATGATCCAGTTTCCGTGAAAATGCTAGTGAATTAGGTATAACTGATTAAAATCACATTCCCAATCACAGCTGTCAGCGTGGTCTAAGGGTTATAACGATGGACTAGGAAACGTGAGGTCGTGGGTTCGATCCTCGGTGGAAGCTGGATTATTTTTTTTCTCTCATATTTTCTTAGCACCCTTAGTATACGTGATTTTGGTTTAAAACCATTTTGTACATAAACATATGACGTAATGTGTATTATTGGTGTCAAACACAGGTATTATGCATCATGGTTCATTAAAACATTCCCCCGTTTCTGCTACATGTATTAATTCATACATAACAGTCATGTTTTCCCAATATTGCTCCCTCTATTTCTCCTATCCTGCTTAAATACATGTTACGCAGCCATTTTACGCTTGCGTAAAACCTTGCTTGTTATATGTTTGGACGGCACTTATGCAATGGTGCCACGGTATAACGATAGACGGATTATGGTGATAGTCTGACTTTCAATTAGTTTAAAAATGCCTAACACTTACAGTGAAACTTCTCTATAACGGCCACTTAATTACATCAAGTATTTTGTGTTAAAGGCAGGTGGCTCCTTAAAGCAAGGTTAAAGTAAAACAGAACGCTCCTATACGAGCGTTCTGTTTTACTTTTACCTTGATTTAAGCAGCCACCTGTCCCTAAGTACCAATTCCTTAACACATTTTAGTTGTCGCTACAGAAAGGTTTAACTGTACACAAATAATTTTATATGCTGAAAATAGGCATATCGCAAGAAAACCAGCAGAATAAACATCGAAGAAGACAAACCTTTCACGTGTTTGACAACAAATACCCGATGTACAGTAAAACCTCTCTTAACCGGCCGTTAAATGTAGTATGAATATCGGTCTTGGAGACAGGTGGAAGCTTAATGCAGGGTGAAAGAGCTTTCTGCATGACTTTCACCCTGTATTAAGCAGCCACCTGCATATAAGTGTCTAATTTCTTATCTACTAGAATTCCGGTTAAGAGAGGTTCTACTGTATTCGGAAATGAATAAGTATTTGTTCGGCTCGTGTATTAGTGTTGTTAACTGTTCGACGCAGGTTGATAACAATTTGTTGTAGAGCAATATTTATAAGTATCGATGAAAATGGTTTATTTTGTAGCACAAGAGTAATTTTCGATATAAGTTCTAATTGAAGTAAAACAATCGCTAAGCTCTCATGCCACATGTAGTCAACGATTTATGTTTATCTCTCACCCTGTAATTACAGTCAAGTATTTTCTATGAACTGTTATTTTTATGTTGTTTGAAAGTTTCATTATAATGATTGAACATAACAATTACTGCACCAAGCTTTATGATACTATCGAAATCATTCATTCATTGTATGGATTTCCCCTTAAACTCTATCGCTGACAATGTCGCATATGTGATTGCCTATGCAAACAGTTTTGATCCAGATGAATCGTAGAGTATCTCAGCATCTCAATGTTTGCTACTGCGACTATTTTTAAAGAGAAAATAAAGTAAAAAAAGAAAATTGAAGCAGACGACAAAGTTTGCAGACGACAAATTTTTGCAGTGAAAGAGTTAGAGGAAATACAATAATGTAATATACATATGGAAAACCTTATATCGCCACTCCTCTCTTCGTATGCAAAAGAACAAATATAGATAATTAATATGGATATAACCATGGGTGTGATATAATTCATGCAAAGGTGTTAAAATGTATTAAAATGCCTCTCTGTGGAATAAAACAGGTGATTACTTCTTAGCAATCTCGTGAGGTTGGCTAGATTTGCTTTATTGTAAATTCCTTCTAAAGCGACCACGTTATAAATTAAAAAGGTGTCTTCAAAGCAGGGGATTGCTTTACATCCTTTTATATGCTATTTTGTGATCCAACCTATTTGAATAAATCTACCGAAATGACGCATTAACCAGAGAAAAAGAAAATTTTAGAATTGTAGTTAAGAAATCATTATGATAAATAGAGCATTTGCTCCATAGGACAAATGCTCTATTTATCACAATGGTTTCTAAAAGTGACCTTTACGGAGGCGTCAAAAGTTGTCAGCATGAGCGAATTGGTTAATTGTTGATTTCGCCCTGGTTTAGGTTCCCATATGGCCTTGAGAATTATACATGTACCTATTTGTGGTGGTCGCTATAGATAACGTGTGTTGTGTTTATTTAATATTGCGTAATAGTTTTCTGCTGATCATATCTGTCTGCGATCTTTAAACCTGATATGATAGAGGTTGGCCACTACCGATACTGGTAATTACTATAAATTGCACCAGTGAAATTTAAGTAGACTATATTTATAAAGAATGGAACAATTTAGCAAAGTTGTGATTACCCATGCAAAGAGTTTGGATCAAGATAAGACGCCGAGTAACATGGCGTCTCTTCAGGATCCAAACTGTTTGACACTTAGATCATATTTTGGCAAAGAAATAAGAGGATATTTTGAATAAGAATTGAAGCAGACGACAATTGTTTTTAGTGTACTAAAGAGTTAAATACTTTGACGTAAGCCTTTATGACATGACACTTCAATGGAAGACACTCTTCTTTAGAAATTGTATTAAAGACTTCGTGGATTTCTATTTAATTATAGCATTATGCAATTTAAATTGAACAAATGGTGAAATGTTTTTGGTTATTTCACTGCAAGTCAAAGCGGAACCCGAATGGAAAAAGTAGGACATTACATATAATTATGATGTACCGATTTAACGCTTTACCTTGAGAATATTCGTGTAAAATAATGATATTATCTGTTTATTAGCTAAACCTCTATGATGGCAAATGAACAGAGGACGTTTTGACTTTTTGTAGAAACTTTACGATTATTATTTATTTATCCATTTATAAGCAAGCAGAGCAGATAATGACCAGATGGCTACAATAGTAACCGTCGGATATGTGTCTGCGCTATTTGCGTATCTGTAAAAGTCTCATTTTTGAAACACTGTGATAAATAGAGCAATTGCTCCACATGAACAAATGATCTATTTATCACAATGGTTTCAAACTACATAATTCTACAATTTGTAGTCCTGGTGGAATATATAACCAAGAAAACAAATGGAATTTGGATAACTGTGATGGTATAAAGTTAGGTTATTGAATGAGGGAAAATGAGAGTATTGGTATTTGCAAACAATGTAGACTGAGGCTAGAAGACCCTTGAATGGGTTCTTACACAGGCTTTCATTCCTTTCGCAAAATACAAACTTTCCTACAGCACGAACTTTATCGTTAACTCTTTCCCTGTTTTTTGTATATTCCAAATTTCAATACCTACTGAATATTCATGGTCAAAATAGTAATGATGAAACATGGAGGGAAAAGCATTGCAGCAATTTTGGAAAGTAAAAAAGCAGAACTGTCCAATTCCATTAGCAAACAAAGCAGACTCTTGCCAGATTGCTCCTATAGGAACCGTTTGATTTGGGTCTAATCCGTTTGCAAAAGTGTTCAAATGCGTTCATAAGAAGGGAAGGTTAAAAACGATGATGAACTATTACATTTTGAAATCCAGCATCCGACATATTAATATTGTAGAATGCACATATAGCAAGTTCCCTTTAACCATTTACTCCATGACTATTACTGTAAATAATACTGACGCCTTTTAAATCGCTGAATTAATTTTTGCAATGGTTAAGAACAATGAAAGTTTGATCTTTCCAGAGGCTACTGAATCAGATCTATACGATTTCATCAGCAAACAGAGCATACTCTGATCAGACGGCTCCTAGAGGAACTGTCTGATCTGGGTCTACTCTGCAAAGGCATATATATGTGCACTTATATAAATATTGTGTATTATTAACTATCTAAATTGTTAAATGTGTTTCTATAAGAACTACACGTTGGAAAAAAAATTTCACCCCTCTGTTTGCTTATGTCCTTTTTGAATTACATTTGCCATACATGGATTGCACGGGCATTTAGAAAACAATATACAGGGTTTTTTAGTGTATGCACATGTTATGTAAGGTTATCATATCAAGTTGTTGTTCACAGATTTAATTGACTGGGACTCGGACGTATGGAATTTCCGTTTGATTTAACCCGTTAAACCCGCTTCCAGAAACACGTTTTCATTCTTTGCAAAACGAGCAGACCAATTCATAAAATCATTTTTTTCGTTTTAGATATTGATAAGGTAAAGGGTTAACAATGCTTGTATTGTTAACCTCGTCTCTTCAGCAAGGTCGATATTATCAAATATTGCCGTCACAAAATGTTCAATGGTTTAAAAAAGTCTACTGTCATATGCATCATTATTACGAATGCAGCACATTTAAAATATGTATGATCGGGCAGCGGTAAAAAATAAAAGTCTACTCCATTTGCAGTTATTACAGGTCTTAACCCGAATCTGAGTCTGATTCATTTTGAAGTATCTGATTGTTTAATCAAATGCTTGAGAAAGGTCCTAGATTCGAACAAGAAGCTTATAACCTCTGGACCGTGTCTAGAGAATGTATCCGTTGCAGTCCATTCTTTATAGTACACACGATATATCTGTAAAAAGAATGGCATGATATGTTTATTTAATTTAATGTATTCAGTATACTTTTACTGTTGATCCGTAGACATTACGGTTGCGTCACCTTTAGATACGATTGTGGTTAAATCAATACCATTAATACTCTTGTCATTTCTGTCTACATCACCTAACGCAATGTTCCATTTTAAAACTATATATGAAAGTAAATCGAAACAGATAAAATATCTAAACTCACCTGCTCCATGTTTTCCTTTAATAAAAGAGCGGCCTAAATGTTGTTGACGAGTTCACGGTTGTATTATCATCGAGTTATTCTATTATTTAATAACATATGGTAAATTTAGCACTGTTTCATGGAAGCAGTCTGTAAATTCCCCTCTTTGAAACCCACAGATTTCACAACGGGCAAAACATGCAACATTTACGGAGTGTTTAAACCTTATGCTGCATGCAGTAAATGTTTTCAAAACCAATAATGATTAAATACATCGCGCTCAGTCTGATAAAAGTATATGAAAACATTGAAAGCAATCGCTTACCAGGCCCATTTATGTAAAATATACGTATCCTGAACTAAATAAAATACTGAATGTGTTGAAGACAACCGACTAAAGTATATTATGACGTTTTGTTGCTATTTTGGGTGTATTGTAGGAAGTGTTGACAAAACTACTATGGCGACAGCGGGTACCTGTTCGCAAGAGCGCCACCGCCACAGAGCAAGTGTTTCCTTTGTTCGTGTTGGACGAGTTTTTGTGATATAAAGGTAAAACTAATTTTAAAAGTTCTACATATGTTTGTCATTAGCTATATCACAGGTATTGTAACTTTTTTCCAATATATAAAAATCTCCATAACGCCCAGTAAGATATGTATAAATGTCAGTTGTTAATTCAGGACTAAGGTAATACTGAATATGTCCTTCTTATGATATTTCGTATGACCGTACCTCTGTATCAATACCTTAAAGTTGGCAGATCGCATGCTCCCTGGTCAGTCAGGGTCTACGCTGTTTGACACTCACCGGAAACTGCATAAATTATTCACCCTACATGACAAAGTGTAGACCCGGATCAAATGCACATCGATGACTGATATTATCAATGCCTGAATATGCCTTCTCCCGTGATGTGAATCAGTAAACGTTGTAATGTATGTAATATATATATTCTCATATATGGGAGTAACTAATACCATATAAGTATTCGGAACATCACCATACGGTGACCGAATTCAAATGAAACAATAACCATTACCTTTATACCGTTCAAGCACTTATCGTATAAAGCGTTGAAAGATTATTGAATATATATTATAACTCACACCCAGTAACGTCATTTACCGGTTCAAATATGTGACCTCCAGCTAAGTAAGCAAGCATTTAGGACTAACTGTATTACTGATGTTATAATTGAAATATATTACACCATACACCACATATAAGACCATGATCAGACAGCTCCATGTCCGCCTTTAGCAACAACCTGTTCTTACTGACATCTATGTTTAGTCATTATATGGTCGCTACAGACTGCTTCTACAGTGTATGCCTTGTACCTATCACAAATCCAATGTTTACCCGAATTTAGTACTCCCGATCTCATGAATAAATAAAATATTAATTAAAACAATTAGATGGTTTTTAAAGTGACACTTACCAATTAAGCATGCAATTGAAAGACCCTGGTGGATGCCTACTGCACAATGAACTATATCTTTAAACAAATTTGAATACTTATGAAAGAAGTTTTAAAGTGCAACACTACTCTGGGCCTCTAGCTCCATCTTAAGCGGAATGAAGCGTCTCATTGCTATGAAACAGGCCTTGAAACGAAACCTCATTTAATCTTAAAAGAAAGGTAGCTTTAAAAGTACAAAAATGAGTCATGCAGGAAACACCACATACAGAACAAACACTCGCCCGAACAGCAACACAAGGAAACAGCAAATGTACATAGGTAGAAAAAACAACAAGAGACGCACAAAGACAAAACAAACATACAATAGGAGGAAGATGGAAGTACCGCCTTGGAACGGTAAGTGACAAAAGTCACCGGGGGTTTAAACCGGTTTATGGCCGTCCAACCTCAACCTTATTCCATCCCCATCCTAAAAGACAAACAGTGTAAATAAACGTATCCCCTCTCCGACTAATCTACAACAACCGCGACAGCAAATACAGTGGTAAAGTGCATGTATAACAAAAAAAAACATTTAATTGAACATACTGTATCCACCTATCGCTAGTGTACTCAATGATTCAGCTTCAAACAGAGTAACTGTAGAAAAGTAATGAAGGGTACGACAAAAATGAAATAGTACAGATATCCGACGTTCTCCTTCCATTTCCTTAAAGCACGTATTATCAAGTTAGGGTAGCTTCACGATGCAGATAATTAATACAAAAAGAATAATGCAAAAGTCACACCTTTGATTTACAATATTTAGTATTTTTAAAAGTAAAGGAGAGGGCAGAATGACAAAAAAGAAATTACAGTGCTACTACATGCACTTCAAAAACATTATAAAATCAAAAAGTGTCCGCCAAATAGTGGCAACCCGGGAACCTTGTTGAATATTAAGGTATTTCTAGAAATGGCCGTTTGTTTACCTCCTGTCAATTTGACCTTCATCAAAAATCGATTAAATCTATATTCCCTAACAATTTTTAGCAATTAGTTTAATAAATTATTACGTAAAGGTCTTATTATAGTTCATAAATGTTTAAAATCGCTTTTTAAGAGATAAATAAAACTAAGTTTTACCTGAAAATATGCAAATATTTACAATAAGATATGCAACAAAGAGGTGTCATATAACTCACTTTTCAATTCAATTTATTATTTCAAAAGTATCATTCCAAATATCTGTTTTAGTCCTGTTGGTGTATGAATAAGTCCTTATTATATGATAAATATTCCCATTTCACTTTGATAATTAAATAAAAAGATGTGTCATATAACTCACTTTTCTAGATTTTCTTAAGAAAAACTAGAGTTTGTTTTTGAGAAAAACACATGTCTCCCCCCCCCCCTACCTCCGCCCCATAAGAGGAATGAATTCACCCCTGGCACCCTCTACCCTAGTACCCATAAGAGGAATACATTCATATGTCAAAATACTGACATTGTAAATTGTAAGCAATTTATTTCCAGAGTATACTTACTGTGTAATATGCATATTCTTGAGTGTTTTGTATGGAGGACGATCAACGCCAAAAATGCATCACGCTTTGTGGCATTTCAACTTGCTTCATGGTAAATGCATTATGCTAAATGATTATTGCATTCCACGATGTGCTTTCTTCTTTCTTTGAAGTTTCTTCCTCGATCCGACATTCAACATTCTTTAAACTTAATTATTGATGATTATAAACGTCAAATGATGTGTATCGTTGTTTAAATTTCTTTGAAGCATATTCTTTGTGCTATTTGCTTAGCGCTTGGTGCTTGATGTTTGATGCGTGGTGCGTAGTTCCAACGTCGTTACGTTCGGTCCCGGCCTTTTTCGTAGTCTAGCAGACAATTAAGAGTCACGGACTAAAACGCTGAAATGATTTGCCGAATACATAGATAAAGAATGAAATAGAAGGACTTCGAAAAACGCTGAAGACAAATAAATAGAACGGTTACTTACCCATTACATTAGTGTGTGGGGGGGGGGGGGGGGAGCGGGGGGTTCTGTTCTGTTTGCTAATGATCTGTCATTATAGATATGATTCTACAAAGTCTGCCATGATAACGAATTCCTGTGTCCATGTTTTATTTTAACAATATAATTAATATTCACGATGTCATTATTTTTCACATGAATATTAAATGAGGTATGTGTCAACTGTGCAGTACCATGATCGCCGATGTGTGATAGGCCACGAGTATCTGTGTTAAATTTATTATAATCAGAACTTTAAACTGGTGGCATCATATTTAATTTTCAACATACTTATGGGAAAAGGGTGATGTTGTTGTTGTTTAAAATAAATAATATAATTTTAAGTTGATGGCATCACATTTAATTTAAAAAGAAGATTATGGGGGAAGGGAGGGGGGTGGGTTAACCCTTTTGCTGCCAAACTCAAGTGTTAAAGGATGTTACTTTTGGTGCAATTTTATTGCGTTGTCTTTCCATGTCGAACTAATCAGGGCCTGTTCTGTTTGCTTATGATCTTAGAAAAAATACCTGGTTTCTATCATTGCCAAACACAATAGCGTCCAAAGGAACACATGTGTCACCTGCTGGGGGAAGTGTGACGGACAGACAGACAGACGAACCGTCATACAGACGACGGAAAAGTGACCCCTGTCTGACACGCTGTCTCTCAGCAGGTGACACAAAAAAACCGGTATACTAATGCCATTATACATTATAAACAAGAATGTTCAAAGGAACACATGTGTCACCTGCTGGGAGAAGTATAATAATAACAAGAGGGTCTGAAAAGCTCTGACATCGCTCACCAGACAATCTGAGGAGAAGATTTTCAAAGTTTTCACTATGTGCTTCTATAGAAAACTAGCCGTCCCTGGGGAGAACCAATTTTGACACAAGGGGCAAATAATTTATGTAAGAGGACCTCAAGTGAAGAAAAGTTAAGAAAATGTAAATGAAAACATATAGAATCTAACAATGTAAATCTAAATAAGGGCATGCACACAAGTATGTATACCCTCTCCCTGGTCAAATTGGTCGAATTTCAGAAAGAATATATTAATCTGGATCTATATCGTTAATAACTCAAAGTCTCATCAGGTTCAATTAGTTTACAATCTAACTGCATTTTTTTTAAATTTGAAGCAGAGGTCATTTTAGTTTAACTAGTATTGAGCAAAAATATTTTCTCGTATTTATAATAATGACAGCGTTGGTAAATGACGTCACAAATATGTGATTTTAATAGCACGTGCATTCATCCACCTGAATCGGGTCAGATGTCATTTATGCATTTCATTTTTTTATGTGCAACACTTTATATATTAGATCTATAGCTTTATATTAACTATTTGGATGCTAGTGGTAAATTAAATCTATGATAACAGATTGAATCCATATTAGACGCCATGTTACTCGGAGTTTATTAGGATCCAAATGCGTGTCCATAAAGAATAAATCTACAAATTGAAGCAGACAACATTAATTATCCAGACGCAACATTACTGAATTTCTGAACATTGTGTAGATCTATATAAAATAATGTAATGTAATGTATTTCTCAAACCCAATATAATTCTAATAAATATATGCTATTTCATGATATATTAGACATGTTTATATTTATAATCTTAGCCCTTTCCCTGTTCTATATTTAGTCCCGATTCCAATACCTATACAAAACACTTATGGACCAAAAAATGGAAGGTGGAACATTGCAGTCATTTCAGAAATTCTAAATATACAGATGAATGAAATTCCATTAGCAATCAGAGCAGATCCTGATCAGACGGTCCGTAAATGAGCCACGCGTGGTCTTTCACACATCGGCGATCAGGGTACTACACAGTTGACCCTTTACTAAATGCATATTCATGTGAAAAAAATGACATTGAAATAAATTGTTAAAATAGCATATGGACACGTGAGTTTTATCAGGGCAAACTATGCAGAATGATATCAATGACAGATCATCAGCAAACAAGACAGACCCTGATAAGACGGACATAAAAAGCAACAAATAAAATTGCACCAAAGGCAACATCATTTTTAAATAATTATCCCCCCCATACACACATTTCTCAATAATGTTCTGTTTTCGCTCAAAACAACATTTAAAAACCAAACCAAACATTTAATTCGATCTACGTTGAATCCATCCTCAGTACTTTCAGTAGTTTGATTATCTGGTTTTATATGCAGCGCCACCTATATGGCAAGTTCGGCTGATCTTGCATTATGCCTTCGGCGTTCGGCTTTATGCGTGTTGCTATGGGCTAACCGCATTGGGTCGTGTGTCGTTGGGACATGTGTCATTGAAGAAACTTCAATGTAAGAAGGACTCCCATCTTGACATGCAATAATGGTTTAGCAAACTGTTCAATACCACAATGCAGGATGCATTTATCATGAAGCAAACTGAAATGCCACAATGCATGATGCATTTACCATGAAGCAAGTTGAAATGCCACAAAGCATGATGCAATTTTGGCGTTGATCGTCCTCCATAGTTTTGGCATTTTAAGGAAGGAGTAGGAGTATAGTCAAATATCACTAAATTTCATATTTGAAAAAAGTCCAAACTTCTGTCAAAATTATTGCAGCCCATATTCGAATCCACATGACCATCCTCACATATAGCTGGTTCATATGTAAAGTTTGAATTAAAACTCTAACATAGTATAGGAGGAGTCAGCTGCACATAAGACATTTTCGCTATTACTCAATATAAGGAAAAAATTCAAAGGGTCATAACTTCTGTCAAAATTGTGGTAGCCAAAATTCCAAATCACATGACCATCCTCATATATAGCTGGTTCATATGTAAAAGTTTTATATAAATCCCCCAAATAGTGTAGGAGGAATTAGCTGAACAATATGTTTTCGCTATATATTCTATATAAGGAAAAACTACAAAGGGCTATAACTTGTCAAACGTGTTGCAGCCAAAGTTCCAAACCACATGACCATCCTCACATACAGCTGGTTCATATGTAAAAGTTTGAAGGAAATCCCTCCAATAGTGTAGGAGGAGTTAGCTGCACAATAATTTTAACAGACAGACAGAATAGTGTAGGAGGAGTTTTATATAAATCCCCCAAATAGTGTAGGAGGAATTAGCTGCACAAGATCTTTTCGCTATATATTTTATATAAGAAAAACTACAAAGGGCCATAACTTCTGTCAAAATTGTTGCAGCCAAAATTCCAAACCACGTGACCATCCTCACATATAGCTGGTTCATATGTAAAAGTTTAGAGGAAATGACCACTGAATGACCCCTATTAATTTTGAGGTCACTAGGTCATAGGTCAAGGTCACCATGACCTTAACTGGTAAAATGGTTTTAGATCAATAATTGCTCAAGGGTTTGGCTTAGGATCTTCACACTTGCTTTGGTGGCTGGTCATGACAACTAGATGAGCCCTGTTGTTTTTGAGGTCACTAGGTCATGTGTAAAGGTCACCATGACCTTAACTGGTGAAATAATTTCCAATCAATAACTGCTCAAGGGGTTGGCTTAGGATCTTCAAACTTGCTGTGGTGGTTGGTCGTGACAACTAGATGACCCCTTTTGTTTTTGAGGTGACTAGGTCAAAGGTCAAGATGACCTTAACTGATGAAATGGTTTCCGAATAATAACTGCTCAATGGTTTGGTTCGGGATCTTCAAACTTGCTGTGGTGGTTGGTCATGACCACTAGATTACCCATATAGTTGTTGAGGTCACTAGGTCAAAGGTAAAGGTCACCATGACCATAACTTATGAAATGTTTTTATATCAATAAATGATCAGTGGTTTGGTTTAGGATCTTTAAAGTTGCCGTGTTGATTAGTCATGACCACCAGATGACCTCTATAGTTGAGGTCACTAGATCAAAGGTCAGGGGGTATGGGAGTATACATGTTTTACAAACTTCTCCTGTATGATAATTCTTCCAATTGCACCTTTTCCCAACACCAATACTTTTCAATCACTGCAAATTGTCCAATAAAGTATGTAACAGGCTATATTGTTTATCTGTAGCAGAAATACCTTAAAGTGAAACAAAAAGTTGAGACCTATTTATATAAATGGAAAAGTAGTAAAGTCAAGCAGGCAAAGCCACATGCAAGACGCAACCACCACCAAAACACCGATAGACAGCATGACACACACACACAACCACACACCCAAACGCACACGCACACACACACACACACGAAATGAACACAGAAAACACCAAAAGACTACTTCACGAATGTGAGTGTGATATATTGTTTAAATATTTGTAGGAATATTTGAGAGAGAAATAATATGGCATCGAGGAACTGCAAAAAGGTGTTCATAACGAGAAATTGGTACAGAAAATGTTTGAAAAATGAAATACAAAGTGGTGAGAAGTTTCTGGAAGACTGTACAGAAAGGATTGTAGACCAGGTGAATTTGTGCATAGAATCGTTGAATAGATACACTGAAAATGTAGAGAGACTGGGTGATGAATACGCCACATTTCTAGAAGAAAGTGAAGATGTAAGTGTGGAAACTGTGATAAACAATGATCTTGATTTACGAGATGAAGCATGGAGGTGCATGCAGAAGCTCAAAGTTCACCGAGAAAAGCTAATTCAAAAGGCAAGTATTAGTTTTCTCCTCAAACAAACAAAATCAGAAAAGGATTCAGAGTTACAAACTCAAATGCGAGAATGTATTGTTGAACGTTGAAAGGTATAGTCATTTACCCAAACATTAACATTTTGTCTATCAAAGAGCCAATTCTGATGCCCTCTTTGCTGCCATGCAAGTTTCATTTACATTGATATTGGTAGACCCAACAGTTTGGATCCTGGCGAATTACCCGGATTAAAACTTTTTGCATAGGTAATCACTGATTCGACATTGGCAGCCAGCGAAAGCGTTAATAGCAAAGGGTTGCATTTTACAGAAAGTCATTCGGGAACTGTCTGCATCATGCACCATGAAGACACGGGATTAGGCTTTTAAATGACCCGTTTTAATTAAGTTTTAACTTCAGAGAGACACAATATGTTTCATTTGGATATCAAATCTTTATCACAAATTATTTCATAAAGTAAATAGTCAGTGGGAAGATTAATTCATTTTCTTTTTATTGATAGTTATCTCATCCAACTATGGAATACATGAATATAAAATTTGAGGGAGGCAACTATTAATCAGTGATAGGGAACGTTTGTCGGTTATCGGCCCATGTCCAACTTGGTTGCGCTGCCACCGAGTAGGTTCTCTTTTCAATTCAAATTCAAATTTTACGCTCGTATTATTATACATTGTTGATTGGTTGCGCATTGGTTACACACGCGGTTTTAAATATCGATAATAACGGAGGGTGCAAACATATATTGTGTGCATTTTTTTTTTATTATTTATTTTGTATATTTTACGTAGATATATTAACCCAACATTACCCTAGCCCTAAGAAACAGACGGAAACATGACTGAACACTAACCACAAATCAGACTGCTACTTTAATGTTAAAGGAGACGCTGGTTCGTTGAAGACCGAGACTTTTGTTTGCTGTATTGTTATTAAACGAAAGTGAGAACAGAGATATTTAATCTTGATGAAACTTAGTTATGCTTCCTATAAAAGCTATACTCTTTGCAACGTTTATCATAAATCTATTTAAAGTGTTAATTTCGCAGCAGGATATTCTATTTATATTCGGAAAACACTGTTTATGTGTCTCATGTATTAATGTCGAATGACATTCCGAAATGAAAAGTTAAGCATAAATAGCGGTTAACTCCTGAGCAGAACAATGTGCATTTAACTCTTTCACTGTCAATGTCACATATGTGATTACTGCTGCAGTTTGGATCCACATTAGATAACGCGTAACTCGGCCTTTCATCAGTATCTGGTTCATAATGGTGACTGTAAAGAAACATTAAGAAACAGAAATAAATGAGAATTGTAGCAGACGACAAAGTTTGCCGACGACATCAAATAACAGCGAAAAAGTTAACCCTACTTACTAACTATGGTCAGAGGTTATTAAATATTTTGCTTGAGTCTGAGATCATTATAAAGCATCCCGTTAGTCAAATGCTGAACTTGGCAAGAATCTGACCAATCAGATACTTAAGAATGATCTCAGCAGGTGAAGTGCTTGTGTGGCTGCCTTAAAACGTCGCCCCGTACTTCATTCTCAGTGTTGTTATACCTTCTGATCCTTCAAGATCATGAATTTCAGCACTTCTTGTTCTGAAAATTGAATACCGCTTAAGCCGGTGTTAGGGGGCGTGAGCAGTGTTGCACTTTCAATTACTGTTCATGAACAGACTCAATGAAACCAAGTCTGCAATTTTCTCTTTTTGTGTTGCAATTTTTGCTCTCGGGGGATCGCCTCCCTTCAAAATGTATAATCTTCACATCAGCAGGTAAAGTGCTTGTGTGGCTGCCTTAAAACGTCGCCCCGTACGTCATTATCAGTGTTGTTATACCTTCTGATCCTTCGAGATCATGGATTTCAGTACTTCCTGTTCTGAAAATTGAATACCGCCTAAGCCGGTGCTAGGGGCGTAATCAGTGTTGCACATTCAATTACTGTTCATGACTCAATAAAACCGAGTCTGCAATTTTCTCTTTTTGTGTTGCAATATATGCTCTCGGGGGATCACCTCCCTTCAGAATATATAATAATATGGAAAAATAATCAAACAGGGAGAGCCATACACGAAATGACACCACACCAAGCACCATCAAACAAGAAACGGTATGGCCACAAGACAAAACATAACAGGACGCATATCAAGACGAAAAACATTAAACATTAAGCTGCTCTGATCTAATATTTCGACCACTAAGGGCCTTTGTCAAAGATTTTATGGCTGAATGCATGTAACAAAATGTGACGTGTATTTTGACATGATAATCTTTGACAAAGGCCCTTAGTGGTCGAAATATTAGATCAGAGCAGTTTAAGTATTGATGTATTATATTAATTCCCTATTTTTGGAATATTTACTTCATTAAGCATATTAAATAACAAAATTGACCATAGGCTGAAAGCAGGAGTACCGCCTTGGAACAGTCAGTAAAATAATCTACTGGCGGACTTAAACCTGGTTTACGGGTACCCAACCTCGTCCTTATCCCACTTTCACCAAAGTCAAAATGTAAATATAATTTCCCTTCCAGACAACTTCATAACATGAATAAGGATATCTGCCAAAACGAATTGACTTTAATATAAACGTTAGAGGTAAACAAGCGACGTCATCATTCAATGACGTCATAATTTAAAAGTACGGGAAAACTATATGAAACACTTCTACACCGACATTTTATAAAACATAAATCGTAAGAAGATACAAATACTAGTGGATATTAAGTATGTACAACTGTGTTGTTTGAAATAGAATAAACTAGACATCGTAGACATGTATTCGATGACTATTCAGAAGTCAAAGCAGCTGTGGAGAAGTCATTTGGGGTACGACAGAACTGGCAAAATACAAATATCTAATTTCCTCCCTCCGTAAACGAGTTTAAGAGGGAATCTTCACAGAGTATTAAGTCTTTTCCGTCGTCGCACAAGCAAAGAGGAAAGCATAATGACCAACTGTAAAGAGGTCGATCACCAAGCATGTAGTGTGCTGCAATATAGAGGGGTCATATCCCCTTTTTAATGAATTGTTTTATACGTTAGACAAACAACGTATCAAAATATGTGTGTCCAATAATATTTCGAAGTTTGTAAATGACATCACCGTAAAACTCCGGATGTGAAATACCTAACTTTAGAAAAGTACGTAAATTACAATTGTATTTGCTGATGAGTAGAATATTACGGTGGTTACATTTTGAAAATGTTTTACGAAGTTTGTCATATCTTTAGCCCTGTTTTAGTAGTTTTTCAGTGATAATAAAAGTACAAAAATGAGTCATGCAGGAAACACCACATACAGAACAAACACTCGCCCGAACAGCAACACAAGGAAACAGCAAATGTACATAGGTAGAAAGGTTACGATTGTTAAAATCATCAACAGAAGAACAAGCTCTGGCAAAACGAATAAGCTGAGAAATGTATACACCGTAACATGTAGCACGGGGAACATCCCCATCCAAATGAGGATAGTTAACTATTTTAAAATTAAAGTCATCCCTTTTGTCATAAATTCCAGTAGAAATTGTTTCATTGTTTATAGATAAATTTAAATCTAAAAAGGCTGCAGATATGTCGGAACTATTTGCTTTATTAAGCTTGAGCTCTCTAGGGTAAATTGAGGTTATCATAGAATCAAAGTATGGGTTATCAATATTAAATATGTCGTCTAAATAACGTGCTGTATTGTTAAAAGCATTGATGACATCCGCCTGTGAATCGGTTTTAAGGTTAAGCATAAAATGCCGTTCATAACAATACAAAACAGGTCTGCAATTAAAGGAGCACAGTTGGTTCCCATGGGAATACCAATGACCTGGCGATATACAGAATTACCAAAACGAACACATATATTGTCTAACAGACACGTAATTGCGTCACAAAGATCTAAACATGTACACGAGGTATATTTATTTGTAATGTCATTGGCAAAGAACGCATCTCTAGAATTACAGGCAATAAATGATACCTTTTCTCTAGCAAATGTTTTATTTATAAGATCTGTAAGTTTGATCTTTATTAGATCGTGAGGTAATGTGGTATAAAGTGTAGAACAATAATATGTGTTTATAGTGTAAGCTTGGTGTTGCTTGATTTTTAATTTAGTTAAAAGTACAAACATGAGTCATGCAGGAATCACCACATACAGAACAAACACTCGCCCGAACAGCAACACAAGGAAACAGCAAGTGTACATAACTAGAAAAAACAACAAGAGACGCACAAAGACAAAACAAACATACAATAGGAGGAAGATGGAAGTACCGCCTTGGAACGGTCAGTGACAAAGGTCACTGGGGTTAAACCGGTTTATGGGCGCCCAACCTCACACTTATTCCATCCCCACCCTAAAAGACAAACAGTGTAAATAAACGTATCCCCTCTCCGACTAATCTACAACAACCGCGACGGCAAATACAGTGGTAAAGTGCATGTATAACGAAAAAACATTTAAGTGAACATACTGTATCCACCTATCGCTAGTGTACTCAATGATTGAGCTGCAAACAGAGTAACTGTAGAAAAGTAATAAAGGTAATAAAGGGTACGACAAAAATGAAATAGTACAGATATCCGACGTTCTCCTTCCATTTCTGGATTTAAGAGGTCGCCTTCATAGAGTACTAAACCTTTCTTGTCGGCGTACATGCAAAGAGGCCAGCGTGATTGCCAACTGTAAAATGGTTGACAACCAAACATGCAGTATGTTGTAGTACTACAGGATCATATCCCTTTTTAATGAATTGTTTAACACATTTGATGAACAAAGTGAGAAAATGGGTATGTTCAATAATTTTACGAAGTTTGTAAATCACATCACCATAAAATTCAGGATGTGAAGTACCGTGTCGCAGAAGCACCTTGAGATTACATTGGTACTTGCCAATAAGCGAGAGATTTCGATAGTAAAATTTAGAGAAAGTTTTTCTTAGTTTATGGTATCTATATCCTTGCTTAAGCAGTTTTTCAGTTAAAATGAGATTTCGACTGTTAAAATCGTCATTAGATGAACAAGCTCTAGCAAAACGAATAAGTTGAGATATATAAACCCCGTAAGATGGAGCACGGGGAACATCCCCGTCAAGATGAGGAAAATTTACAATATTAAAATCAAAATCATCTCTATTGTCATATATTTTAGAAGAAATCATTCCATTATTAATGTTAAGGTCTAGATCAAGAAACGCTGCATAATTGTCGGATGGGTTAGCTTTATTCAATTTGAGTTCTTTAGGATAAATTGTAGGAATCAGAGCATCAAAGAAAGGGTTATCTAAGTTAAATATATCATCCAAATATCGACAAGTTTCATTGAAGGCTTTTATAACATCTTCCTGTGATTGAGGATTCAAACGCAACATGAAATCTCTCTCATAGCAGTACAAAAACAAATCTGCGACAAGTGGTGCACAATTCGTACCCATGGGAATACCTATTACCTGACGGTATATAGCATTCCCATAACGTACACATATGTTATCCAAAAGAAAGGCTAGTGCTTCGCAAAATTCTGAGCAAGTCCAATTGGTGTAATATTTCATTTGCTCGTCAGTAAAGAAAGTTTTTTTCAGCATTACATGCCAAGAATGATGTTTTTTCTCGGGCAAATTCTTTCTGGATTAAGTTAGTAAGCTTATCCTTAATTAAAATATGAGGAAGAATTGTGTACAGAGTAGAAAAATCGTACGTGCTTACAGTGGATGCAAGATACCTTTTGTTCTTAAGTTTGTTAAAACTTCATTGGAGTTTTTTATCGACCAAAAAAGGTTAAGTCCTGAATTTTCATAAGCTTTATCGCTATAACGCTTGACATGTTCTTTGACCGCTGTTAGACACGATGTAATTAGTTTGGATAGTGCGGTTGTTGTGCATGAAACAGAGTTTGCTATGAAGCGTGATATATATGACGTTTTATGGAGTTTATGTATCCAGTACATTGTCGGAAGTTTATGATGTTTGATTAATATATCATAATAAAGTCGTCAAACGATAATTACATTGTTTGACGCTTTATCAGCTGGAACAAACACGTATTTAGAGTGAAATTCTTGTATACTATTTTTTAAGAAGCGAACTGAAGTCTTAGGTTCAGGCGAAAGAAGGTGAATGTTTTAAGGGCACTATTGTCTGCAGGTTCTCGGCGACACCATTTTACACCGAAGTCTAACAAAGATTCTATAATTTTGCTACAGCAGATTTCGAAATCTATCAAAGAAGGTAATCTGTATTTAGGTCCCTTAGTTGATAAAGTACCGAGACGTTCGTTTTCGATAATGTCAAAATTGCCTGTAATAACATGACCGGCCTCGGCGTAACAGAACTTAGAGGAATTACAATTTCAACTAACAGGAGTATTATTTACAATATTAAGGTCCGATACAATTTTATTATAATTAAGTATAGTATTCCTTATAGGTATTTTGTACTTATAGCAGATAATTGGAGATGCTAAATTTTTGAAATAGGCTGGGGTGGTATTAACTACGTTTTTATCGCGAAATATTGATTGTAGATCAATAAAATCTATACTTTTATTAACAAAAGGAATTTTCATGAAGTATATTTTATGGTCAAACACTGAATCAATGTGTGGTCGAAGAACATGACGAGTGTAGTTTTGAATGAAAGAAGCTGTATTATACAAAGGATCTGTTCGTAAAATCACTGTCTCCTTCTTTGTCAATGTCTCTTATGGAAGAAATAGACAAAGAACATAGACGAGTGAACATAGTATGTTTACCAGATTGTAGATGTATATTGTGTAAATCTGAAACAGACGTTTTAAGTCGAGCTTTGTGTTTGATATTGCCGTTTATACGTTAACCATGTGATCTGGTTTTTCGTTTTCTAATCGAGTAAATACAAAATATATCAATGTTAGGGTCTTTAGAAATGTTTCCGGTTTGATATATGTTATCATTTAGGCCTAAAGGGAAAGGTGTCTGTAATTTTTTTTATCCATTTGAGTTCTTCCATAAATCTAAATTTAGATTTGAAGCTGTTTGTAGAATTAGAATCATAAAACAGATGTTCAACTGGCTGAACTGTAATATCTTTAAATGAATGACCCGATTTACGAAAATGCTGGTATAAAATATTTTTTTTTATTTTATTTTTACGGCATTGATATATATGCTCACGAAATCTAGTTTTTAATGAGCGTCCAGTTTGTCCTACATATTATATTGTATACCACAAATTGGTGCATTTCATGTTAAAACGTAAATCACATGAGAAGTTAAACAGTTAATATTTAATGTAAATTTGGTGGTAAAAACTCTACCATTAATTGTAGATTTAATGATAGAATTACAAGATAAATGTTTGCAGCACATACACCTCTTAGCATTGCACTTATCAATGATTGGTTACATTCTATGTCTTCCGTGCAAAATCCGTTTATTTTGAAATATATTAATTACAGTACTATGTTGAATAGATTTATTTTACGGAGGAGTACCACTTTTGGGCCATTGTGAAAACAGTTATTTATAGAAACAGTAGGTAGGTGAAATGAATTTGCAGAATAAAGGTTTAGTGGCTTTAAACACAATGAAGGTTGGAACGATCTAAATTTACTATTTTGTGGAATTTGCACAGATGTCGTAGAATGTAGTTTTAAAGTTTGAAATTTGCTCGTAGTTGTATTCATAATTAAGTTATAAGTAGAGGAGCACCATACTGTGTTCAGCGATACATGGGTATCCAGATGGAAAGAGCGAGTTCGGCTCTTAGGCACTGCGATATTAAATTTGTAATGTAGTGCATTGGGGTGAGCAAGTTAAGGCTCTTTAACACTGCGATCCTAAATAGGTCAAATAGTGCAAAATATATGAAATGATAAAAAAAATGTATTGTTACTGCGACAATAAATAGGTCAAATAGCGGAGAAAATATAGATGGAAAGGCAGAGTGCGCAGGCAGAGCTCTGTGACACTGCGACACTAATTAGGTAATGAAACATTAAAATTGATATAGAAAACTAGATGAATGGGCGAGTAATTTTGATTCTATGGCACTACGACACTAAATAAGTAAAACAATCAAATATTCAGATGGAAATCGACCCAAAATATCGTTGAAAACAGAATCTACCATGTGCATTGTAGCGTATAACCTATGTGTTCTTTCTACATATTTCCCAGCCACCCAGGTAATCGTATAGCAGACCGTTTATCAGTTCAGAAATATTAACTCGTTCAGAAGCGTCATTACGCTAACAAATCATTAAAAAGGGATACGATCCTGTAGTGTTTGGTTGTGAACCCTTTTGCAGTTGGCAATCACGCTGACCTCTTTGCATGTACGCCGACAAGAAAGGTTTAGTACTATATGAAGGCGACCTCTTAAATCCAGAAATGGAAGGAGAACGTCGGATATTTGCACTATTTCGTTTTTGTCGTACCCTTTATTACTTTTCTGCAGTTACTCTGTTTGCCGCCCAATCATTGAGTACACCAGCGATAGGTGGACATAGTTTGTTCACTTAAATGTTTTCGTTATACATGCACTTTACTACTGTATTTGCCATCGCGGTTGTTGTAGATTAGTCGGAGAGGGGATACGTTTATTTACACTGTTTGTCTTTTAGGTTGGGGATGGAATAAGTGTGAGGTTGGGCGCCCATAAACCGGTTTAATCCCCAGTGACTTTTTAACTGACCGTTCCAAGGCGGTACTTCCATCTTCCCCCTACTGTATGTTTGTTTTGTCTTTGTGCGTCTCTTGATGTTTTTATCGTTATGTACATTTACTGTTTCCTTGTGTTGCTGTTCGGGCGACTGTTTGTTCTGTATGTGGTGATTCCTGCATGACTCATGTTTTGTACTTTTATGGCCCACATTGACCGATGCACCTTGGTATCGAAATTGAATCCTCTTATATTTTCAAATCCGCGTACCACCTGCCTTATGGGTGTTATGGTATTCAGGTTTATAGACGCAAAACCAATTTCATTCGAATATTAAAGTTTTATAACGAATAATTTCATAGCGTTGCATAAATCAGTGGGAAATTTCAGTCATATTCTATAATATCTATAGTCACGCTGTCTGTACTTACCACATCGCCGTCATGTGCAAATTTGTGTCACATTTGAAAACAGTTTGGATCAAGATGAGACGTCAGGTAATTCATCGTCTCATCAGGATCCAAACAGTTTGATACTGGAACTGATAAGAACAGGGAAACAACTAAACCCTGGTTAGTTGGTGCCACAGCTGAGCCTGGTATATATGAGTAGTCAAGGGGGGAGCTCATCCAGGAAAAACGCACTCAGTTACCCATTCTTATTTCTATATAAGCCTCCATCTTGGATGAGGGAAAAATGATTAGATTTTCGGTATCAGCCTGGTGTGACCCTGATCCCCTGACCGCATCCTACTGGATTCCACCTAGCACACGACATACGGCGCCATTGTTTCTCTTCACCGCTAAACAGTTCAAATTCAAGTGTATCGGAGAGTACATGGACGCGGCCATTTTGGACAGCTAGCAGCCGATAGAAGTTTAAGCGATTATAATAGAAGTTTTTCTTGAGATCTAGAAAATAGCAGACTACATATTGGTCATAGTAAAAGATAATTCTAGCCTTTTGCATATGGAGCAGACGATACACCAAGATTACATGTGGTATATAGCAGAGGTTTACTTCGCCTCTTTAACCACTCTAGGGTCATATATATGTACTGGTCTCAAAATAAAATAGGGAATCTTGATCAATATGCAACCGATATATTGGGGTAACTTAAAGTCAGCAACACGGTTTACTGAATAGTAGACGTTAATAGTATTAACTCTCAAGCAGACGACATACTATTTATATAACCTATGTGTTAAACTTAGCATCGGACGTATTTAAACTCTAAATGGAAAAGTAGTAAAGTCAAGCAGGCAAAGCCACATGCAAGACGCAACCACCACCAAAACGCCGATAGACAGCATCACACACAAACACACACACACACACACACACGCACACACACACACACACACACACACACACACACACACACACACACACACACACACACACACACACACACACACACACACACACACACACACACACACACACACACACACACACACACACACACACACACACACACACACACACACACACACACACACACACACACACACACACACACACACACACACACACACACACACACACACACACACACACACACACACACACACACACACACAACCACACACAACCACACACCCAAACGCGCACACACGCAATGAACACAGAAAACACCAAACGACACACAAGAACCAGGGACAAACGTTCCACACATGAACAAATCACAAGCACAAAGACGCAAGGCAAACAAAAGGAAGGGTGACAAAGAGAGTACCGCCTTGGCACGGTCAGTAGCAAAAACACCACTTGGGGTTTAAACTGGTTTACGGACGTCCTAACCTCACACTTCTCTCAAAGTCACCCTAGCTTTACAAATATTGTGAATAAAGGTATCCCTGCTGGACTTACCCACAACATAGACGACGGTGAACACAGGACAACATGTAAGACATAGCATAATAACTGTGACAATCCGTCAAATATGTACTCAATGACTTTGCTGATGTCAGAGCACCTGCAGGTAAGCCGTTTAGGACACGACAGTGAAAAAGTAATACATGAGTCTGGTAAGCTCATCCTGTATCCAAGTTTAAGAGTATACCATCATAGAGTACTACCCTCGGCCTGTCATCGCGCAAGCAAAGAGGAAAGCGTAGCTTCCGACTGTAAAAGGGTCGATAACCAAAGATGCAGTGCGTTGCAATATAATAGGATCCTAACCTTTCTTTTTAAATGTTTTAATGCGTTTTATAAACAAATCATGAAAATGGATATGACCCCGAATTTTCCTAAGTTTGTAGATAACATCCCCATAAAATTCTGGTTGAGAAATGCCTTGTCCTAGTAACGTCCATAGATTGCAATTATATTTACTAATTAGAAGTAAATTTCGATAATAAAATTTAGAAAAAGTTTTCCGAAGTTTGTGATATCTGTAACCTTGCTTAAGAAGTTTATCAGTTATAACTAAATAACGTCTGTTAAAATCTTCAAGCAAAGAACCTAATAAGTTGAGAAATATAAACCCCATAAGATGTAGAACGTGGCACATCCCCATCTAGAAACTGATAATTAACAATTTTACAATTAAAATCTTCCCTTTTATCGTATACTTTGGACGAAACTTTATCATTTGTAATTGAAAGATTCAAATCTAAAAATGAAGCATTAATGTCAGATTGATTGACTTTGTTTAAAGACAGTTCTTTTGGGTAAATTGAAGAAACGATAGTATCAAAATAAGGATTATCTAAATTCAAAATATCGTCTAAATACCTTGAAGTTTTATTAAAAGCATTAACAATATCGGTCTGTGTATCAGGTTTTAAGCTAATGGAAAAGTAGTAAAGTCAAGCAGGCAAAGCCACATGCAAGACGCAACCACCACCAAAACACCGATAGACAGCATGACACACACACACACACACACAACCACACACCCAAACGCACACGCACACACACGAAATGAACACAGAAAACACCAAAAGACACACAAGAACCAGGGACAAACGTTCCACAACATGAACAAACCACAAGCACAAAGACGCAACGCAAACAAAAGGAAGGGTGACAAAGAGAGTACCGCCTTGGCACGGTCAGCAGCAAAAACACCACTGGGGGTTTAAACCGGTTTACGGACGTCCTAACCTCACACTTCTCTCAAAGTCACCCTAGCTTTACAAATATTGTAAATAAAGGTATCCCCGCTGGACTTACCCACAACATAGACGACGGTGAACACAGGACAACATGTAAAACATAGCATAATAACTGTGACAATCCGTCAAATATGTACTCAATGACTTTGCTGAAGTCAGAGCACCTGCAGGTAAGCCGTTAAGGGCACGACAGGGAAAAAATAATACATGAGTCTGGTAAGCTCCTCCTGTATCCAAGTTTAAGAGTATACCATCATAGAGTACTACCCTCGGCCTGTCATCGCGCAAGCAAAGAGGGAAGCGTAGCATAAAATCCCTCTCGTAGCAATACAAAAACAAATCTGCAACAAGAGGGGCACAATTTGTACCCTTGGGTATACCAACAATTTGACGATATGTGGTATCCCCATAACGCACAAATATATTATCAAAGAAAGGTAAGAGATCTACAAACATCAAGGCAAGTCCACATTGTGTAATGTTCAACTTCTGAATTCGAAAAGAATGAACGTTGAACATTACAAGCAATGAACATTTTGTTTTCTCTGGCAAAGGTTTTTTCTATTAATTTAATAAGTTTATCCTTTATAAGATGGTGAGGTAGAGTAGTATAGAGTGTAGAGAAATCATAAGAGCTCAGTAAAGAAATGTTATACTGTTCATTTTCAAGTTTTGTTAAAACATCATTTGAATTTTCTATGGACCAAAAAACATTAATACCAGAATTTTCATATATTTTATCACAGTAGCGTTTAATATGTTCTTTGATCGTAGTAAGACAGGACGTCAAAAGTATAGATAATTTAGTAGTGGTACAACAGCTAGAGTTGGCAATAAAACGCGCCTCTAACTCTCTCTCTCTCTCTCTCTCTCACTCCCTATCTCTCTCTCTCTCTCTCTTTGGTTATGAAAAACATATTCTCTTATAAATACGCGGTTTGATGTCTATAACCGAATCAGTCTGAATCCAGCCTTTTGCGTTTGGAGCAGACGATACACCAAGATTATATAGCAGAGGTTTATTTCGCCTCTTATACCACCCTAGGGTCATATATATGTACTGGTCTCAAAATAAATTAGGGAATCTTGATCCAGTATGCAACCGATATATTGGGGTAACTTAAAGTCAACAAACGCGGTTTACTGAATAGTAGACGTTAATAGTATTAACTCTAAAGTAGACGACATACTATTTATATAAACCCCATGTGTTAAACCTAGCATCGGACATGTTTAAGCTCTCTCTCTCCCTCCCTCTCCCCTCTCTCTGTTTGTGATTATGAAAAACGTATTCCCTTATAAATAAGCGGTTTGATGTCTATAATCGAATCAGTCTGGATCATACTCGTTATCACCAGTTTTATCTATAGCAAGTCGGGACATGTCTGCTTACTGCTATAAATACACCCCAATTTTTACGATATTTTTTCATTATTTAGTGAGACATTACCCTGATAACACCTTGTGTTTAAGCTCTACATCTTGAAGGAAGAAATCATACAGTCAAGTAAGTTTATAAAACATATTTTAATATTTTTATCGACAAAAACACTGTCACTTGTTCGTAATCAGCCAATCAGAACACAGATTGACTCAGTTCTTCACAGTAGATTTATCAGTACTGTCAGTCAAAGTGACATGATATAATTTTAAACCTCTTGTGTCACAAGTTATGTGTACTTAGCAGTGGAAATATTTGCGAACTCCAAATGTTTTATAAACCAGGCAGATTCGGACGTACGGACGTTCGAACAGGATTTAAATGTTAGCTGTATTAATTTTGTACCTATAGATAGCGAGAAGACACGTCGCATTTTATACTGTTAACTACTGTGTACTTATATCATCAACACTTCTCTTCTGTTGTTGTATACCGGTAGTGTAGCGATGCTTATTTTGAAGCAAACGGCACATTTAAAGTTTATACATAATCTGTAGCAAAGCGGTCATGCTTGAAAGTAGGGATATAGATAAATACTTAGCTTTATCATGGCAAAGCTGCTTGTATTTATTAACATAACGCTTTACCAGGGTATCCCATCTAATATAGAGGACGATGATTATTTTGATTCAAAAGTAAACAATTTACTTATTGTGGATGACATAATGTCAGTGGCTGGAAAGGAAAACAGGATTACAGACCTCTTTACAGAAGGCTCTCATCATAGATCTCTGTCAGTCATCGCCATCAATCAGAACTTATATGCGAGTAAAGATCCTACACAAAGACGAAATTGTCATTATCTGATGCTTTTTAACAATCCTTTGGACAAACAGTCCATGATGACCTTACCTAGACAGATGTGTCCAGGAAACACAGATTAATTTTTAAAGAGCTTTGAAAAGGCGACAAAACCAGCTGGATGAAAGCCAGCGATATCAAATAAAACATTGTTAATATCGTGTTTTATATATATTTAATATATCATCATGTATGAGGTAAATAAACCTTGTACATAAATATAATAAGTTTGTGATATTTCCTATTCCTTATGTGCTGTTACTTATATTTCATAGCGTTATGTTAATACATACATGCGGCCTGTGCCATGACAAAGCTAAGTATTTATCAATATCCCTACTTTCAAGCATGACCGCTTTACCACAGGTTATGTATTAATGGAAAAGTAGTAAAGTCAAGCAGGCAAAGCCACATACAAGACGCAACCACCACCAAAACACCGATAGACAGCATGACACACACACACACACACACACACACACACACACACACACACACACACACACACACACACACACACACACACACACACACACACACACACACAAACGCTACTCACACAGATGAAAGCAGAAAACACCAAAAGACACAAGAACCAGAGACAAACGTTCCACACATGAACAAAATCACAAGCACAAAGACGCAAGGAGAGTACCGCCTTGGCATGGTCAGTAGCAAAAACACCACTGGGGGTTTAAACCGGTTTACGGACGTCCTAACCTCACACTTTCAAAGTCAGCCTAGCTTTACAAATAGTGTAAATAAAGGTATCCCCGCTGGACTTACCCACAACATAGACGACGGTGAACACAGGACAACATGTAAAACATAGCATAATAACTGTGACAATCCGTCAAATATGTACTCAATGACTTTGCTGAAGTCAGAGCACTTGCAGGTAAGCCGTTAAGGTCACGACAGTGAAAAAGTAATACATGAGTCGGGTAAGCTCATCCTGTA
This sequence comes from Azorinus chamasolen, assembly GCA_963576725.1. Classification (NCBI taxonomy): domain Eukaryota; kingdom Metazoa; phylum Mollusca; class Bivalvia; order Cardiida; family Solecurtidae; genus Azorinus; species Azorinus chamasolen. Next base: position 107,803,453 of record OY755235.1, on the reverse strand, counting down.
TCCAGGTTTAAGAGTATACCATCATAGAGTACTATCCTCGGCCTGTCATTGCGCAAGCAAAGAGGAAAGCGTAGCTATCGACTGTAAAAGGGTCGATAACCAAACATGCAGTGCGTTGCAATATAATAGGATCCTAACCTTTCTTTTTAAATGTTTTAATGCGTTTAATAAACAAATCTTGAAAACTTTCAATGTGCCGTCTGCTTCAAAATAAGCATCGCTACACTACCGGTATACAACAACAGAAAAGAATTGTTGATGTTATAAGTACACAGTAGTTAACAGTATAAAATGCGACGTGTCTTCTCGCTATCTATAGGTACAAATACAGCTAACGTTTAAACCCAGTTCTTCGTACGTCCGAATCTACCTGGTTTATAAAAAAGTTGGATTTTGCAAATATTTCGACTGCTAAGTACACACAAGAGGTTTAAATTTATATCTTGTCACTTTGACTGTCAGGAGAATACTGATAAATCTACTGTGAAGTACTGAGTCAATCTGTGTTCTGATTGGCTGATTACGAAACAGCGACAGTGTTTTTGTCGATAAAAAACATTAAACTATTTTTGTAAACTTACCTGACTGTATTATTATGTAGAGCTTAAATACAAGGTGTTATCAGGGTTATGTCTCGCTAAATAATGAAAAATATATCGTAAAAATTGGGATGTATTTATAGCAGTAAGCAGACATGTCCCGACTTGCTATAGATAAAACTGTTGATAACGAGTTGGATCCAGACTGATTCGGTTAAAGACATATCAAACAGTTTATCTATAAGGGAATATGTTTGTTATTACCAGATATATATATATATATATATATATATATATATATATATATATATATAGAGAGAGAGAGAGAGAGAGAGAGAGAGAGAGAGAGAGAGAGAGAGAGAGAGAGAGAGAGAGAGAGAGAGAGAGAGAGAGAGAGAGAGAGAGAGAGAGAGAGAGAGCTTCATTATACACTCTGATGAGCCATTAGGGGAAACATGTTAGTGACTAGTAAGAAATAAAGATATTTAAAGGCATGTAAGGTCATTTACTGGGATATATATATTGAGAGAGAGACAGACAGACACACAGAGAGAGACAGAGAGAGAGAGACAGAGAGCGATATGTTCGATGTAAGGTTTAACACATGAGGTTTAACCCCCCAGTGACTTTTGTCACTGACCGTTCCAAGGCGGTGCTTCCATCTTCCTCCTATTGTTTGTTTGTTTTGTCTTTTGCGTCTCTTGTTGTTTTTATAGTTATGTACATTTGCTAGTTCCTTGTGTTGCTGTTCGGGCGACTGTTTGTTCTGTATTTGGTGTTACCTGCATGACTCATTTTTGTACTTTCATTATCACAACAGTGTTGCTTGTGCCGTGTGGTGGCCGTAAAAAGTCTCCCCGTACACGTTATCGATGTTGTTATCATTCTCTTGCAGGATATGCAAGTAACATACACAACTCTTATTCGCCTCTTACATCATCATAAGTATGTCATGCACCTCGTGGTAGGTGTTGTGTTCACCAACAATTTGATGCACTTGGTAGCTACACTAATGTATTGACGTGTTGATGAACACAATACAGGTGCCCCTCTATCACTTTCCAATATGAATATAGTTAAAATACCTCTGATAAAATTGAAAGCTATAAATATGCAATCTGTGTCGTCTGTACAAGTACCCAGAAATATTTCTAATTTCTCTTCCCTTCAACCTTTTGTTCGTTTAAAACAACTTACCATCTCTTTCTATTAATAAATGTTTTCAATGGACCACGATTTGTACTTTCACCTTTAAAATCTGTTATCCAAAATGTTTCTTCTATTCGTAAACGGTCCTTATACAAGCGACACAGAGTGTATCTACAGTTAATGGTAGAACATTTAATGTCAAGATAAACTCAGACGTAGATTGTACTACATGTACTACTAACGTTTTTTATGTCTTAACTTGAAACGCGCCTAGTTGCGGTATACAGTACGTAGGACAAACAGGACGTGCTTTGAAGACTCGATTTCTTGAGCATGCATATCAGTATCGAAATCGTAAACTAAACAATTTTTTATACCAACGCTTTCGGAAATCTGGCCATTCTTTTAAAGATGTTTTAGTACAAATTATTGGGCATATAACATATGATAAGGAGACGACTAGTAGCTTTAAATCGAAAACTAGATTTATATCTGAATTAAATTGGATAAAAAAAATGCAAACACCTTTTCCTTTAGGAATGAATGATAATATTACCAAACTGGAAATATTTCAAAAGAACCAGATATAGATATGTTTTCAATTTTTTTCTATACGAAAACGCAAATCTTGATCACATGGCATTCGCAAAAATGGTAATATTAAACGAAAATCTCGTTTGAAAATGACTCTTCTTGATCTACATACTTTACGTGTAACTTCTGGCACACATGCCATGCTTTCTAGACTTATCTCCTTATCTATATGTTCATTAAAAGAAATTGACGAGCAAGCCGATAAAATTATTTTTTAGATCAGATCCCCTCATAGGAACGGCTAGTTTGATACAAAGCTTTACTCTACATGTTCTCAGACTGCACATTGATAAATTATCTGAACACCAAAGATTCTTCTTGAAAATTCCTTTTATTATTAAAGGTATTGATTTTATTGACCTCCAAAGTATTTTTAGAGACAAAAATGTAATTGACACTATTCCTAAATACTTTAAAAATACAGAACCACCTATCCTCTGCTACAAATATAACAAACCCATCAGAAATACAATTTTCAACTATAATAAAATTGTGGCCGACCTTAATATTAATGATAATATTCCTGATAATTTAAGATTGCGCCACCTGAAAATTATGCTATTCTCCGGTTGGTCATGTGATTACTGTTAATTTTGAGATAATTAAAGATAAACGTTTACGATCTCTTTTGAATAAAGGTCCCAAATATAGAATACCATCCTTGATAGATTTTAACTCTTGTCGAGTTCAGATTGCGGAGGCTGTACAAAATTTTAGTATTAAATGGTGTCGAAGAGAACATGTTGAGTCTAATGCTCTTTCTAGTTGGAAAAAAACTAATTTTTGATATTATTGATAAACGCATTTCCTTTTATAGCTCTAAAAAACACCTTCTTCCACCTAAACCTAGAATTTCTTTTAGACATCTGAAAAATGGTTTACAGGATTTCCATTCAAAATACGTTTTTGTTCCTGCTGTTAAGGCATCGAATAATGTGATTATTATTTGACGATTACATTATATCGATGTCTTGAATCAGGAAATTATAAATACCAAGTCATACATTTCAGTTACTACTGACGAAAAGACCATCGTTTCAGACCATGTCAAAAAGTGTGAACAACTTGGAACCGATATTAAAATTACACAACATAAACTTCCTACAATGTATTGTTTACCAAAACTACATAAAAAACCATATAAAGCGCGTTTCATTGCAAATTCTAGTTCATGTACAACTACTAAATTGTCTATACTTTTGACTTCTTGTTTAACGAAGGTAAAGGAACATGTAAGGTTCTACTGTGATAAGACTTATGAAAATTCTGGAATAAATCTCTTCTGGTCTATTAAGAACTCTTCAGAAGTCTTAAACAAACTTAAGAACAAAAGGTATCCTGCATCCACTGTAAGCACGTACGATTTTTCTACTCTGTACACAACTCTTCCTCACATTTTGATTAAGGATAAGCTTACTACACTAATCCAGAAAGTATTTCCATCGGGAAAAACATCATTCTTGTCATGTAATGCTGAAAAAGCTTTCTTCACTGACGAGCAAATGAAATATTACACCAATTGGACTTGCTCAGAAGTTTTCGAATCACTAACCTTTCTTTTGTATAACATATTTGTACGTTATGGGAATGCTATTTACCGTCAGGTAATTGGTATTTCCATGGGTACGAATTGTGCACCACTTGTCGCAGATTTGTTTTTGTACTGCTATGAGAGAGATTTCATGTTGCGTTTGAATCCTCAATTACAAGATGTTATAAAAGCCTTCAATGAAACTTGTCGATATTTGGATGATATATTTAACTTAGATAACCCTTTCTTTGATGCTCTGATTCCTACAATTTATCCTAAAGAACTCAAATTGAATAAAGCTAACCCGTCCGACAATTATGCAGCGTTTCCTGATCTCGACCTTAAAATTGATAATGGAATGATTTCGTCTAAAATATATGACAAAAGAGATGATTTTGATTTTAATATTGTTAATTTTCCTCATCTTGGCGGAGATGTTCCCCGTGCTCCATCTTACGGGGTTTATATATCTCAACTTATTCGTTTTGCTAGAGCTTGTTCATCTAATGACGATTTTAACAGTCGAAATCTCATTTTAACTGAAAAACTGCTTAAGCAAGGATACAGATACCATAAACTAAGAAAAACTTGTTCTAAATTTTACTATCGAAATCTCTCGATTATTGGCAAGTACCAATCTAATCTCAAGGAGCTTCTGCGACACGGTGTTTCACATCCTGAATTTTATGGTGATGTGATTTACAAACTTCGTAAAATTATTGGACATACCCATTTTCTCACTTTGTTCATCAAATATGTTAAAAAATTCATTAAAAAGAGATATGATCCTTTAGTACTACAACATACTGCATGTTTGGTTGTCAACCCTTTTACAGTTGGCAATAACGCTGGCCTCTTTGCATGTACGCCGACAAGAAAGGTTTAGTACTCTATGAAGGCGACCTCTTAAATCCAGAAATGGAAGGAGAACGTCGGATATCTGTACTATATCGTTTTTGTCGTACCCTTTATTACTTTTCTGCAGTTACTCTGTTTGCCGCCCAATCATTGAGTACACTAGCGATAGGTGGACATAGTTTGTTCACTTAAATGTTTTCGTTATACATGCACTTTACCACTGCATTTGCCGTCGCGGTTGTTGTAGATTCGTCGGAGAGGGGATACGTTTATTTACACTGTTTGTCTTTAAGGTTGGGGATGGAATAAGTGTGAGGTTGGGCGCCCATAAACCGGTTTAACCCCCCCCCCCCAGTGACTTTTGTCACTGACCGTTCCAAGGCGGTGCTTCCATTTTCCCCCTATTGTGTTTTTGTTTTTCAGCTAAAATGAGATTTCGACTGTTAAAATCGTCAATAGATGAACAAGCTCTAGCAAAACGAATAAGTTGAGATTGCAATCACGCTGGCCTCTTTGCATGTACGCCGACAAGAAAGGTTTAGTACTCTATGAAGGCGACCTCTTAAATCCAGAAATGGAAGGAGAACGTCGGATATCTGTACTATTTCATTTTTGTCGTACCCTTTATTACTTTTCTACAGTTACTCTGTTTGCAGCTCAATCATTGAGTACACTAGCGATAGGTGGATACAGTATGTTCAATTAAATGTTTTTTTGTTATACATGCACTTTACCACTGTATTTGCTGTCGCGGTTGTTGTAGATTAGTCGGAGAGGGGATACGTTTATTTACACTGTTTGTCTTTTAGGATGGGGATGGAATAAGGGTGAGGTTGGGCGCCCATAAACCGGTTTAAACCCCCGGTGACTTTTGTCACTGACCGTTCCAAGGCGGTACTTCCATCTTCCTCCTATTGAATGTTTGTTTTGTCTTTGTGCGTCTCTTGTTGTTTTTTCTACCCATGTACATTTGCTGTTTCCTTGTGTTGCTGTTCGGGCGAGTGTTTGTTCTGTGTGTGGTATTTCCTGCATGACTCATTTTTGTACATATATAAACACCGATAAGGTTAAATGAATCCGTGAGTCAGTGGGAAAAACAATTCATATTCTTCAAACTGGTTGATTCCCTAACCCAACTTCGACACACATAAATAGAGCATGCATACTCCTCTGAAAGACAGAAAATAAACACATATTCTAAAAACAACACACAATTAAAAATGAAAAACATGTTGAGCATATACAAAACCTGGGCCAATTGAAAACCAACGCGACAGAGTAACGTTAAAACCATAAGCATTTTATCCAGTCACCAGGCTTCTCTAGTCACATAATAAAGGTGGTGCAAATAAACTTAGGTTTATTAGGTTACTTCCGGTAGTAGAAGGTTTATTAGGTTAGTAGATAGGCGGAATGATTCTATAACCATGGAACTATTTTAATATTTCGGTAAATATGCATGAAAATGTTGACGGAATAGATCTTACAGACCAATATAATTATTCAAAGAAAAAAAAATAAAAAAAATAAATGGCTATAGCTGGATTCGAACCCACGCCTGATTCTACAAAAGCCAATCCAATCTCTCTAGAGACGTCGTGTTTACCGATTACACCACTGAGGCCACATACAAAGAGACGTTGATTTATCAGTTTTATTAATTTAATTCACCGCTGGCGAAACGCGTTTTTGATAAAAAATCAAGCCAGGGAGCAAAGATTTACAGATGAATAGTAAATATTTTCTTTTCACTCTCATAATAATTTGATTGATAAGCTCTTACATGGTCAATCATTTCAAAGACCTAAATATAGGCTTTTCAGTTACATCGATTTATGAGTGACGTTAGCCCTATCTAAAAATAGAAACCGAGACGACGGAACTCGAATTTGACCAGAGAGCCTCAGGGAGAATATTAGTATGCCTGTTTGAATTAAGATATCGACTATCGATTCAAATGATCTTATTTTTCAAATTCAACCACGTTTTCCCTATTGTAATGTAAGTATCGAAACTATTTTCCTCTGCGGTAGTTCATTATTTACGTCTCTAGAATGGAAATGAAAAGGGAGGTCCGTTGGTCAAAAAACCGCATTTTCAAAGCAAATTATTTCAATATTCGTATGTTTTATGAGTCTATGAAAACAGATATAGTCTATGAAAACAGATATAACTTAATTGACTGGATAAATAGAATAATAGGTTAGTGCCGTAGATGGGACGCCTTTATCCGACTCGGAGAGAAAACAGTTAAGGCTCGGCAAGCCTCGCCTCAACGTTTTCTCCCCTCATCGAATAAAGCGTCCCATCTATGGCACTAACCTCTTATTCTCTATATAACGTTACATATGATAATGTTCTCAACTTAAGTTTTTTATTCCCCAGATAACTAGAACAATGTAAATAGAGACAAAACTATGTATTATATTTGCAGCCTAAATGCGTAACCTTAACTTTCAGAATATATAATCCTATTTATCTGGATCCAGAATGTTTGTAAATGCGAATTAGGTCGTGGAAAGCGGGATAATGGTGATTCGTACATTTCAGAGTTCGTCCGACCGGCATAAAACTGGAAAAGTGACTAAAACGGTAACATAATTTTGTTGTCATTTCAATTTTGTTAAAACCTTTCATTTATAATGAAAACTCGAAATAAGTAAAACAAGAAACCGCCAATGTAGATATGGCCGGATTGCCGATTAAAGTGATATAGATCAACAGTCAATCATTATACATTACTGCATAAGCAGATGCTGAAGGCATAATAAATAGTTAAACATATTCCAATTGCATGTAATGAGGTCCTCATTATGACTCCATATTTTAAAAAGGTCAATCCAGAAATTCATTGAAGCATACAAAACAAGAGATGTTTGTAAATCATGTATACCCCCATACCCCCTGACCTTTGATCTAGTGGCTTCAACTATAGAGGTCATCTAGTGGTCATGACTAATCACCACAGCAACTTTGACGATCCTAAGCCAAACCACTAATCATTTATTGATCTGAAAACATATCACAAGTAAAGGTAATGGTGACCTTAACCTTTGAACTAGTGACCTCAAAAACTATAGGGTCATCTAGTGGTCACGACCAACCACCACAGCAAGTTTGAAGATCCCCAACCAAACCATTGACCAGTTATTAATCGGAAACCATTTCATCAGTTAAGATCATGTCGACCTTGACCTTTGACCTAGTGACCTCAAAAACATTAGGGATCATCTAGTGGTCATGACGTACTACCACAGCAAGTTTAAAGATCCTAAGCCAAACCCTTGAGCAGTTATTGATTGGAAACCATTTCACAGTTAAGTTCATGTGACCTTGACCTTAGACCTAGTGACCTCAAAAACAAGAGGGCTCATCTAGTTGTCATGACCAACAACCACAGCAAATTTGAAGATTCTAAGCCAAACCCTTGAGCAGTTATTGATCAGTAACAATTTTACCAGTTACGGTCATGGTGATCTTGGCTTTTGACAAAGTGACGTCAAAAACACTAGGGGTCATCTAGTTGTCATGACCAACCACCACAGCAAATTTGAAGATCCTAAGCCAAACCCTTGAGCAGTTATTGATCTGAAACCATTTCACCAGTTAAGGTCATGCTAACTTTGACCTTTGACCTAGTGACATCAAAAACAAGAGGATTCATCTAGTGGTCATGACTAATCATCACAGCAAGTTTAAAGATCACAAGTCAAACCCTTGAGCAGTTATTGATCGGAAACTATTTCACCAGTTAAGATCATTGTGACCTTTACATTTGACCTAGTGACCTCAAAAACAATAGGGTCATCTAGTTGTCATGACCAACCACCACAGCTAGTTTGCAGATTCTAGGCCAAGTCGTTTATTATTTATCGATCGGAAACAAAAAGGTTAACCTGGAAATTCTCTAAGTCAATGAAGCGTAAAAACTAGGTCCAAAAGGGGTCATAATATCCTGCTAACCTATGACATGTAATGTGACTTTCATTCTGAACCCACATGCCAAGTTTGGTTACTGTAGGTCTTGTACTTTGGCTATAACTAACACAAACAAAAAGTCAACCTGGAAATTCTCTAAGTCATTGAAGCGTTAAAAATTAGGTCAAAAAGGGGTCATAGTAACCTGCTAAACTATGACATGTAATGTGACCCGTATTCTGAACTCACATGCCAAGTTTGGTTACTGTAGGTGTTATACTTTGGCTATAACTAATACAAACACAAAGGTCAACCTGGAAATTCTCCAAGTCAATGAAGCGTAAAAACTAGGTCAAAAAGGGGTCATAGTAACCTGCTAACCTATGACATGTAATGTGACCCTCATTCTAAACCCACATGCCAAGTTTGGTTACTGTAGGTATTATACTTTGGCTATAACTAACTCAAACAAAAAGGTCAACCGGACGGACGGACGGACCGACGGCATGCGACAATCTATAGGCCTGGATTGCGAGCAATCCGGCCAATTAAAGTTCATACAAAGTTGAATTATGATGAAACGTAGTAATGTGTGCCATATGGTCTATAGTCTTTGCAAACGTTTCCACAAATCCATTTATAGTGCGAAAGTAGTAGCGGGACATTTTATTTATATGTTTAACCCTTTACTCCATATACTATTTTAGACCAAATCGCTTTGAATGATTCTACCCAAAAGGAGCATTTACTAGAATTTTGTAGTTTGAAACCATTGTGATAAATAGAGAATTTTCTCCTATAGGAGCAAATGCTCTTTTTTCACAATGGGTTCAAGAAGTAGTTATTGCAGAGGCATAGAAAGGCGTATTTATGGAGGAAAGGGTTAAAACACGGCATAAATGCTGATTCTGAATTGGCAATTAAAATTTAAACATAAATAACAGTTAAATCGTGTGAAGAAATATATGACTTTAGCCTTACTTTTTTAACCCTTATATTATAATAATATCATAATGCATATCATAATACAATTTCTACAAATTTGCCAGTCATCCAGACAATCGGATAGCAGATTACCGAGCAGTTCTGAATCATCAACAAACTCAGGATCATCAACAGACTATCAGGAACCTAGGCTATTGCTGTTTATGTAAATGTCAATATTTGTTTCAATAAACCGACACATCCTGCTATTAGATTCATCGGGACTGTTATGGTACACATTGACCGATACACTTTTATCGACAATGAAGCATGTCATTATGATTTTAGAAAACACTTGAAGGCACTGAATTAGACTTATGAGATGTCATGGTATAGCGGTTTATACACATACATATTTCATTTAGATATCAAAGCTTTTGCAAAGATTATAACGAATTCCTTCAAAGCGTTGACCCAATTCTCTTTTCTATATTTATTCCAATTTGCAATACCTACTCACTGTTCATGAAAAATATAGTTACAAAGAAAAAATAAAGAAAGAACATTTTAGACAAAAAAAGAAACAGAGCTTAAAAATTCCATTATTTAAGACCAGAGCAGGCTCTGATCAGACGACTTCTATAGATGCTCTCTGATCTGGGTCTAATCTGGTACCAGATGAATGAAAAAACGTTCATATGAAAAATTAGGTTAAAGGAATCAGTGAGTCAGTGGGAAAACAATTCATATTCTTCAAACTGGTTGTTTCCCTAACCCAACTTCGACACACATGAATATAGCATGTATAATTCTCTGAAAGACAGAAAATAAACACATATTCTAAAACGAACACACAGTAAAAAATGAAAAACATATTAAACATATACAAAACCTGAACCAATTGAAAACCAACGCGACAGAGTAACGTTAAAACCATAAGCATTATATCGTTACATATCATAATGTTCTCAACTTTAAGTTTTTTATTCCCCAGATTACTAGAACTATGTATATAGAGATAAAACTATGTATTATATTTGCAACCGAAATGCGTAACATTAACTTTCAGAATATATAATCCTATTTATCTGGATCCAGAATGTTTGTAAATGCGAAAAAGGTCGTGAAAAGCGGGGTAATGATAAATCGTACATTTCAGAGTTTGTCCGACCGGCAGAAAACTGGAAAAGTGACTAAAGCGGTAACATAATTTTGTCTTCATTTCAATTTTGTTAAAACCTTTCATTTATAATGAAAACTCGAAATAAGTAAAATTAAAGTTCATACAAAGTTGAATTATTATGAAACGTAGTAATGTGTCCCATATGGTCTATAGTCTTTGCAAACGTTTCCACAAATCCATTTATAGTGCGAAAGTAGTAGCGGGACATTTTATTTATATGTTTAACCCTTTACTCCATTGACTATTTTAGACCAAATCGCTTTGAATGAATCTACCCAAAAGGAGCATTTACAAGAGAAAAGTAACATTTTAGAATTTTGTAGTTTGAAACCATTGTGATAAATAGAGAATTTTCACTTATAGGAGCAATGCTCTTTTTATCACAATGGGTTCAAGAAGTAGTTATTGCAGAGGCATAGAAAGGCGTATATATGGAGAAGAGGGTTAAACGCATAAATGCTGACTATGAATCGGCAATTAAAAGTTAAACATAAATAACGGTTAAATCCTGTGAAGAAATATATGACTTTAGCCTTACTTTTGAACCCTAATATTATAATAATATCATAATGCATATCATAATACAATTTCTATAAATTTGCCAGTCATCCAGACAATCGGATAGAAGATTACCGAGCAGTTCTGAATCATCAACAGACTCAGGATCATCAACAGACTATCAGGTAACCATACTATTGCTGTTTATATAAATGGCAATATTTGTTTCAATAAACCGACACATCCTGCTATTAGATTCACCGGGACTGTTATGGTACAGATGGACCGATACACTTTTATCGACAATGAAGCATGTCATTATGATTTTAGAAAACACTTGATGGCACTGAATTAGACTTATGAGATGTCATGGTATAGCGGTTTATACACATACATATTTAGAT